>JAANYP010004680.1:0-82500 GCA_020465985.1 Centrapalus pauciflorus
GGGATATCTGACAGCTGCTGGTCTTGTGTCTTGTTGTACCAGGTTTCTCATGTTAAAGAAGATCCATTTGGCCATGTCAAGTGTAGTCCCATCCACCAGCTGAAGGACTATAGGCACTTCATCTCTACTAAGTTGGTCAAAGGAACCAACCTTGCTGCTGAATGACATTGCCACAGAGGCAAATAGGAAATTATATGTAGGTGATAACTCCTTCCTGTACAGAGTAGCTCCAACCTTGGGTTCTGCCACACAACAGAAGCGTAGCAGATTGCCCATTTGCTCATTTTCAGGCTGAGGGAGATCATAGTTCTCAGCCACTGGAAGATGAAGAACTTCCCTCAAAAGATCGACTGTAATCTCAATGGTTTGAGTCCCATTGAGAATAGTACCTCTGATAACCTTAGTGTTTGGATTGTAAGAGCAGGTGTACCAGAACTCGTATACCATCTCCTGGTACAGGACACCAGGAGATGCAGTCAGGGCATAGTTCAACGGATGAACTTGCAGGAATTCCACCATTTGATCGTAACCCTTTCCCACATAGTTTTTGGGGATTGTGAGGTTTGCTATGTAGTTGGTGGGTTTCAGGGTCAGCATCGTGGTGACAGAAGGATGTTTAACAACATCCTCACCAACGAAAACTGGCAGAAAGGGATTGGGTCTGTGAGCCATTTGAGAAATTTGAAGGTTTGAGGAAGTAAAAGACACTTAGTCGATGTTAGGGTTCTTGAGAATTTCTGGGAATGATGAGGAAGACGAAGATGAAACAGTATGGTGGTATTTATAGGATTTTGAATGGTCGTGTGTATGAGAGAGAAAAGATTTGGGCGGTTTGATTTGAAATGTTTGTTAACGGAAAACGGAACGGTTGTCCATGTCAGAAACATTGTCAGACCACTTGACCTTTTTGATCACTAACACCCGTAACATACATTATCCGCAGTAATTAAGTTAAATAAAACATAATTTAAGAAACTTAATTATGAAGAAAGGTAATTAAACTGTTGGTCTACGCTGATGGTCAAACCTGTGATGATCAGGGTCAACAAGGTTCTCAGTCTTCAAGCCGTTCTTCCTTCAAACTGTTCCTTCAGCCTGCTCTCCTTTGTGAGAACAGGTTGAGTTCAATAGATGAACAGGTTACAGTGTGAAGAAGTGAACAGGTTGAAGACTGAACCATCAGAGCAGGCTGGACGAATAAACAGGTTAAACTGTTTTTGTTCAGCCTGTTGTATGTTCAAGCAGTTCAAGTTTTTCAGACAAATGACTAAGTACAGAACATGTATAACCTGTTCTGTCTAAGCTGTTCAGAGAAACTTGAGCAGTGTGAGACATATGAATTATTAGACCGTTGAGAGACACTTAGTCACTCTTGTTTAACATGCCCAGCTTGCTGACAAGGTAATTAAACCTTGTTTCATCCAGAGGTTTGGTGAAAATGTCTGCAAGCTGTTCATTTGTGGAAATAAAACTTACCTCCACATTACCTTTTTGGATGTGATCCCGGATGAAGTGATGTCTGACTTCAATATGCTTTGTTCTTGAGTGAAATACTGGATTGTTGGAGATGGCTATGGCACTTGTGTTATCACACATAATAGGAGTTTTCCTATACACAAGCCCATAGTCTTCAAGCTGATGCTGCATCCACAGAATCTGCCCACAGCAGCTTCCAACAGCAATATATTCAGCTTCAGCAGTAGAAGTGGACACTGAGTTCTGCTTCTTGCTACTCCAACTAATCAACTTTCCACCAAGGAGTTGACATCCACCTGTTGTGCTTTTTCTGTCTAACCTGCAGCCTGCAAAATCAGAATCTGAATAACCTGTTAGTTCAAGGCTTGAGTCTTTGGGATACCAAAGACCCAAACCTGGAGTACCCTTCAGGTATCTGAAAATTCTTTTAACAGCTGCAAGATGTGATTCCTTTGGATTAGCTTGGAACCTAGCACATAAACAGGTGGCAAACATAATATCAGGTCTGCTAGCAGTCAAGTATAGCAAGCTCCCAATCATGCCTCTGTAAGCTGTTACTGAAACAGCTTTGCCACTAGCATCAGCATCCAATTATACATTGGTTGCCATTGGGGTTTTAATAGGAGAACTTTGATCAAATTTAAACTTTTTCAAAAGATCTAAAGTGTACTTTCTTTGATTTATAAAAATTCCAGTTGAGGTTTGTTTAACCTGTAATCCTAAAAAGAAAGTTAGTTCTCCCATCATACTCATTTCATACTTGGATTTCATGAGTAATGAAAAATTCTTGCATAGTTGCTCATTAGTAGAACCAAATATTATGTCATCCACATAAATTTGAACAAGCATAATATCAGACTTCACCTTCTTTATGAACAATGTGGTATCCACTTTACCTCTGGAGTACCCATTGCTCATAAGGAATTCAGTAAGAGTGTCATACAAGGCTCTAGGGGCTTGTTTGAGACCATAGAGAGCTTTGTCCAACTTATAGACAAAACCTGGGTGTTGTTCATTTTCAAAACCTGGAGGCTGCTTGACATATACTTCTTCTTGCAGCTTCCCATTCAAAAATGCACTCTTCACATCCATTTGAAATACCTTTATGCTCTTATGAGCAGCGTAGGCTAGATACAAACGAATTGATTCTAGCCTGGCCACAGGAGCAAATGTCTCATCATAGTCAATGCCTTCCTCCTGTCTGTAGCCCTGAGCAACCAGTCTTGCCTTATTTCTAATGACATGACCTTGCTCATCCATTTTGTTCCTGAAAACCCATTTTGTGCCAATTATTGTTTTTCCTTTAGGAGCAGGGACCAGCTTCCATACTTTGTTTCTCTCAAACTGATTGAGTTCTTCTTGCATGGCAGTGATCCAATTGGCATCTTTTAGTGCTTCATCCACCTTCTTTGGCTCCATCAGTGAAACAAAACTAGAGAACATACAAAAGTTCCCTAAGCTGTCCCACCGAGTTTGTATCCCTTTATTGATGTCACCAATTATTTGATCATTGGGATGACACCTGATCCACTTAGGATCATTTTTCAATGATGACTTACCAGAGTTGTTAACATCTTCAGCAGGTCCTGTTGAACAGCTCTCAAGATTTTCAGACACACTGTTGTCTTGAGCCTGTTCACTTGTTGAACATGTCTGACCACTGTTGAACATATCAGCAGAGGAACTGGGGAAATCAGCATTGATAGGTTCTGGACACGCAGTTGTAATTAAGTCAGTACATTTATTCACACAGGGTGTATTGACATAATCATCATCATGTCCATTATGATTAGCAGGTTCCACACTGGGTGTAGTGGAAGCTTTTGAGTCCTCTTCATTGATTGAATGCATCAGATCATCAAAGTTGAGGTCTCCTGAAACTGATTCAGGAACAGCTTTGGTGTAGGCATTCTTGGACTCTTCAAAGGTGACATTGATAGATTCATCTATCACCTTTCTTTTGTTGTTGTATACTCTGTAGGCTTTGGAGATAGAAGAGTAACCAACAAACACTCCTTCATCAGCTTTAGTTTCAAATTTTGACAGCTGGTCCCTTTGATTCAGAATGAAACAGGGACATCCAAACACATGGAAATAGCTGACATTTGGCTTTCTCCCTTTGAGCAGCTCATAGGGGGTCTTGTTGAACCTTTTCACCACTAAGGATCTGTTTTGAGTGAAGCAGGCAGTGTTGACAGCTTCAGCCCAAAATGATGAAGGCAAACCTGATGCACACAGCATGGTTCTTGCAGCTTCAATGAGAGTTCGGTTTCTCCTTTCAGCAACTCCATTTTGTTGAGGAGTTCTTACTGCTGAAAAGTTTTGACTGATACCTTTCTCTTCACAGAAGTCTTCAAGAGTACTGTTTCTGAATTCAGTACCATGATCACTTCTAAGCTGCTTTACTTGTGCAGAGTTCAGCATTTCCATCTTTTTAACAAATCCAATAATTTCTCTCGCAGCCTCTCCTTTGCTCTTCAAAAAGATCACCCATGTGTACCTGGAGAACTCATCAACCATTACAAGAGTGTATCTTCTTTCTCCTAGACTTGGGACATTAATAGGTCAAAACAAGTCCATATGGATTAAGAAGAGTGGAGTATCAATAGAGAAATTATGTTTGGATTTAAAAGATGTTTTTCTCTGCTTGCCTTTCTCACAAGCTGTGCATAATCTATCTTTGGCAAAAGTAATAGAAGGCAAACCTGTCACCAACTCTTTCTTACAGAGTTTATTGATGTTCTTGAAGTTCAGTTGTGACAGTCTTCTATGCCATAACCAGTTTAGATCAGCATTGGTTCTTGTGAGAAAACAGGTTTCAGTTGTGGGATCAGCAGAATGCATATCCACAACATATACACCTTTCTTTCGTTGAGCACACAGCACAACTTTGCCTTGGGAATCCAATATGTAACCCAGGTGCTCATCAAAGTTAACCTTGTAGCCAGCATCACACAGTTGACTTATGCTAACAAGGTTATGTTTTAGTCCAACCACATAGGCTACCCTTTTGAACACTGCAGCACCAGCTTTAAGAGTTCCATATCCCTCAGTGGATCCCTGCACATTGTCACCAAAGGTGACTTTTGGCCCTTTTTCAGGCCTGAGATCACTTAGCAGTTCTTTACAACCTGTCATGTGCCCTGAGCAGCCACTGTCCAAGTACCAAACCTGGGAAGGTTGTTTTTCCTGCAGAGTGAGAAGAGAATTATTAGTTATTTTTAGGGGAACTCATCACACAGATGAGTTCTCCTACTTCATCAACACTTGTTGATGGACTTGGAATGTCCACACTAATATTCCCTATTTGAATGGTATCAGTTTGAATACCATCCTCAGTGACTATGTCATTTCCACCACTGCTTGTAACAGCTGTGAGGGAAACAGCAGAGCCAACAGGCCTCATGTCCTCAGATTCAGGACAGTCCTTGGCCAGATGTGTCTTCTTCCCACACTTATAACATTTTCTCTTTTTGGTGCTTTTGGAAGAAGATCCTTCAGAAACACATTCTGAACTGTTTTTGTTGATTCTTTCAGCAGGTTTAGCAATTTTTGCAGAATCAACAGCTTGTGTGGTAAGTTCATAGGCCACAGCTTTGACGGTCTCTTCTTTCCTCTTTTTGGGAGGACAGATGTCAAAGACAGGAAGCTTGATTGGCCTTTGAGCTTCCACAGGTTTGGGAAACTTATTCCCAGTTGTCTCAGTTTGAGCAATGGCTTTGCCTTTGTCCCTACTGAGTTGTGATTTATGCTGCCTATCAGCATACTCACTGTGTTTGGTTTTGAAAAACTTATTTTCATTTAAAACCAACTTACCACCATGATTTGAAAACTTATTTGAAATCACAGCAGTTTTGTTTTCAACCTGAGACTTACCCTTGTTGAAAACAGGCTGCTTACTTTTTGAAAACTTATTTTCAAAATGTTTAGCATAAAAAGGATTAACATGCTTTTTACCAACAGCTTTGGACTCTGAACCTGTTTTGTCAACAGGCTTAGCATCCACAGCTTTAGTTTGAGCATGTTTTCCTTTCTTCTGCTTGTGTGAGCTAGCAGAGCACTTAGCAGGCTGTTTTGGAGAACAAACTCCAACATCAGCTTTTGAGCTGAGTTCACACAAGCTGTCAGTATTTTGAGGCCTGCCAAACCTGTTTGTTGAAATAAGTTTACCATTCACATTTTGGATGAATGTATTTGGAAGTTCACCAAGAGTGGACAAGTCTTCTTTCAAATTACTTATTTCAACAATGGAAGCTGCTGTGTCAAGATCCCCTCCAAGATAGGCTTGGATTTGAGCAGGAATCTGTTGACTGATACAATGGCTGACTTTTTGTGCAGATTGGCACCAAGAGTCAACTATCTTTTGAAGCTTAGCGTGCTTTATATCTGTTTCTCTCTTTTCTTCCAGTAAAATGGAGTTGATGTGTTTTAATTCATCAAGCTCAGTTTCCAACTTATAGAAACTGTCCAGTTTACTGGTTTTAGTTTTAAGATCAGCTTTAAGCTTAGAGATTTCAGATAATAAAGCATCATGCTTCTCAACAGCAGCTTTCAGATCAACAAGCATGTATTCAAACATTTTAACTTTTTCTTCAGAACTGTAAGCCATAAAATTTTGTACCTTATACATCATTGTAGGATTCCAGGTCTCCAAGCTGCTGAAGGCTTCAGCTTCAGCCATGTCCTGTTTGAAACTGCTTGTTGATGGAACATCAGAGTTGGCCATCAGACACTGATTATCTTCTTCATCAGATGATGAATCAGATTCCTCCCAGTCACATGTCTCAGCCATGAGTCCCTTCTGGCGATTGGAAGACACAGAGTTTTCCAATTTCCTCAGCTTAGCCATGGCCAAAAGGTACTTAACCCTATAGCCATCATCCCTGTTAGTCTTGATAGGTTTGGATGACTGACCAACAGCTTTTGACACACAGTCAGCAGCTATATGGCCAGTTTTGCCACACTTGAAGCACTCAGCCTTGGATTTGTCAAATGCTTTCTTTTTGCCAGCACTTGCACATCCTTGTAGCATACTTCTTCCAAATCTTCTCTTGCTGAACTTTTTGACAAGCATAGCTATCATTTGCTCATCATCTTGTTCAGTAAGATCTGCAGCCTCTTCTTCTTCAGACACCTCCTCCTTATCATCATCCTGTTGATCAGGTTGAGTGAACACATCACTCACCTGATTAACAGACTGTCTCACATTAGCCACAAAGGCAGTACCTTTTCTGGACATTTCCAAGGCATTCCTCTTTTGCTGCCTTGATTGTTCATCATTCAGTAAGGATCCATACAGATTGACCAGATCCATACTTCTGATAGTACCTGAGTTTCTTAGGATGGTTGAGAAATAGTTCCACTCCTCAGGTAAAATGTCCAGAAACTTGTTCACCAAAGTAAGACTGTCCTTGGTGATCCCAACAGCTTTGAGATCATTCACCAGAGCAGTGAACCTGGTGTAGGTTTCTGTGAGAGAATCCTTTGGTTTGGCAAAGAAGAGTTCATACTGTCTAACAAGATTGTTAATCCTGTTGTCCAGTGTGATTGTGGGTCCATCATAGACGGTACACAGAGTATCCCACATCTCCTTTGCAGTCTTCATCTTCTCAACCTGCTTGAACACATCATCAGGAAGAGAAATGACCAGGTTGTTTCTGGCCTTTGCATCCAGAGCTACCATTCTCTTGTCTTCATCAGACCATTGAGCTTTTGCTCTCTCAAAGGTCCTGATTTCAGGAGCAGCTCCTTCAACCGCTGGAGTTATTGTAGTAACAGAGGTTGGCACATAGGGACCCTCCATCACTATCTCTGGCAGTTGTACATCCAGATTCTCTAAATAGAGCATCATTCTGCACTTCCAACCAGAGAAGTTTTGATGATTAAATTTTGGAGGCTTGCCCATAGAACCATTTTCATAGTAAGAAGAGTTTGCAGCACTGTTGTCCATGGAAACTTGGGATTATGAGAGATCTAGAATGACACACACTCTAAACTGCTCTGATACCAGTTGTAGGTCCCGAAAGGTTCCCAAAGTATATAGTAATAAACTGTAGAGGGGGGGGTGAATACAGTATTTAAAAACTACACACTCTTTTTCTCAATGTTTGTATGTATTATCAACAAATGTTAATTACAAACAAGCTTGACTGCGGAATTGTTCAAACTGAGATGACAGAATACAACAGTATGGTTTCTAGTCTAAGACACACTCACACTAGATTACAATGAACACACTCACTAAGATGCACTCACTGTATTTTACAAGACTTTAAGGAACAGCTTTGGTAAACAGCTTAGACACACAGAAGCTTGTTTACAGAAGATTTGCATGCATGAATATCACACTTGCACGTTCACTCTTGGTTTAAGCACTTAGCTTTTTTTCACATTCTTTCTGACCTTAGAAGCTTCCTTTTATACTCACTTAGAGGATCTAAGAGAAACATCTTCATTGGGCAGAATGAAAAAGGAGAAGTCTTGTTTGAAAAGACAATATAACTTTTCTGCACTTTTCTGAAAAGCAGACTTGCCTTCTCTTGTGCAGAACTTTTGTCTTTTTACTTTCTACTGTTGCATTGCCTTTAACCATTTTAGGAATGTCAACTTTGCGTCTTTCTTCCTTGTAAAGGCCTATTTTTGATATAAGAAAAAGGTCTGTCACCCTTTTTCAAATATCCGTTTGTCTTCATGTAACAGAACAGCTTGGGCAGGCTGAGCGGTTCTGCTTTCCACTTTGTCTTCAACTGTGTAAACTGATCTGGTAGTTAAAAACAATACATGATGACTTGGAAACTAATTCCATAAAGTGTTTAGCCTGTTCACAAAGAACAGGTTCTGTTCACAAAGAACAGAACACTTTAAAAGTGCCCAAGCTGCTCAACAGTGTAGAGCAGCGTAGACAGTTTATGTCCAGCCTGATCAGCAGACTGATCAGTTTGGACAAACTGTCTTGGTTGCAACACATGCAACGTATAGAACAGCTTTAGACTGATATTGCAAATCATTTTCAGGTTTCAATAAGGCATATAACAGGCCTTAAATACAACCTTCAAATGCATCAACAGGTTTGAATATAAAATCTCCCCCTCAGATGTAGAGCAGGTTTGACTGAGGCCTTTTTGTGCCTAACAACATTCTACACCACATTCTACATAGATTGCATGACATTCTACGTAGATTGAATGCTATTCTACGTAGATTGCATGATATTCTACGTAGATTGTACATAGAGTATGTCCGTCGATACTCTACATAGAATATGACAGATTCATTTTTCATGTTTTATAATGAAGATTATTTGTAAGATATTAGATTTATAATGATTGTAATAGTTATTGGATGTTTTACATGATAATCTATGTAGATTACATAATAATCTACGTAGATTACATGATAATCTACGTAGATTAAATGATAATCTAAATAGAATATAATACAATACTACTTGTAAAAAATCACACATAACCTATGTAGAATGTTATGTTTCTTATATATTTCATATATTTTTATGTTTTTTTATACATTTCTATATCTTTTTATGTAGATTAACATTACTATTCAATGTCTTTTTGGTATATTTTATATCAGTTGCATACCAAGTTTTTGATAAAATGTCTAAATGAAATCTTTTTTTTGTTTCAATGTGTTTTTGATATATTTTATCAGGCAATCTACGTTATATATATGATATTTGACATTCTACACGAAATTCTACGTAGATTGCATGTCATTCTACGTAGAATGAATGACATTCTACGTAGATTGTACATAGAATATGTTCGTTAACATATTCTATATAGAAAAAAATATTTTATATAGACATATAATATTTCTATATAAAATACGTTATTTTTTAGCAATTAAATAATTTTCTATATAGAAAAAATAATTTTTTTATAAAAAACGTTTTTTTACTTTAAAATCAATTATAATGAAAGAAAAATAAAATGAAAATGAAAAAAAGTAAGAGAGAAAGAGAAAAAACAGATTTTTTTTCCCAAAAATACCATTTTAACACAGTTTCAAAATTCTCCATAATCAAAGTTCAAAATAATTACAAAATTGTCATCCTATATATCCACCATTGATTATCATAGTTATTAGATGTTTTACATGATAATCTATGTAGATTACATGATAATCAACATAGAATATATGATACAAGACTACTTGTAAAAAATCACACATAATCTATGTAGAATGTTATGTTTCTTATGTATTTCATATATTTTTTTGTTTCTTATACATTTCTATATCTTTTTTATGTAAATGTACATTAACATTCAATGTGTATTTGGTATATTTTATCATGTAATCTATGTAGAAACTTGACATTCTACATGACATTCTACGTAGATTGCATGTCATTCTACGTAGATTGCATGTCATTCTACGTAGATTGAATGTCATTCTATGTAGATTGAATATCATTCTACGTAGATTGCATGACATTCTACGTAGATTCTACATAGAATATGTTCGTCGATACTCTACGTAGATTGCATGTCATTCTACGTAGATTGCGTGACATTCTATGTAGAGTATCGACGAACATATTCCATGTACAATCTACGTACATTGGACAGATTCATTTTCCATATTTTATAATTAAAATTATTTGTAAGATATTAGATTTATAATGAATGTAATAATTATTAGATGTTTTACATGATAATCTATGTTGATTACATGACAATCTACGTAGATTACATGATAATCTACATAGAATATAATACAATACTACTTGTAAAAAATAACATATAATCTATGTAAAATGTTATGTTTCTTATATATTTAATATATTTTTATGTTTCTTATACATTTCTATATCTTTTTATGCAGATTAACATTACTATTCAATGTGTTTTTGGTATATTTTATCATGTAATAATCTACGTAGAATATATGATAATTGACATTCTACACGACATTCTACGTAGATTGCATGTCATTCTACGTCGATTGCATGCCATTCTACGTATATTGCATACCATTCTACGTAGATTAAATGTCATTCTACGTAGATTGAATGTCATTCTACGTAAAATGCATGTCATTCTACGTAGAATGCATGACATTCTACGTAGATTATACATATAATATGTTCGTCGATACTCTACATATAATATGACAGATTCATTTTTCATGTTTAATAATGAAGATTATTTGTAAGATATTAGATTTATAATGATTGTAATAGTTATTGGATGTTTAACATGATAATCTACGTAGATTAAATGATAATCTAAATAGAATATATAATACAAGATTACTTGTAAAAAAGCACACATAATCTATGTAGAATGTTATGTTTCTTATATATTTCATATATTTTTATGTTTTTATACATTTCTATATCTTTTTATGTAGATTAACATTACTATTCAATGTCTTTTTGGTATATTTTATATCAGTTGCATACCAAGTGTTTGATAAAATGTCTAAATGAAATCTTTTTTTTTGTTTCAATGTGTTTTTGATATATTTTATCAGGTAATTTACGTAGAATATATGATATTTGACATTCTACACGACATTCTACGTAGATTGCATGTCATTCTACGTAGAATGCATGACATTCTACGTAGATTGTACATAGAATATGTTCGTTAACATATTCTATGCAGAAAAAAAATATTCTATATAGACATATAATATTTCTATATAAAATACGTTATTTTTTTAGCAATTAAATAATTTTCTATATAGAAAAAATAAATTTTTTTATAAAAAAACGTTTTTTTACTTTAAAAATCATTTATAATGAAAGAAAAATAAGATGAAAATGAGAAAAAGTAAGAGAGAGAAAGGGAAAAAGCTGATTTTTTTTCTTCCAAAAATACCATTTTCACACCTTTTCAAGATTCTCCACTATCAAAGTTCAAAATAATTACAAAATTATCATCCAATATATCAACCATTGATTATCATTAATCCAAAGACCATAAAAAGTTCTTAGTTTCCCACATTTTTTATGGTTCTTAGAAGAACCCTCCCCCTATATATATATATATATATATATATATATATATATATATATATATATATATATATATATATATATATATATATATATATATATATGTATGTATATATATATGTATGTATATATATATATATGTATATATATATGTATGTATATATATATATGTATATATATATATATATATGTATATAGATATATATGTGTATATATATGTGTATATATATATATATATATATATATATATATATATATATATATATATATATATATATATATATATATATATATATATATATATATATATAGATTCAGGTTCAAAAAGGTACCTCTCGAAATCAAGTGCACCCGAAGGTACCAACCTTAAAAAACTTTTTTTAATTTTTTTTCTAACAGCAATGTTTAAATTAATGTTATACGCATGATATATGAATTTCACATACATTCACACATTTTGTGTCCTTAAAAATTATGTGAATGCTCAATGCATATTTATGTGAATGGTCATCCATGTGAATGATCATTTCACACCATGTGAATGGTGTGAATGACCATTCACATGATCTTTTTTTACCATTCACAAGATTTATGATGTTGCTCCTTTTGAAAAAAAGTTTTGTAATGTTGTCTTATACATGTCTATTCAAAAAATATATATGTGAATGGTCATTCACATTAGGGAAGGGTTCTATTGAGAACCATAAATATTATGAGAACTTATGAACCTTTTATGACCTTTGGATTAATAGAATCAATGGTTAATATATAGGATGACAATTTTTTGTAGTTATTTAGAACTTTAATAGTGGAGAATCTTGAAAATGTGTAAAAAGAGTATTTTTGGAAGAAAAAAAAAATATGCTTTCTCTCTTTCTCTCTCTTACTTTATTTCATTTTCATTTTATTTTTCTTTCATGAGAATTGATTTTTATAGTAAAAAATGTTTTTTATAATAAAAATTATTTTTTTCTATATAGAAAATTATTACATTGCTAAAAAACTAACGCAATTTATATAGAAATAGTATGTGTCTATATAGAGTGTTTATATTGAATATTTTTTCCTATATAAGATATGTTAACGAACATATTCTATATACAATCTACGTAGAATGTCATGCAATCTACGTAGAATGACATGCAATCTACATAGAATCGCATACAATCAACGTAGAATGACATGCAATTTACGTAGAATGACATGCAATCTACGTAGAATGTCGTGTAGAATGTTAAGTAACATATATTCTACGTGGATTAAAAGGTAAAATATACCAAAAACACATCGAAACAAAAAATGAAGATTTCTTTAGACATTTTATCAAACACTTGATATGCAACTGATATAAAATATACCAAAAAGATATTGAATAATAATGTTAATCTACATAAAAAAAATATAGAATTGTATAAGAAACATAAAAATATATGAAATATATAAGAAACATAACATTCTACATAGATTATGTGTGATTTTTTACAAGTAGTCTTGTATTATATTCTATGTGGATTATCATGTAATCTACGTAAATTATCATGTAAAACATCTAATAACTATTACATTCATTATAAATCTAATATATTACAAATAATCTTCATTATAAAACATGGAAAATGAATGTGTCATATTCTATGTAGAGTAGCGACGAACATATTCTATGTACAATCTACGTAGAATGGCATGCAATCTACATAGAATGTCATGCAATCTATGTAGAATGTGGTGTAGAATGTCAAGTATCATATATTTTACGTAGATTACATGATAAAATATCCAAAAAACACATTGAAACAAAAAAAAAAAAAAGATTTCATTTAGACATTTTATCAACCACTTGGTATGCAATTGATATAAAATATACCAAAAACACATTGAATAGTAATGTTAATCTACATAAAAATATATAAAAAATGTATAAGAAACATAAAAATATATGAAATATATAAGAAACATAACATTCTACATAGATTATGTGTGATTTTTTACAAGTAGTCTTGTATTAATGTAGATTATCATGTAATCTACGTAGATTATCATGTAAAACATCTAATAACTATTACATTCATTATAAATCTAAAATCTTACAAATAATCTTCATTATAAAACATGGAAAATGAATCTGTCATATTCTATGTAGAGTATCGACGAACATATTCTATGTACAATCTACGTAGAATGACATGCAATCTACGTAGAATGTCATGCAATCTACGTAGAATGTCGTGCAATCTATGTAGAATGGCATGCAACCTACGTAGAATGTCGTGCAATCTACGTAGAATGTCATGTAGAATGTCAAGTATCATATATTCTACGTAAATTACATTATAAAATATAACAAAAACACATTAAATAGTAATGTTAATCTACATAAAAAGATGTAGAAATGTATAAGAAACATAAAAATATATGAGATATATAATAAACATAACATTCTACATAAATTATGAATAGTAATGTTAATCTACATAAAAAGATATAAAATTATATAACATTCTATATAGATACATAATATTTATATATTGAATACGTTAATTTTTTAGCAATTAAATAATGTTCTATATAGAAAATTTTTTTTATAAAAAACGTTTTTTTACTATTAAAATCAATTCTAATGCAATAAAGTGAAAATGAAAATGGAAAAAAAGTAAGAGAGAGAAAGTGAAAAACAGATTTATAAAATAAAAAAGGTGGAGAGAGAAAGATAATATTTTTTCTTCCAAAAATACCCTTTTGATCCAAGGGCTCTAAAAGGTTCCTAAGTTCTCACAATCTTTAAGGTTCTTAAAAGAGACTATATATATATATATATATATATATATATATATATATATATATATATATATATATATATATATATATATATATATATATATATATATATATATATATTGAGGTTCAATTGAGAACTTTTGTGCATTGGGGCACCTCGAGGCACTTTTGTGCATAAGATAATCTAACAAGGGTGCACAAAGGGCATTTAGGGAAAACTAAGAATATGGTAATTTATTTTTATTTATAAAATTATTAAAAGATAATTAGGAGTTACATTTTGAATTAAAATCTCATAGTAACTAAATTCCTCATTTTCCTCCCTATTTCTCTCTCTCTCTCTCTCTCCCTTTCCTTTTCTCTCTAATCGTGTTCTTCATGATTTTGATGGTGATGATGATTTGAAGACGAAGATTAATGATGAACAACGATCCTGATGAACATGAACAAGAGATGCAACCGATGATGATTATGGATGCATAGATGGATGATGAACGATTAATAATGATGATGCATAGATGGATGATGAACAATGGCGGTGCATAGATGGATGATGAACGATGAACAACGAAAAATGATGATGCATAAATGGATGATGAACAATGACGATGCATAGATGAATGATGAACAAGTTGAACATGATGCATACATGAATGAAAAAATATGAACGACGAACACGATGCATAGATGAATGATGAACAAGTTGAACACGATGCATAATGAATTTGTGTATTTTTTTTGTTAAATGCATCTTTTTTGAACACGATGCATAAATAAACACGATTACGATGAAATGCATCGATCTCCATCATCTTTTTTTGAATTTGTGTAATTTTTATTAAATTTGGAAATGTATCAATTGAATTTATTTAGCATTTATTATTTGATTATTTGTTGAAATATTAAATTTAATGAGGTGTGCACATTCCCCAAAATGCCCTTCTTTGTTTTATTCTATAATGCACAAGATGCATCAAATTGTCCAACTATTTACCCTTTTGTCATTAATCTAATCCATACAATTTTATGATCTAATGGATGATATGGGTTCTTTTGTACCTCGGTGCATAAAAGTTCTCAATTGAACCTCCATATATATATATATATATATATATATATATATATATATATATATATATATATATATATATATATATATATATATATATATATATATGTATATATATATATATATATATATGTATATATTAATCTAATCCATACAATTTTATGATCTAATGGATGATATGGGTTCTTTTGTACCTCGGTGCATAAAAGTTCTCAATTGAACCTCCCTATATATATATATATAGTGAGGTTCAATGGAAAACCAACATGCATCGGAAAACCTTGGAAAACCTCCATGCACCACCACAAATACATCTAATTCTCGCGTGATGCATCAAATTCCTGAGTGATGCATCGACTTTTTGCGTGATGCATCACCGGATCCAATAGCTATAAACTGGTTCCTGGGTTTTCCGATGCATATAGGTTTTCCATTGAACCCACCCATATATATATATATATATATATATATATATATATATATATATATACATATACATATATATATATTATACATACGGCTATACATACATATATATAGGGAGATATATATATACACACACACAGAGAGGTCGGGTTTTTTTGGTGTGGTGAGCATTCACAGCGCACACACACATAAGGTGTATGTGTGTGTGGTGCTTCGGCCGTACCAAACACATACATTTGGGTGTTTGGTTTTCCCGTCCTTCGTGTGTTTGATTACATACCTGACGCCGGTCGATCGTGTCATCACCGATGGATACCGAGAGCATCTCATTAGTGTATTCTTGTCATCGAATACAAAGGTACGGATTTTTATAGCTTTCTCATTTACTTATCTTATGTATACTTGATGATCCGTGTACGGAATTCGTGATTTTAAAAAGTTTTCGTTGTGCATTTACTGTGATTAATGTTTATGTTTTTATGAAAAACGACACGAATTCTCAGCAGTGGTATCAGAGTCACCTCAAGTAGCATAATGATAGTATTATTAATGTATTTATGTCCAACGTTCTTAAAGTTTCAATTTTTTTAATTAAAAGAGTTTAAATGGTCGAAATCAATAATTAAAATGTTTAAGTTTTTGATTTGGCTTGGAGAAAATTGACCAAAGGTTTGGAAACCCCATGGTGATTCTCGGCCAACCTTGGAGTTTCTCGGAACTCGGGATTTTGAAACCTTAGCTCGTTTTATTTAGTTGATTTTTGATTGTTTAAAAATGTTTAATTGATTAAAGTCGAAAATTAAACGTTTCGATTCGCGAAATCAAACCTAGAAATTTCGGCCATGGGTTGAGACCCATGACCTCTCGGTTATGATGTGGTAGCCGAAGTCATTGATGGTTTATTCCGTCATGTCGTTTAATTCACAGTTAAACTCGAACGATTAAATTAAATGCGTTAAAATCGAATCAATAAATCGAAAGTGTTTGGTTATTAATATTTAGACAATTGTGACAAAATATATGTAAATATGTTTCGGTTTTATAAAATTAAAGTAGGAGACTTTATGAGTTTTATAAAATTCACAAATCGGTTTAAATATTATTCGATTCGATAGTTAAACGATTAATTGAAATATGGAAATCGAAATAATCAAAGTGAGTTGATTAAAGGCTTCGATTAATTTCAGCCGTCAAAGGGTTTAATACCCTACTTGTTTTCGGTTCATATGGGTTATTGAACCCGAGTATAAGTCGGTTAACTAAGTTGGTTCGTTTCTGTTTTCAGGTAATTCGTCGTTTAAATTAAATTGGTTTTAATTAAAAGTTAAGTTTTAATGTTGAAATTAAAATTAATGGTAATTTTAATTTATAAACTAGATTTAATTTTTGCATTTAATATTTAGTTCCATAAAATGCATTATAAAATTAAAGAGAGTTTAATTTAAGGATTCTATTTTCAAATTGATGAAATCGTGACTTTGAGTTTCATGTTCGGTCATGGTTTAATATTTTGAGATTTAATCTCGACATTAATGTTTTTGGTAGAAATCGTTTAAAACCATAAAAATTATTTTTTTTCAGTTTTATTTAAGATGATCAATTTTCTTAAATTCTTTAATGAAAATATTTTATTGGTAAAAAATTGCTCATTTAGAAAATTGACATTTTAAATAAAATTTATTTATTTTTGGAAAAGTGTTTTCCATTAAATAATAGTTGATTGATAATTACTTAAAAGAAGTTTAAATTATTTATCAATATTATTACAAGATAATAACTATATTTATTAAAGGTTGTTTAATAAAAGTTTTTTAAAATAGTAAGTTTAAGTTTCAAAGGTGTTTGAATGGTTAATTGAATATTTTAAGAAAAGTATAGTTATGAATCCAAATATAATGCAAAGATGGAATTAAATTTGAAATTTTTCGGGAAAAAGTTTCTAATTATGGAAAGCGTTCCTAAATTTCGAGTTTACGAACCGTATTAATTTAAGAATGATATTGGACATGATTACTTCAATTAATGGTAGATTAATTGGTCTTGGAATTATTTTCATGGCAAAATGAAAATGAATTATGGATTATTAATATGCTTTACTGCTTTATTAATGTTTGTGACATAGCCAAGCTTTGAGACCCTTTTGTTTGTGATGGTTGTATATATAATCTTAATGTTTGCTATTTTTTATTATTGGTTATTTTTTGAAAGGCCTGCGTGCCATTGGAATCCCGGTTTTATGATGTAATCTGTAATAGGTTAGAAAATAATCAAATGTATTTAGATGAAAATTATGTAAAAATCTTGGCGAAGATGTCCATCAAGAAGGAGGTCATTCATCAAGGACGCTTGTTGACATCATCGGATGCTAAGGCTAGGGGGAACTGAAAGAGTTCATCATTCTTGTCTTGTGTGTTGATTTTGTCCCTTAGGTTTTGACCTAATTGGTTTGTCTGTATGGCTCTTGGAAACCAATTTAGTTTCGGCAAGACTATGTCAGCATGTGATTGTATGTTTTATTTCTTTATGCATTATTTATATCTGCGTGGTTGTGGTGAGAAAGTAGATAAATAAAAGAAATTAAAATTACTATCACTTTTTATGAAAAAAATTAAAGTATTTAAAAGGAAGTTTAAATTGGAAACTTTAGTTATTTTGTCAGGTTTTAGATATGACATTTTTATGAAACTAGTTTTTCAAATAAAAGGAGATTTATTTTTTAAAATGTCATATGATCATAGAGTTGAAATTCCTAAAAATGGTACATTAACTGGACTATTTACCAGAATAGGTGGTATCTAGGACAGTCTCGCTCGGACTGTGGTTGTAGGAATTTCCGAGAGGTTTAGAACCGAAAGATCCTGTCCGCTGACTAACCTGACTGACCACTAGTTCTTGGTAAGAGACTGGTTATAAACCCAAATTATAAATCTGACACAACACACCGTCCATATAGTGGCACTCACGGTGACCGGTCGTCGTAAGTAGGTTCAGCCTTCGTTGGGTGCTTACGCCGCAAACTCGGAGAGCTATGAGGTGAGCATTGCGGATCCTAAGTGAGACTTGGGCCATTTACTTGCAGTTGTTATATGGTGTGTGTCAGTGATGGTTCCTCAGTAAGACTGTTGCCCAAGGTGTGGATGAGATTAAACATGATCAATTTAAGAAATTGAAAATCTCATAAGATCTAAGAGTTACAAGGGGTTGTAATTGGTAATAAGTTGTCTGCCTGAGTAGCTTATTCATGTAGGTTCAGCCTCCGTTGGGTGCATGAATAAGTAAAATGGTTCTTAGGATTAATAAATCATTTTCTGAATTTTGGGTTATTGATTTATTAATGGTTAATCATATACTAATTTTTGAAAAATGGTTTTATATGGTTGAAAGAGGTAGAGGTAAAAGCAGTTTGAATAATAACAATGACAATAATGGTAACAAAAACAATGATAACGTCAATCTCCCTCTCAACCTCCTGCTATTGAAAATCCACCTGAAAGCGCAAAGTTGCTACTTTGAGGACCATTTGGGAAATGGAAAGCTCAAAAGAAGCAATTCCCTGAACTGGGAATAACGTCTGACTAATGTTCTGAGTACAGAGCGAAAGTCGTGTGTTCTGGAAAGGGCACTAGGACCTGATCTTGCAGAGACTGCTACAGTTGAGGAGAGAAATCTCCACAAGAAGCACTCTGAGGATTCGGTCGATGTTACCAGTCTAATGCTAGCGACCATAACATCTTAGCTGCGGACTAACCTTATGGATGTCCCAGCTTACCAGATGTATCGTCGGCTAAAGGATATGTTCTAGATTCAGGCTCGGACTGAGAAACATATACGACTAGGGCTCTGAGCTCCTGCAGAATGGCAGAAGGAACAATTGTAAGACCTCATGTGCTGAAGATGAAAGGTTATCTGGATTATCTTAGCAGACTTGGGTATCCCGTGACACAGGAGATGGCCATATAATTCTCAATTCTTTATTGAAGGGATTTAAACAATTTGTTATTTATTACAATATGTGTGGAGAAGATGATCAGTGGGTTGCATCAGATGCTCCAGAATGCTGAGGGAATGATTAAGGAGAGAAGACAGGGAAATGGATGGAAGGCAAAGCAAGTTCCCAAGCCGGAGGTTAAAGCTAACAAGTAGCTAAAACCTAGAACCAGAGAAGTCAAATCCAAGGATGACAAAATCTTTGAGTGCTAGGAAACTGAGCACTAGGAAAGGAATTGTCCCAAGTACTTGGAAACGGTCAAGGTTGACCGCATTGAGACTTCGTGTATCTGAATTATTCACTTTCTATTGTTATGTGATAACCATTTGAATAAAGTTTTATGCATAATGTCTGCAAGACCTAAATGAAGTGAAAAGAGATGACAGGACCAGTGGAAGCATAGAGACATCTTAGAGAATACTCTATTGGACACTATTTTTCATGTCATCAATAGTTTATCATGGTGCAGTAAAACAATTTTGTAGTTGAATTTCTTGCAAGTATTTTTGGGATAAATAAATAATTTTTGGAGTTGAAACTTTGTTGCTTGAAATTCCTATTGTTTGAGATTACTAAGTCATGATTATAGACTATTGATTCAAGTGGAACTTCAATAGTAACTTGTCAATAGAGATTGGACAAGCTAGTAAGTCATATTCAAATAAAAAGGGTTAACTATGTTGTTGTGTAAATTGTTCAAGTGTTCAAATGCAGTTTCATTGAACTTGTTAATTCTTGAAAGTTAGTTCAATAGACTATATGAGTTGGATAGTCATCCGTGATTATATAGATGAAACTAATAAAATGCAGAATTACATGTAAAAAGAGTTACATGGAGGTTAATTCACTTAACTTGTCAGATTCAATTAAAGACTTGATAAGTCAGGATTTTTTAGACAAGAATTGAAGTAATCGCATTTATAAAATTACATGTGAAATGTATGGTTAGTCAAGTAATAGCCTTTGACTTGTTTAAACACTCCTCGACAAACTTGACGGAACACCACAACGATATGTTGTAGATAACCAGGTTCTGGTGGTTATGAATACATATCACAAATTTTGAACACAATGTTATTAAGATATCTTGTTAAGATATAGATAAACCGCATACTGTCAGATTCAAGACTAAACATCTAAACGTATCACTAGTAGCAATTAATCTGAATTGCTAGAGCTCTTAAATTTTAGTCCTGGTGTCTTTATGAGTGATTTATCAGTTCCTCTAAAGATGATGGATATAAATTTGTAAGGAGATTCAGAATGGATCTGAATAATATTACAAGAACTTGTAATAATGAACTAGTGCAATTTTTCAAAGATAAACGGTAATAGAAGTTAAGTCAGTTAACTAGAGAACACTCCCACTAAAATCATGTCTGAAATTAATTTTTCGATAGATCATATTACCGTTACATTTGATAAATGAACAGTAGCATTAAATTGATTTAAGTCATGTTGTGTTTATTGAGATAAAAGAGATCAACATGATATCTTTAATGTCATTCTACTTTGCATGTTTTAGAAATCCAAGAAAAATTTGAAGTTATTCTAAAACTATTCCATAGTTGCTTGTTGTCGTGGGAACCACAACGAGAATTAAAAGGCAACTGTGGTTTTTGGTTGATATTCATGGGTGATGAATATAGCAAAGGTTGGACCAAATTCACAGGTATTTGTTGGGAACAGATATTAGATTGACCCACCGATTGAGACCACTTTGTGGATCATAGTCATGAGTCGTCTCAAAAAGGTAATCCTTAGTACCTGAGATGTCTACGTACTTTAGTGCGCGTGCTGCTATACATTTGGCCTAACCTAACGTCATCCGTAACTGGATGATCGTAACGGTTCGAGGCTGGTTGCAGTGGGAGTCGTGCTGGAGGCCTAGATAGTCAATATGGGATTTGCACCTTCTTTTAACTAAGAAGAGATATTTCTGGGCCCATCGGCGATCGATACTGACAGAAATGCATGGACGTGCTCGGACAGAACTGATGTATTCTACTCTGTCTGTTACAGTTCAGTATGAGAGCAGGGAGTCGAGAAACATAATCGTGTTTGCTACGGTTGATCTAATCCATGCCTAGCTTTCACATTGAAATATAGCGATGCATGAGATACAACCTAAGTTTCTTTTTGGAAGGTTGTTTCAACAAGAATGCCCGAATGGGAGTCAACGTTTTTATGACCTTGGTTGCCTAAAGTGTCTAGCCATGACCTCCTTTAGGCGCATGTTGCAGGACAGTATGTCGTCTTACACAAGTGGGAGTATGTTAGTATATGGTGTGTAAAGATGACATTACTATTGCATCATGGCTGATTTCATAGAACACTTGAGGGTCACACCGATGAGCACAACTGAGCAGATGCAATTAAACTATTGAATAAATTATATTGGATATATTTTATGACATGAAATGATCATTGAGATTAAATTAATGTGTGATTAATTATATCTCAAAGTACGGAGACTAAAAGTATAATATAAGATATTGTAATGATTTAATTGTCATTGGATGATAATTAAATAAATAGTTATCTAGTCTTTTATTTATTATTGAATATTAAATAAAAGATGTACTTATTTGAATTGATATTGTCATCTAGTTATTAGATTATTAGATGGATAATTATTAACAAATAAATAACTGATAATTATAAATTATCTGATCATTTATATATTATTAGATAATATATAAAAGATAAATATTATTTAATAGATATATAATTATAGAGATAATTATATAAGGTTTAAATAATAAAGATAATTATTGAAATATATATTATATTATTATAATAGAGTTTGATTAAAACTAAAACTTTTAATTAATAATATTTATACATATATACACACACATACGGCTGTACATACATATATAGGAATATATATATATATATATATATATATATATATATATATATATATATATATATATATATATATATATATATAGAATATGGTTCGTGTGAGTACCTAAAAAATGCAGAGTACCGTGAGCACCTGTGAACACACGGGTTTAAGATGTGAACATGCTCCGAAAAAAAGTTTTTTGTAAAAAAAAATTTCATATTCATTTAGATACAAATAATATAAGCATGTTTGTAAAAGAATTACACGCATTCACACTTCGTAGCCTCTTAAAAGTCATGTGAACGTGGAAAAATTCATGTGAACATGCTTAGCTGTGAACATACGTTCACAACAGTGCAGTTCATGTGAACTTGCACGTTTCACATAGTTATAGTGTGTGTTTATGTGTGATTTTTTGCTAGTCTTATATTATTAATTTAAACATGATTATGAAAAAAAATTTCACAAAAAATAATTTTAAGTGAGGTACCTCCGGTACTCCGCAAAACTAGTGGTACTCATTTGAACCCATATATATATATAATATAATATTATATATATATATATATATATATATATATATATATATATATAATATATATATATATATATAATATTATATATATATATATATATATATATATATATATATATATATATATAATATATAATATTATATATATAATATATATATATATATATATATATATATATATATATATATATATATATATATATATATATATATATATATATATATATATATATATATATATATATATAAACACAAAGAGGTACGGTTTTTTTTGGTGTGGTGAGCATTCACGGCGCGCACACACACATAAGGTGTATGTGTGTGTGTGGTGCTTCGGCGGTACCAAACACATACATTTGGGTGTTTGGTTTTCCCGTTCTTCGTGTGTTTGATTACAATCCTTGACGCCGCTTGATCGTGTTATCACCGGTGGATACCGAGAGCATCTCATTAGTGTATTCTTGTTATCGAATACAAAGGTACAGATTTTTATAGCTTTCTCGTTTACTTATCGTATGTATACTTGATCCGTGTACGGAAGTGATTTTAAAAAGCTTCCGTTGTGCATTTACTGTGATTAATGTTTATGTTTTTATGAAAAATGATATGAATTTTCAACAATGAAATACAATATTATTATTGTATTTTTTTTATAATAACATGTAAGATTTATATGTTTTAATTTTATGTTTACATAAATTTTATATAACAAATTATTTATTAAAATTTGTCCACGTATTACGTTAGTACATAAACTAGTAAAATATAATTAAGTACTATAATTTAACTCCCATATATAAAAAAAATATTTATAAATGATTTAAATAACTATCAGATTTAACTACTAATGTTAGCTAACTATGCATTATTTTATATATTTAAAAAGTAAAAGTAATGTAATATTGGAATGAGATGTTTTATAAGTTTTTTACTTATAAAAATTTTTAAATTGTATCTATGTAAAAAATAAATTTAGTTTTTTATTTATACATAAAAATCTAAAAATAAAAAGTTTTAAAAAGATGAGACACGATAAATAGTATTCATACATATTTAGAAATAGAAAATTTTTAAGTATCCTTAATAACAAAAGATAATACTATTTTTGTATTTATTTAGAAAACATAAACATTTTTGTATGGGATTGACGTTTTGTAGATTTTTAGTAAACATTATTTATAAAATATCTACGTAATACGTGGGTTAATAACTTGTTTTTTTATATTTTAATAAATAACTATTTATTCTTCCTTTCAAATTTCTTTGAGGTTTTTCTTATATATTTGGCTAGTTTGTTAATTATTTATATTATTATTAAGTAGAGTCAGGTTCAAAAAAATACCTCTCGAAATCAAGTGCACCCGAAGTTACCAACCTTAAAAAACTTTTTTTAAATTTTTTTTCTCAAAATCATGTTTAAATAAATGTTATACGCATGATATATGAATTTCACATACATTCACACTTTCTGTGTCCTTAAAAATTATGTGAATACTCAATGCATATTTATGTGAATGATCATCCAAGTGAAAGATCATTCACACCATTCACATAAAATTTTTTTTTACCATTAACAAGATCTATGATTTTGCTCCTTTTGAAAAAAAAAATCTTATAATGTTGTCTTATACATGTTTATTCAAAAAAATATATATGTGAATGATCATTCAGATTAGGATACGCCGGGTACGCTGATGAACCTGATTCATAATATGATATCAATATATTTATTTGTCTTACGTTTTAAAATTTGTTGTCGTCTAAACTAATTTTATATAACAAAATGTTTAATATTCAACGTTTTGATATAATATATAACCGTTTTGTTTTTCTATTATAACCTTTAATATATTTTATTTTATAAAAATAATATAACATTCTTATCCCTTTGCAACGTGTGGGCTTAAAAAAACCTTGTTTTTACTATTTTTATACTTTCTTGGACTTGTTAGCAACATTTGGATTAAATGATAAAAAAATATAATAAATAAATTAGACAAATATGAAGAAGAACGAGTTGATTTGTACATAACACACTTTTATCATATATAACAATTTTAATTAAGAGTCCGTTTGGTTGGAAGTAATTGACTGATTAAGCAATGGAACGGACAATGTAATAGAATGAACAATGTAATAGAAAAATCATTATGGTTTCTTATCGTGTTTATTTATATCATTAGAATGAAATGAGTTATTACTATACGTTGTTTGGTATATAGAAATATTATAAGAAATGAAATGAAATTGAATAAAAACTTTAAAATTATTAAAATTCAATTTCATTTCATTCCTTGAGGGAGTGAAAAAAAATACGTCACCTCAAAGAATGAAAATCAAAGAGATAAATGAGTCACATTTCATACGTAATGATTCATTCTATTACCACGGGGTAAACAAATTAAAAAATAACTATATTTCATTATGTCGTAATGATTCATACCATTTCATCTCCTATTACGACGTAACAAACAATGTAAAATTATAACCTTTATTCATGTTTACATTTCATCTTCAAAACTAAGAATAAAATTATCATTTTAAATAAAATTATTACGTATGACAAAAATATATTACGTATAAATCATATCCCAAAAAAAAAAAAACCATAGCCAACTAGTAGAATTTGGTGCTTTAAAGCAAAGGCATGCTCTCCCATTGGGAGCTTGTGACTATCATCATTTCATATCATTATCATATGCCATCATACATGCATGTGAATGTGATATCTCTTCACGGGTACCCATCCTGATCCCCCTTTCGGATCTTTTATTTCAAAATATTATTTGTACCTTAGGCATAAAAAGTTGTACCTTATGCATAAAAAGTTGTACAATCAATCAGATCTTTTCAAATATTCTACAGAGATTTTGTTTATAGGGTTTTCGTCATTCGGCGATAAAACCATGTTCTCAAACAAAATAATGTTAGATTTGTTTGAGCTCACGTTTCAAATAAGGTATACGAAAGATGGTGCCCCTCTGATGTGTGTCGGGTGTGGGTTGGGATGTGTAGAAATCGGGAGTGAACTATAAAAATCAAACTGAAACGGAACTGGTATCATCTGGTTTGATTCTTGATTCTAATTTTTTGTGATTTTTTATTCGGTTCGTTCTGGTACTGTCTTTCTATTTTTTTGGTAAAAGTCTAAAAAATTTGAATCAAACTGAAACTGATACCATCGGATTGAGTTCGGTTTGGACCGTTTAAACACATGTAATAACGTATACGAAAGATGGTGTCCCTTTAATGTGTGTCGGGTGTGGGTTGGGATGTTCAAAAATCGGGAGTAAACTATAAAAATCAAACTGAAACGAAACTGGTATCATCTGGTTCGGTTCTTGATTCTAATTTTTGTGATTTTTTATTTGGTTCGTTCTGGTATTGTCTTTCTTCTAAATAATTTGAATCAAACTGAAACTGATACCATCGGATTGAGTTCGTTTTGGAAACACATGTAGGTATGGGAGTTTATGTGTGTGTGTTTCTATATATATATATATATATATATATATATATATATATATATATATATATATATATAAATTTGGGTTCAAATGAGTACCACTAGTTTTGCATAGTACCGGAGGTACCTCGCTTAAAATCATTTTTTTTTTGAAATTTTTTTTCATAATCATGTTTAAATTAATAATACAAGCCTACTTGCAAAAAATCACACATAAACACACTAGATTTATGTGAAACGTGTGTGTTCACATGAATAGTAGTGTTGTGAATGTGTGTTCACAACTAAGCATGTTCACATGAATTTTTTCACGTTCACATGACTTTTAAGATTATAGAAAGTGTAAATGTATATAATTTTTTACGAATAGCCTTATATTATTTGTATCTAAATGAATATGAAAAAAAAATTCAAAAAAAAAACTTTTTTTCGAAGCAAGTTCATATCTGAAACCCGTGTGTTCACAGGTACTCACGGTACTCTGCATTTTTTAGGTATTCACACGAACCATATATATATATATATATATATATATATATATATATATATATATATATATATATATATGTGTGTGTGTGTGTGTGTGTGTGTGTGTGTGTGTGTGTGTGTGTGTGTGTGTGTGTGTGTATGCATGCATGTAATGCTATAATTTTTATTTTATGAATTTCATCATTTTCATTTTGAGTCAATTTTTTACATACCATTTAAAACTTATGAAAATAAAATCATACATGCCTAAAATATTTTTATAAGCATTTTATTTCATTCATTAAAAACTTGTAAAATATCATATGAATTTTTGTATAAAAACTTGCCAAAACATAATTTAAAGGGTTAAGTGTCATTTTAACCATGCAACTTTTAGACTTTTTTATTTAGCCACTAAACTATTTTTTGAATATATATTTAGTCACTAAACTTTTTTTTACCGATTTAACCATTGAAGTTTGTCCATGTTTGACTACTAAACTATCATATTTGTATCAATTTAGCTATTGGTTTTATCTGTTTTTTCCAAAATAGAAAATCAAACTAAAGTTTAGTGGTTATGTAACACCCTCCCCGATCCCGGAAATGCCACGTCATTACAATACACAGGTGGCAGCATCGCAATGCTCTATTAAACACATGTCACAGGATAAACAGAATTCACTGATAATTTAAAACTTTTACATAAACACGGTTAACATATAATCCACTAATCACATAAGCTGAACTCTACAGATCGCTACACGAAACTAGCACAAAGCCTTCCAGATAATCCTTGCTCCCAGATCTACAAGCACAGCTACTAATCCCGCCACTGATACCCTGAACATGATGGACTCGAATACGTAAGCTCGGAAGCTCGTGAGTACTCGAGGGTTAGACTCTGCACAGTAAACACATAGCATGCGAACACGTAGCATATACACACAACACAAGCTCAATCTCTGTCTCTGGCAATCATCAGTATAAAGCAGGAATGAACACTCAGCATGAGATCCGAAGCCCTGCACACAATATCACTGAAGGGGACTCCTCCCCAGCTAACGACCGTGCGCACCGGTGGTTAGCCACAACCCTGTAGCACGGGCGCGAACCGGCTACAGGCCCTGCCGTGTATACACGCTCCAAGAACTGTTAGGGACAGTCAACCCACGCGATCTCACATCGCGAATCACCGTCCGTATGGAACTCATCACGGACCCCCGGACTGGATCTCATCTCATGCACATATATAACACATATGTGGGAAATAGAATCATACCTGGCGCCCACGCCCCTGTCTCATTCACAATACACAATATACACATATACAAAGCTAACTGCACAATCATGACTCGGAAAACAGTCCCGCGGTTTTAGAAAAGAACTCGGGTACTCACCTGATCGATCCACTAATCCCGAAATCTCTGACTCGGCTCGATTCGCTGACTCGTCCCTGAAATTACACACGGATCCCACTTGTTAATACAAATCCCACGAACACATATCACAAACTCATAATGAACATAAACCCGACTCCAAAATCCCCATAATTAATCCCAACCGAAACCCCGAAAAACCGATCAAAACTCGAATCACAATATATCCGACCCAAAACAAACCCAACGGAACCCCGGAAGCTTAATTCAAACCCAACTCGACAATCTCAAATAAAATCCAACCCCAAAAACTCACAAACCCGACCCCTAACAGCATCCGCCCAAGCCTGGCCCCTGGCCCCTCGAACGCGCCGCGGCTCCCTCCGAGCGCGCCGCGCTTTCAGCGCTGGCCATCGTCCCTGTTCGCGTTTTAGCTTCTGTCCAGGAGTGCAAAACTCCATTTTTACCCGATTTTTAGCCACAATACCACACCAAATTGATATATAACTTCACTACTCTATTTACACAACCAAATCCACAAACCCCTAACATATATCATGAATTAACTCATGAAATTTCAAACTTTCTTACCTTTGGAAGCTCAAGAACACCAAGGATGGAGAAGAAGACCAAGATTCAGCAACTAGTTTCTTGCTGGATTCACACATCACACACACGCATACACTTAACACACGCTTGCACACTTTCTTAATGTGGAAGGAAAGCAAAAGAGAAGTACGTACTTATCCCTTTCTCAATTAAATAGGTTCCGAACCCGCTAAATCCAAACCCGATATCACTTTTTCAATATTGATACCCCTTTAACCCATTTAACTCCACGAACCCAAATATATAATTAATCCACTAATATTATAACTCGGAGACACGTAACCCACAACCCGACACGTATCAATCCACTACTCGGGATCTCATTGGTCCAACACAAAAATTATAATTATTTAAATATCCACTAAAATAATTCCACGCAATTGTCTTGAAATTGGGATGTTACAGGTTAAATCAGAACAAAAATAATTTGATGAGTAAATGAGACAAATCTAAAAAGTTGGATGGTCAAAATGATACTTAAAACTTATTTGAACATTAAACAATATTTTTCAAGCTTTGAGATATATCACCTTTCATTTTTAGCATAATTGCAACTTACAACCCAAAAACAATTCTACTCTTTAAAAACAATTTATGAAACATGTAATATTTATCAACTAAATAATATTTTTATCATTAACTTTATTAAATATCAATTGTATTAATAAAAAAAGTTAAAAAGTGTTTGGTTTTACGTTATGATAAAGATTATTACGTTACAATAGCGTAAATAACTGATTCAAAGTGTTTGAATTGCATACATCAAGTGATTATTTGTGTTTAGAAATTAATTTTACCATACTTTTTCATAAGCTAAAAAATATATCCAATTTGCTTAATAAGTTATTATTTGATCATCTTACAAGTTAAAACGCAAATCAAACACTTTAAAAATTGATCATGGATAATTGTGATAGCAAACAACAGAAATTAAATCAAACACTATATTTCGGCAGCACTTTTGTTACTACCATTATCTGATTGTTATCTTCTAAAACGTTGCAACACTTTTTAAAACATAAACCCAAACACCACAAAACCTTATAACTAGGGACATCTTTAGACTTACTTTATGACCCAAAAAAAAAAAAGAATTAAACATTTAAATTGAGACGAAAGAAGATAACTTTGTCGTATAATTAATCTACTCTTACTCTTATTTTAATTTAGGCAATTTAATACAACTTTTTTTTCGGTTACAAGTTACATAGTGGACAAACATCACATAACGTCGTTACGATCTCAACAGAACCAAAATCACTAAAATTTAACGGTAACAAACATTATACGAAAACAAACTCACATGACAACGGCTGGTTTTCGAACAAGATACCGATACGAAGCAACCTTCCGTTTCCGAGAGGCCGAATTATCCACCGATAACACCAACTTTCCGGCTTCTTTTGCAACATACGAGTTGTGAACGACTTCGTCTGTCGGGCTCATCTTCCTCGTTTTCTCCACTGCAATAGTGTAGCTTCCGTTTGCGATGGGAACGTACTCGGCGCTATAATCCAAATCCCACCCGCCAACGACAATGTCCCAAGTTATCATCGCACCGGCCTACGAAATTAACGATGACACTTGTACGTTATTCAGTGCTACTACTGTGGTAAGCTTTTATAAAGATACAAGTATTAATGCATGGTGTACAAGCAAATGTAGCATTCAACAAGATTTGTACACCAGTGGATTCTTCATTCCAAATTGTTGTCAACTAGTTTATTAGTCGTGTATCACACGGAATACTTAAATAACTGTTTTTTAAAAGTTGTATAAATTTAAAATTATTTTAAAAGAACAAATAATATAGTGATATTATACTGCTAATTAGATTATTGAAAATATACAAATCAGGTAACTAAAGTAAAAATACATAACTAAGGATTAAATAATTAACAAAGAAATGAAAAATTTATAGAAATCCGGTAAATAGTCACTTTTTTTTCCTAAGTCAATTTAATTATTTATTTTAACATTTTTAAAAAGTTTGGATAAGAAGCTAATGAAAGACATGGGTTGTAGATCCAAATTCAAAATAAAAAATCCAAGATAATAGGCGAAAGATTTTTTTTTTCTAAATTAATTTAATTTATTTGATTATATTTTAAGATAGAAATTATAGATTACTACACGTGTCGCTTCCAGTTTACGCCAATTGACTATCTAGTTAGGTGCTCAGTGGTATCTATTTACTATTTTAATAAATAGACAAGTTTTTCATTATAACTTGTCTCAAAATAATCATCCGTATCCATACATAGTTAAGTAAATATAAATTTTATTATATTACAAGTTTATTAACCCGCATATTAAGAGAGATTCATAATAATTATTTATTTTTATAAAGTTATATATAAACATGAAATTGAAATGAATAAATATATAAATCGCTTAAAATCTGAACTTTAAGATTAAAGAAGAATTAATATTTGAAATTGTCAAAACAAACACAACCCGTATGTTTTTTGTCCGGTGGATAAATAATTGACGACGAAGAAAGTACCGATTTTAATGCACGAGGTACAATCATTAAAAAAGAGTTGACCTCAAAAGGAACATACATACAAGTTTCAAAGCAGGATGTACAAGTGAATGAAGCATGCATATGGTAGGAATTGCAAAGCAGAATAGTTCCATTTTTGCCCTGACAGAAGTTAAACAAATAGTACAAAAGAATAAAATTACCTCAATGCCTTCTATTTGAATATTGACTTTTTCTCCACCTTTGACTGTGAACTCAGAAGCCGGTTTCGGTGGACCGGTGTTCGACTCACTGGGTCGACTCAGTCCACCATACTGTACCGGTACATCCTCTGGCCTGATGTACCTAAACAAATTCAAACAAAAAAAATGTTTATTATGAAAAAACCAACATGTTTGATTGTTTTCACAGTTTTTACATTTTCGTCCCTTCATATTATTTTTTCCAGAAAAGTCTTCAATTTTTTTTCTTGGTTTTGTGAAATTTGACTTTTAAAAATGGTTTATTATGAAAAAAAAAACCAATATGTTTTCATGTTTTTCGCGTATTTTTTTCTAGTGAAATTTGGACACTAGAACCTAGTTTTTCAATTTTTAAAAACCCGGTTAAGTAAATATAACCGGATTCTAACGTCCAAATTTCAATAAAGCAAAAAATAAAAAATTAACTCGAGGACTTTTATGAAAAAAAAAACATGGAGGGATGAAAACGTCAAAAAAAAACTTGAAAACATGTGGGTTATTTTTAATAATAAACATTTTTAAAAACTGAAAAAGCATAATTTAGTCAAATTTCACTAAACCAAAACAAAAAAATTAGCTTCAAGACTTTTCTGGAAAAAAATAGTATGGAGAAACGTAAACATAAAAAACATGATAATCGTGTACAAGTGAACATGCATAGGGTACAACACTTCAATGCAAAGTTTCACCCCACAAGCAAACAAACAAGTAATGCAGTTGTAAACACAACCACATGGTTTTTACAGAGCACATGCACTTTACTTGTGCTGAAAAGACTTGTACTGTTTGCATTAAGAGATGTACATTGTGCATTGAGAGTTGTACATATCAAAAATAGAAAAGTTAAGTTAAAGAGAAAGAGAAAGCTGCTAACTTGTATAGAGTTTCTGCAACATTTCCTTCCTTGGAAAGCACAAACTTGCTCTTGGTTCTTTGAGTCAAAAATGGACTGAACATTGAGTACAACATGCTGAAGTACCATGGTACATTTATAAAGATCTACAACTCAAAATCAAAATTTTAATTAAACTAATAATATAAAATGTAACTTTTTGTTAATAAATAAAAGGGTTAATTGGAAAAAAAAAATAACGATAAAAAAGACCAACGTTACATTTTTTTACTGTTTAAGACAACCAAATTTGTTTGCAGTTGAAAAAAATGAAATCAGACTATCATTTTTATGTCATTTAGAAAAATGAATGTTTGATTACCTTAAACGATAAATAAATTATAAAGTTGATTATTTTGACAATTAATCTTAAATGAAAAAATTATATATAAATTAAAATTTTAAAACTAACATTAAAAGGGTATCAAAGTTAGAAAGCATTATCTTGATAAAAAAGTAGTCTAAACCCATGTATAACAAATGTATAAATTTAAAAAATTAATTATATTAATCTTGTATCATAAATTTTAAAAATATTTTATCAAATTTATAATATGTATCTATTTATGTAATATAATAAACTTAAATATAATATAAATTCGAATGTGAGTTTAATATTAGATAAGATTTGATTTTGATTTAGATTTAATTATATATCATTTAAATTATTTTTATATGAATTAATTATAAATTTATAAAATATAAGTGCAAATGACACTAGGAGATAATGTCACGTGACAATAGCAGATGACTATACGTGACAAAATAGTTAATTTTTTAATAGTATTTATAGATTTAAAGGTTAATTACGAAAAAATGTAACATAATTTGTGTTTTTTATTTTCTAATTTGAGTAACTTAATTTTTTTTCCAATCAGGGGTGTGTACTAATAAAAACACAATGAAGGTACAAGCAGCTATGCATGATTTACAAGTTAACAAAACACCATTGATCTGGGCTATCTAAAAAAGCTTAAGTACTTGGGAGGGCATGGGATGTAACGTACAAAGTACAATGCATTGATGCATAAGTTCTGTGATGCGTGCATAAATTGGTTGTACCCTACAACACAATGAAGTTCTTGGAATTTGGGTTTACAATGAAAGAATCTACATCTTTCCGTTTTTTGTCTTTCCATGTTTTTTTTTTTACAGAAAAGTTCTCAAGTTAATTATTTTCTTTTTGTTTTAATAAAATTTGACTATTAAAAACCCAGTACTCAGTTTTTAAAAACCCGATTTGCTAATTATAACCAGACTCTAATGGTCAACGCAAAAACCATAAAAAGTTATTAATTTTTTTTCATAATAAACCATTTCTGTAATTACAACTATTAATTGAAGTTTTATATCGTAAAAAGCAACTTACTAATTCACTTGTCGAATAAATAATTATGAGAGGACTTGTACACAACACATTTTTACCATACAAAACAAAGTTAACTATAATGACTATATTATCCTTACGTTTATTATGTTTATTTTGTACCTCTAAAAGTAATAGTAATTTGTAATTTTTATTAAAATTATTGTGTATGACAAAAATATGTTACGTACAAATCATCTCCCAATAATTATACTCGTTTTTCGTATCATTTAAGTGATACAAAAAATAACATAAATCTATTCTATTTTTATACTAATAAATGACTAAATAACATGTCCCGTATCGTGCTCTCCTTCGATTTGTTACATATCACCCTTTTTGTCACTTCATTTATAATTATTATATTATACAAAAATCTAGAAATATTTATTTTTAAAATTAACTCATGTAATACATAGTATTAACCTATGTATTTCATTACACTTGTACGGTACAACTATTGTATACCCTCAAATTGTTCTCAACAGGTTTTCTCATGTGCATCTACGAGTTGTACCGTACAATACCAATGTTGCAAAACTCGCTAGACTAGTAGTTGGCTAGCAGGCCGGAGAGTAGCGATTAATCAGTCTACAGAGTGTGTATCGGGAGTAGTCGGGATTGGAATTTTGTACGTAAATTTTAAAATTGTATATTCAAGTTACAACATGATAATAGATAATCAATATAAATATAATTGTTCATAACACAAGAATTATGTTTAATTTCATTAATATCAATATCAGAACCAATTTTGATCTACTTGACCGGTTTGACCGATTTTTTAGCGACTATATTGATTTATGTCCGATTTTGGCCCATTTTGACCGACTTAGATCGATTACGGCTAATTAACCCCGACTGTAGCTAAGTCATATCGGTTATCAGCCGACCAACACCTAGGCGCCGACTAATCAGCCGCCTAGCCCCTAGGCCATTTTTACAAACACTAACAATACCTAGATGCATGCACAAGCCCACAAGCTTTCAAATAAAAGTATGCATAATTAGGTTGTACCGCACAACTCATCAATGCACACTTGTCTTTTAGGGTAAATTTTATGAAAAGAAATGGTGTTAAACAATGTATTTCGGTTGAAAAACCAGTATGCATCAATGAGTTGTACCGTACAACTAATTGATGCATGTTTTCCTTGTTGGAGGGATATATTTATCAAGTAGCATTAATTTATGGGTAAGTAGTAATAACTACTAACTAAACAAAGATATGATAAACTCACACAAGTGTGCATCAATGGGTTGTACCATACAACCTGTCAATGCACAAACTAAAAAATATCAAGAATTTAAGGAATTTACTTTGCGAGCTACCATTTCTGGGTGATCAATTATCTTGAAACAGATACAAATTATGAATGGGGTTTATGCATCAATTGGTTGTACAGTACAACTAATTTATGCATAGTTTTTTGGGGGAAACCATCAATTAAAGTGACATTCAATCATGGGTAACTAAACAGCATAATAAAAAACTGAAACACACAAGTACACAACTATCAAGCATTAACACAAAGTGTGCATCAACCGGTTGTACAGTAATAGTACAACCAATCTAAGCACAAACACAAAAGCTACGTTTAGCAAGTGAGAATTATCGGTTTGGAGTATTTGATAAAACTAAAACATTAGAGATGAGAAAAAACATTAAGACATGCCAAAAATGTGTTTTTAAGTTTGCTTGTAAATTTGAAAGCTAAAACTTGAAACATTTAATAAAAAAAAAAACAATGGCTCTGACTCTCTGAGGATGTTTTCCAGAATCCCTTGTCAAATAAACGTGCCCTACTTATCTTAAAAGAAAGAGTAAATTACAGAAATGGTCCCTGTGGTTTACATAAAACTTTGGATACAGTCCCTGTAGTTTCAATTTTGCATAAACGGTCCTTATCTTTACTGTTTACTTGCAAAATTGGTCCCTCTGCAGTTAACTTTAACCATGAAATGGTTAAATCTTTTATAATGACCATTTTACCCTTTTCTTTAATAACATTTTGGTCCTTCAAGTTTGTTGTTCATTTTAGTTTTGGTCCCTCAAGTAAATTTTTTTATTTAACTCTATTTTACTAATTATTATTATTATTATTATTATTACTATTATTATTATAACGATTATTATTATTATTATTATTATTATTATTATTATTATTATTATTATTATTATTATTATTATTGATTTAACTTTTTACATATTAATTTATTTGTTTATTAAGTTTTTTTATTTTAATTCACTTTTTAATCTAAATTATAAATTATTTATATCTTTTATTATAAAGAATTGTATCAAAAATACAAACATTTTATATTATAGTTTTCCAAACCAAAAAATTTTGAACCTTAAACTTTTATTAGTTTTTTCAAACAAAAAAATGTTACAAACCAAAATTTTGAACTTTAAACTTTCATTTTCTAAACGTAAAAAATATGAAAACCAAACCGTTTTTTTATTTTTATTTTTGCACTAAAACCCATTCTAATTTTTTGTTTTGAGAAACGAAAAGAAATACAAACCATTCTGTTGTTACTTTTTGCAAACGAAGAAAACTACGAATAATTCTAATTTCCAGTCTTTCCAAACAAAAAAATTCATTTTTATTTTTCTAGTGTTTTGAATGAAACCATTCCCTTTTATTTTTTTCTCCGAACGGAAAAACTACCAACTATTATGTTTTTAAAGTTTTTCCTAAATACGAAATAGCGTGTAGTCTTTTTGTTCGGAAAAACTAATAAAACGGAATGGTTTGTATTTTTTATGATGGGAAAGAATTTAAAACGTAGTGGCTAGAATAATCTAAAAATAAAAAAATACAAACCATTCCATTATTTAGTTTTTTTAATGAAAAACAACAAACCCTTTTATTATTTAGTTTTTCCGAACAAAAAACTTCGAACCATTAATTTTTATTAATCTTTAGTTTTAACATTTTCATATCGTAAAAAATACAAACCATTCCGTTTTATTAGTTTTTCCGAACAAAAAGACTACACGCTATTTCGTATTTTGGAAAAACTTTAAAAACATAATAGTTGGTAGTTTTTCCGTTCGGAGAAAAAATAAAAGGGAATGGTTTCATTCAAAAAACTAGAAAAATAGAATGATTTTTTTTGTTTGGAAAAACTGGAAATTAGAATTATTCGTAGTTTTTTTCTTTTGCAAAAAGTAACAACAGAATGGTTTGTATTTCTTTTCGTTTCTCAAAACAAAAAATTAGAATGAGTTTTAGTGTAAAAATAAAAATAAAAAAACGGTTTGGTTTTCATATTTTTAAGTTTAGAAAATGAAAGTTTAAGGTTCAAAATTTTGGTTTGTAACATTTTTTTGTTTGAAAAAACTAATAAAAGTTTAAGGTTCAAAATTTTTTGGTTTGGAAAAGTATAATATAAAATGTTTGTATTTTTTTCATTCGGGAAAAATATAAAATAAATGGATTCTATTTTGATACAATTGTTTATAATAAAGAAATAAATAATTTATAATTTAGATTAAAAATGAATTAAAATAAAAAAACTTAATAAACAAATAAATTAATATGTAAAAAGTTAAATTAATAATAATAATAATAATCGTGACAATAATAATAATAATAATAATAATAATAATAATAATAATAATAATAATTAGTAAAATAGAGTTAAATATAAAAATTTACTTGAGGGACCAAAACTAAAATGAACAACAAACTTGAAGGACCAAAATGTTATTAAAGAAAAGGGTAAAATGGTCATTATAAAAGATTTTACCATTTCATGGTTAAAGTTACAGAGGGACCAATTTTGCAAGTAAACAGTGAAGATAAGGATCGTTTATGCAAAATTGAAACTACAGGGACTGTATCCAAAGTTTTATGTAAACCATGGGGACCATTTCTGTAATTTACTCTAAAAGAAATACCAAAAAAATATGCATGGATGACATCATGCATCAGTGAGTTGTACAGTACAACTAATCAATGCAAAAAAATTTATTTGGGGGAAACTCCCCAAGATTATATTTTAAAAAAGTCACAAGCTTTTAAGTTAAAACATCCAGGCCCAGTGTGCATAAACGACTTGTACAATACAACCGATCAATGCACAAAAACAAAAAATTTCAATATAAACAAGAATTTTCGTAATTAAAAGTTACCTTACGAGCACCCATTCTTGGGTTAATTATCTTGAAAAAGATAAACTAATATCGAAAACTAGTATGCATCAATGAGTTGTACGGTACAACTAATCAATGGACAGATTCATTTGGAGGGAAACTTCACCAATTGAAGTAAACATTCATTTCTGGGCAAACTCCACAAGATGATAAAAAAAGTCACAAGCTTTTTAAGACTTTAAGTCAAACCTTCTCTATGCCCATTGTGCATAAACGACTTGTACAGTACAACCCATCAATGCACAAACACAAAAAGTTTCCAAAAAAACAAGAAATTTCATAATTAAAAGTTACCTTACGAGCAACCATTTCTGGATAATTATCTTGGAACAGAGACAAAATATGATTAGAAGCAACTCTAAGCTCTCTTTTAGGCATATCTTTAAGATCAGTAACTTGAATGATTGAATTAATCCCACCAGGCTTAAAATGCAACATTTGAATCCCTTTTTCAAGAACTTGAACTCTCCATCTCAAAAACTTCTTCAATTTCTCATTATCCCCAAAGATTTTGTCATACATTTCTTTGTTTTTAAACACCCCATAAGCATTATAACACACAGGGTGACCTTCTCTATCATAACCATTCATATAAGCCACAACACCTTCAAGTTCTTTAAACCCTAATTCCTCTTCAACAATGGAGTCTGTACCAAAATCTTTCCGCCATGAAAGACACTTTAAAAGCATGTTTAAAGAATCTTGAACTCGAAAGTCTCTTGCCCTTAAGAATTTTAAAAGAATGACGTCGGATTTTTCTCCGGTGGTGGTTGTGGTGGTGGGTTGTGGTAGTAATGGGATGCCCCACATGGAGAAATGGTGGTCGTCGGAGGTAGTGGCGGCGGCGGTGAGTTTTTCTTTGAGTTCTTGGAGGGATTTTTTCTCAGAGGGTTTAAGGTTGTGGAGGTGGTAAGTGTCTTCTTTGAACGACGGTGTACGGTGGGGAGTGGTGGCGGAATCCATTGATGATGACTCCATTTTTTTGATAATTTTGAAGGCTTTGAGTGATACCCAGATGAAAAAGATAGAAAATTTTGAAGTATTAATGAGAAAAAATTGAAACTTTGATGTTTTTTTGGTGGGTAGGGTGGGTGGGGGTGGGGTGGGTTAGGGGGTGTTAGCGTGGGTAAAGGGAAAAGAAAAGGACAGGGCTATGAATATGATGGATGGACTAAAGGGGTTGAGGGACAGTATATATTATTGTGGTGACATGATTAATGCTTGCGGTGCCTTCTTTTCTTTACAAACAACATAAATTCTTATTTATTTATTAAATTTGTCCTTATAAAAATATAATTATTAAGCCTATTGTATCAAATGATTTTATTTATTTAGTGGGAGATTTTAGGGTGCGTTTAGTTTATGAAAATTTTCATCTTATTTTTTTCAACAAAAATGAAAACTTGTTTACTTAACAATAATTTCATAAATTTTCATTTCACTTTTTAAAACACCACTTTTCATATTCTCTCTCTTACTTTTCTATTACCTACCTTATTTTTTTATAGTACTCTTTTTCTCTCTCTCTTACTTTTTCATCACATATCCTATTTTTTTTATTTTATAATCACTAATCTTAATTTTCTTAAAAACTAAAACTTTATCATCTAAACAAGTTTTCACTTTTCATAGAAACCCTTGTTTTTTTTCTAAAAACTATAACTTGAAAATTGAAATTGAAAAATGACTAATTTTTGTTAACTAAATGCAACTTTAGATTTCCGGTGACTATAAATTTTTATGCTGAAATATTATTAAACACCAAGAATATAGAGTTTCTCAAAACAAATATGATTTGTACACAATAAAGTTTTACCATACATGATAATCTATAAATATTGTTTAAAAAAACAACTAAATTGTCAATTGTAATTTTCTCATGATACCAAGTGACATCTTCTACTAATGACAAATATTAATTAATATTACAAGATTAAACTAAAAGTTTTATATTAAATTACTTTTAAGATAAAATTATGGCTAGATACTTAAACCCCACAAAATCACAACAAAAAATTTATTAAAAAAATTATTAATTAATGATAATAAAAACAATACTAATAATAAACTTAAAATTTATTGATGATTAGTTTATTTGTTTAAATGATTTATACATTACTTAATTATAATAAAATATATTATATATCATTAGTATTAAAAGTTTGAATATTAATTTTTAATTTTAAATTTATATAGTTTTAAGAAAAAACATATTTATTAAAGTTATTCGTGTAATACACGGGTTAATAAACTAGTTTTATATAAAATGCCAAAATGGTTATTTACCCTTATTAATTTTTCGGGTCAATTACTAAAAATAGCAACAACTTTTTGATTTTTTTATCATTTATAGCAACATTATTTATATTTTGTCACTAATAGTATCAAATTTTGTATTTTTTTCATATGAATAATATCAAATTTGTATTTTATATCCTTAATAGCAATAACTTTAGGGGCCGTTTGGTTCACTGGAATCCGAGGGAATTGGAGGGGAAAGGAATCCAATTCCAGTCAATTCATGTGTTTGGTTCAACACTAAAAAGGAATTGGATTCCATCAAAATTGAAATTTTCCAATGAATGAAGGAAATTAACATTCCTTCACACAATGGATGGAATTCAATTCCTTTTCAAAACAGAAAGTGGTTGATTACAAAAATACCCCTTACGTTTAACACACGACACTACACCATGTCTAGTCTTACCCCACCCACCCACCCTACCCTACCCTACCCTACCCTACCCCATCCCACCCACCTCTAACATACCTACCCCAACCCTACCTTTGCTATCCAACCTACTCTTACCTACTACCCACCATACCTACCATTACCCACCTATCCACCCACCCACCCTACCCCATACCCACCCACCTCTAACCTACCTATGTTATCCAACCTACTCTTACCTACTACCCATCATACCTACCCTTACCCACCCACCCATCCATCCCTCATCCATCATACATTACCCACCCCACCCCAACCGTACCTACGCTATCCAACCTACTTTTACCTACTACCGACCATACCTACCCATACCCACCCTACCCTACCCTACCCCATCCCATCCAACTTTACCCACCTACCCATACCCTACCTACGCTATCCAACCTACTCTTACCTACTACCCACCATACCTACCCCTACCCACCTACCCATCCCTCATCCACCCTACCCACCCCATCTCACCCACCCACCCTACCTCTACCCATCTCATCTTATTCCTACCTTAGAGATTTATCCGCCTGTACCACCCATCTCATCCTACCCTACCAACGAATATGAAGTTGGATTCCAATTTCATTTTTAGCCAACCAAACATGATTTGGATTCCAATTCCAATTCCTTGCAGATTCCAATTCCTTATCAGATTCCAATTCCTTCTAAAACATTCTGCGAACCAAACGCCACCTTAGTATTCTTTTTACCATTTATAACAACAATTTTTTTATGTTTTCCTATAAATGATAAAAAAAATGTAAAAGTTGATGCTATTAATGATGAAAAAATAAAAATGTTGTTATAAATACTAAAAATGCACAAAGTTGTTTCTATTTTCAGCAACTAGCTCTAACTTTTTTTATCATTATTACACTTCATTCCTAAGAATAAAGATAGGAAAGTTATTTTATATGAAATTATTATATACGTTAAATCTTTGTTGTATACAACTCATTTCCCATTTTAAAACTGTAATTTTTTTAGTTTTGTAAATGTTTTCTAAGATAGGTTAGGATGGTGGGTATACCCACCACTCTCGAAATCACCATTTTTGTCACATCATCGTCACATCAGTTTTTCATCTCCACAATTTCCATTTTGAAACTTTGGAAACACTCACCACTCTAATATTTCTATCTCAATACCCATTGCCCAATTAATAAATAAGAGAGAGAAAGAGATAAGAATGAGAGAGAGAGAGAGAGAGAGAGAGAGAGAGAGAGAGAGAACAAACCTCAGCCATGAGAGGATCCCGTTGAGGGTGAGTGTGCGAGGCTGCTAGGGAGCGGGGCGGTGCTGTCGCCGGGGATGGCAGATGTGGCAAAGCCGATGGACTGACGGGGAAGGCATAGCGTATAGCCTTATAATCTATAAGTTTAAAAAGGGTTATATGTTAAAAATAGTCATGTTTTTTTTAAACCTTATATAGTGACATCTTTTAATTTATTTTAGGGTTATAGTAAAATTATTTATTTTTCATCATTAATAACAACTTTTATACTTTTTTTTATCAATTCTAGCAAAAAATTACTTGTTAACAAAAAAGTAATGACATGTCAATTTATTTAAATGAAGTGTTAAGTGTTTATACATGTCGGCAACAAACTCATTTTTAAATGAATAAGATATCTTAAACGAAATGCCAAGTCTTCAAATTGATTTCAATTCTCACGTATTGGTCTCTCCTCTTTCTTCTCTTCGTAATGCTAAGACATTATTAGGACAAATGTCTTGATCTTCTACAACCAATTGAAGGCAGCTAAAATAAGGACACGAAGATGATGGTACTCCATGTTATTATAAAGAAGCATCAATTTTGAAGAACTCGTGGACTAAGGGGGTGTTTGATAGCACTTATCAGGCTCTGATAAGAGGTAAACTCTTATTCGGTAAGAGGAAAATACTGATAAGTGCGTTTGATATGCAGAAGACATGAGAGTCAAAATCCTCTTATCATGTCTTATCAGGATGAGACTTTGATATGCTTCTTATCACCACTTATCACACCAAAAAAATACACGTCTCTCCTCCCCCACCCCACCCTACCCTTACCCTTACCCCATACCCTACCTCACCCACCCCACCCTACCCTATCCTAAACCCCCTACCCCTACCCTACCCCACCCACCCCACCCCATCCTTAACATACCCTACCCTAACTAACCTTAACTTACTTATACCACCACATCCCCATCTCCACCCTTAACCCTACCCACCCCACTTCCATACTTACTCTATCCCACTCTACCCCACCCCTACACTAACCCATCAAACCTACCCACCCCACCTCACCCCTCCTTATCCCACCCCACCCTACCCCTATCTCTTCCCACTCACCCCTACCCCTCAAACCTACCCACCTCACCCATACCCTACCCTTACCCCTCAAATCTACCCACCCCCACCCACCTTACTGATGCAGCGTAGCAAATAGAAAACCAAAGATAATCCGTTGATTCCACAAATATCCGGAAGATCTTAACCAAACTCACGTTGATTCACAAAAATACCGCGAATTTGGCCTTCAAAATTGGTTCACACAAAGAACACAAATTTGGGAGAGAAAACTGAAGTTTCATAAAAATTGGAAGTGACCATCAAAGTTCACACACTACAATACTAAAAAGAAGCAGAAAAACATAAACGGGCCAAAATGATAATGGGCCAAACACACGGGCCAAAAAACTAAAGTCCAAACTGAAAGAAAAATAGAAAAATGCAAATTAAGTAGTCTTCGGGGCCTTTTTGGGCGGAAAGCCGGCGGTTTGCCAGCACGTCGGGCCTATCCATACGGTCGTTTTGATATATTATAAGCCCAAATCGAATACCTGAGGCCCAAGTTATGGCCATTTTAGTGAGCCAATGTGGTCATGGGCCTCCAAGTATTCTAAGGCCTGGTCTTCTGCATCATTCCCCCTTGGGTAGACAAAATTCGTCATCGAATCTGCAACAGCTTCATCTTCAGAAGAGTCTCCATGAAAAGGCACCAAATGCTTAACATTGAACACGTCTGAACAGCGAATGTGACTTGGCAGCTTCAAACGATAAGCATTAGGGTTGATCTTCTCCAAAATCTCCACTGGTCCAATCTTCTTTGCTGACAGTTTGTTGTATTCACCCACCGGGAAACGGTCCTTAGTCAGAACTGCCCAAACAAAGTCACCGACCTCAAAATCGACATGCCTACACCTTTGATCCGCATCTTGTTTGTACTTGGTGTTAGCCCGAACCAAGTTATCATGCACAGCTTTATGAACCTCATGTAACCCAACAACGAAATCCTGCACTTTCTTTGGAACAGAACCTGAAACAGGGAGAGTCAGTAAATCCAATGGGCCTCGAGGCTGGGCCGAATACACCACTGCTAATGGGCTAAAACCAGTGCTTCTGTTAACAGCATGATTATGAGCAAATTCAACCTGACAAAGCTTTTGATCTCATGCCTTCACATGATCACCCACCAAACATCTCAAAAGGTTTCCAAGGGACCGATTCAACCACTTCAGTTTGCCCATCTGTTTGAGGATGATAGGCACTGCTGAAGTTGAGCTGCGTGTTGACCATTTTCCACAAACTGCGCCAAAAGTGACTCAAAAACCGAGTGTCCCGATCTGAAACAATAGAGGATGGCAATCCATGCAGACGATATACCACCCGAAAGAACAACAAAGCCACATTAATTGCATCTGTCGTCTTCTTGCATGGTATAAAGTGAACCATATTCGAAAAACGATCGACAACAACAAAGATAGAATCATTACCACGCTGAGTACGAGGCAACCCCAGCACAAAGTCCATGTTGATGTCCACCCAAGGCTGTGAAGGGACAGGAAACGGCATATAGAGTCCAGCATTGGTGGCTGTTCCCTTGGAAGTCTGACAGATCCTACACCTTTTAACAAACCGGTCGACCTCTTTCCGAATAGTAGGCCAGAAATAAGAAGACTGCACCAACTGCAAAGTACGATCCCGGCCCACATGCCCTTCACCATGTAACTCCCTGATAATATGTGTAAACGAAGACTGGAATCAGGAATACACAATTGGTTCCCCTTGAAAAGAAAACCATCATGCACAACAAAATCTGATATTTTTGCAGAGCTGATAACCTGCAAAATAACAGAGAAGTATGGATCAACCGTTAGCTGCTCCATGATAGAGTCAAGCCCTGGTACACCAACCCGCATAGACACTAACAGATTGCTCCTCCTACTCAATGCATCTGCCACCCGATTCAACACCCCAGATTTATGCTTCACCACAAAAGTAAACTTCTCCAAAAATGCCATCCACCTAGCATGCTTGTGTGAAACCTTATCTTGGCTACGAATATGCCTCAAAGAGTCATGATCTGTGAACAACACAAACTCCTTGTGAAACAGGTAGTGTCGCCAATGTTTAACAGCTTGAACCACAACATAGAATTCTACATCATAAGTACTATAACGCAGCTTTGCTCCTGTCAACTTCTCACTTAAATAAGCTATGGGTCTCCCCCCTTGGCCCAAGTTATGGCCATTTTAGTGAGCCAATGTGGTCATGGGCCTCCAAGTATTCTAAGGCCCGGTCTTCTGCATCACTTACCCTCAACCTACCCACCCTACCCTACCTCTTACCATATTTATTATACGAGAAATATTCCAACACTTTTTGATAAATTTTATTATTTTTCAATAACATGTCTATATAACTTATAAACTTAGGTTATTTGGAAGTTAATAAATGTAACCTTATAAACTTGATTATAACTTATAAACCTTAATTGTTATTTGATTCTTGAAAGCATGTTGGTTATATGTTTATTGAATGCATTTATGTTACTTGATTCTAACTTATAAACTTGAATTGGTTTCTTACTTAAATCTTGTTAATGTTATTTGAATAATATTAAATGTTTACATGGATCACTTTGATACAATGATATTATTTTTACTTGATATTTGACTTTAATCAATGATATCTGTTTGTTTTTGGGAATTAATATGTAAAATTAATAAAAATAACAGAATCAGATGATTTATAAAACAAGTAGACTTATTGAATTCTCTTATCAGATCTCAGTATCTTATCAGGACCACCTCTCATCAATCAGAAGTGGAATCAGACATCAGACAATTAACCTCTTATGCAATCAAACAACACCTAAGAATAATCCCAATAGAATATTTTGAGGTTCCCCTAAATTTATGAAAAGTGAACAGTGTGGCATTTTGAATGGATGGATCCAATGCTACCAAATGAACGGTATAAAAAATCAATGTGTGAGCTTTAATGTAAGTAATGAAATTAATAAACATGGAGATGATGCGATAAGTTCAAACGAGTTGGAAAAAGATGAAGAGGATATGTTAATGTTGATTGCAGACGAGAAGCTCTTGAAGAATGAAGTGAAATGCAACAAGGCTCAGATGAAGTTTCATAAGTGGTGTTTCATGATTATAGCAAAATCTGTTACGATTTCAACATATGTTGTGTTTTTGTTGTATCGAAGTTGGCTATGACGACATTTATAATGGTTTTGCCATAGGATCAAAGTATATGAAGTTAATCATGTAATGGTTTTGGTTCTAGGTAACCTATTACGTGTATGTATGGCTTTACCAAAAGTTAAAGAAATGAATGTGGCATTTTAATAGTTGTTGTGATCATGTAATAGGATATGTTTGTGATTATAAAATGGGTTATATATCGAAGATAAATGAAACTAAAGTGGGATATATAGTTGAGTAAGTTGGGTATACATACAATTATGGGCATACATTAAAAAACAGGTATACATCATAAGCCCTAATCAAAATATGTATTTGCACACTTGCACTTTACAAAAAAAATTCATAAGCCCCTAATCTGCACAATTGTAATTTACAAAAGCATAGCCCATAATCTCTTAATCTAGGTGTATGTTTTTTCACAACTGCTCCTCTTGACCTTCTTTTTCAATAGTAACCTTAGCAAGTTTCTTCAAACTGGTACATTCATTTTTTTTCGTTTCACAACTGCTTCCCATGTCTTCCCTATTATCCCTATTGAATTCAGACACAATCTCAAGTAGCTAATCATCCCTACCATCATCATCTACAATTAAATGATTTGGTTTTCATTGTCTACAATGAACCCCATTAAACCATTTCCAAATACTACTAAGTACACTTTAATGACCTTATCACTTTCGAGAGCATGATTAACATAAAAAATTCTAAATCATTATCATCGTTTAAAACCCTCAACCCATTTAACAAATCCTTACCAGGAAAACAATAATATATACACTCAATTACACTTTCATTTATCTGCTAGAAAAACTCATACAATATCTAGACAAACTCATTCGTAAATTTCACCAGCATATTAAATTGAGTGCTTTATAAACATTCAACCATAGTTGATATCAACCGATATCCATTTGTTGTTTAAATGACGAAGTCATACTGCATAAACAACAAAACCCTAGTCTATGATATATATGTTCAAACAACAATAAGGTGGATTTTATCTAGAAAACTTTGTGTAAATGCATAATATAAAAGAAATTAACCTTACATTCCATAAAAACATGAATTGAAGCTCTAACAGTGCATTACTGAGAGTTCATTCATCGCTTCGTCGGTTCATTTCTTCCGACACTCAAAATAAGGAGACTAATTTTGTTTCATTTATTAAGTATAAGAATGTTCTATCATGTGGCATCCACATCATTAGGTTAATAGGTAATTTTTGGCTAAAATTGATTAAAAAAAATACAAAGTTGTTATTTAATGATAAAAACAAAATAATTTTGTAATAAATAGTAACTATTTTTGGCATATTACTTATTAAAAGTCCATTAAATAAAATTACAGTTAATTAATACAATACTTTATGACTATTGGAAGCAATGTTGCAGAAGTCGCTAGGCAGGAGTCGGCCGGCCATGTCACACCCCGTTACCCCGGTTGGCAACTAGGTGTGATGTCGCGGAAGTATAGACATAATCAAGTGAACGACCACTATATGGACGTTTTCAAAAATACCTTAATATAACTTCCAAATATAAAACTGTTTTACATAGCCCGAATAAAATGAAGAGTAGTTCGCAAGTTACAGAGATTCAAATTCATAATTAAATTGACAATAATGATGCAAATAAATCTCTGGATTTTGAAAATTATGTGACTCCAAAATGAACGGAAGCCTTGGAATGTTTCCGATGCAGTGCACGTGCCTTAATTACCTGAAAATACACGCTAAAATACGTCAACAAAATTGTTGGTGAGCTCATAGGTTTACACGAAAATATGACTTGTATGGACATCAATAGTTGAGTTTGAATTTATAAAAGCATAAATTCCATGTTATGTATCACATAAAACCATCATGCAACCGAAACTTAATTATGAGTTTGCCATGTGCAGTATTCCTCGCTGTAATACCGTAATATTAAATATATATATATGCACCCCTTAGCAGTTGGAGCGACCAACCTAGGTGGGAGACATTAATCTCGATAGATCTATCCATAACACGCTTACATAAAAATGTAACTAACGGTTCATGATCTGAGGGCTGATGGGACCACATGTGTAATACATAAAAGAAATGAAGCAGCATCTGTGCCCATATGAAAATGAAGCATATATTTCTATCCTAAAACATAACGTTAAAAACAGGGGCTATGAAGACTCACCGTAAGGGTGATGACAAATGTGAGCGTAAAATGAAGATTTGCGTTGTTGATGAGTGGTGAAACCGGACATGTTTAACCGAGTCCTAAATGATATGAGGGACTTAATAACTCCCATATATATATATATATATATATATATATATATATATATATATGCATGCATGCATAAGGGTTTTTATGTTTTAAATCACCCAACTTAACAAGTTCATAAATAAAACTCACTTAAAAACGTCAAGTTTATATATATATATATATATATATATATATATATATATATATATATATATATATATATATATATATATTCCAGCTTTTTAAAGGTTTTTCGGCCTACTTTGTGGTTGTTTTTGACCAAGCTCCAAAACGAATTGGGCTTTGATATTAATAGTCATAAAACTACTATGTACAAAGAGTTTTTCAAGTTAAGAATGACCATTTTTCGAGGTGTTTAGGTTAAGGAAAAGGTTTGTTAAAAACCCTATGTTGACCATTTTTTAGCTGTTAAACTTTCGGGTTCCCAAATAATATTTGGGGGTTCAAAACTCCATATTAAATTATGAAAACCTTCAGAATTTTAGTTCAGACATAGATCTAACTTTTGAAATAAAAATCAACTCATTTCGTAAATTTTTGAATTAGTTATGAATTTTCAAAGTCGATGTAATATTTCTGCCGAAAATCCGGATTTTATAATCTTGAAACAACTTGTGATTCTTGTTGTTTATTCAAAAACCACATGTATAAAAAGTTATGAAACACATTTATATAACTTGTTTTCATATTATTTATAATTACATTATGTGTTTATATATTTATAAACACATTTGAAGAAACAATCTTTAAAACAAAACTAGTGATTTATAAACTTCAGTTTTTATGAAACTTGTTGTTGTTGGTGATTATATATATTATGCAAGACTTATATAAACATAAATATAAGAAGTTATAAGTTAGTATTTACTTACTTTGATGCACTAAAAGTATGCAACTAAGTAGAAGGAAGTGTTCTTGAACTTGGTTGCACAAAAGAACCCTTGAAAACTTGAAGAACACAAAGTTGCAAATCTTGGCATTTTATAAGGCCTTTGGCCGGATTTTTAATGAGAGGAAGAAGAGAGATTTTTTGTGTTTGCAAGTGTGAATGAAATGAGAGACTTGGGTCTCTATTTATAGAGAATGAAAAGGTCTTTGAAATGATGGAAGACATGGATGTTGAGTGCAAATCTTGCAAAGTATGGAGAAAAAGATGAAGTGCTTGATGTAGATGGTACATGGGTGTTGTATTAAAATATTTGAAGTCAAACTCTATGTATGTACTATGTCTAGGGTCGGATTTGATGTGGTATTTTGATGTATTTTTTTTTGTATAAATGTATTTAGAATGTATTCTTGTATTTCCTTTTTTATGTAAATTCATAAATACTTTTGAATGCATTTGTTTAATGAATTGTTTTAGTCTTGCATAATTAATGTTATGTAAGTTTGTTAATGCATGATTAGTGTCACTAATCTTAATTTAATTATGTACTTAGATGAATTAATCCATCATATCGTAAATCGATCGGATTAATTAATTTGTCGTTTAATCGCACCGATGAAATTGTTTCTAATTGAATTGAATTTCCTTATGAACTTTGTTAATTACCTTGATTAATTGCTAATGACCACTGATTAGATTATAATTTGCTAATAACTACTGATTAAGTTATGGTTGCTTACCTGGTTTTGTGTCGGATGTTACAGTCTCCCCATGTTAAGGGAATTTCGTCCAGAAATTAGCTCGTGTTCTCCTCTGCTTGAGTATTTGAGAACAGATTAGGGTATTTTTCCCGAAACTGATTTTCACGTTCCCATGTAAACTTAGGACCACGCTTAGAGTTCCACCTGACTTTTATTATTGGAATTCGGCTGTGCTTTAGTTTTTTGACTTCTCGGTCCATTATTTCTACGGGTTGTTCAATGAAGTGCAGCTTATCATCTAGATGCAGTTCATCCATGGGTATAACGAGTGTTTCGTCGGACAAACATTTCTTTAGGTTGGACACGTGGAAGGTATTATGTACATTACTTAGCTCTGGGGGCAGATCGAGTCGATAGGCTACCGGGCCAATTCTTTTGGAAATCTTGAATGACCCGATATAACGATGATCTTGAGTTTTCCTCGTTTCCCAAAACGGATTACGCCTTTCCAAGGCGAGACTTTCAGCATTACTTGGTTTCCCTCCTGGAATTCCAAATCCTTCCGTCTAACATCTGCATAGCTTTTCTGTCGATCCCGTGCAATATTTAATCGGTTCCGAATCTGTACTATCTTTTTGGCTATCACCTAGATCCAAAAATATGTTTTATAAGACATCCATAATTGTTAAAATCTTCAAATACACATACTTCAAAGTTCAAATATAGAATTATAGTTCATTAATATTATAATTAGAATACTAGATTAATGCTCCTTGATCTTCTTGAATCAGCATTCTTTTTGTCTTTTAATATATGTTTTTTTATCAAGAAAATTTAAAAAAATTTGACTTTTGACCCGCCTAAGATCACCTAGCCCGATTCCGTCTAAACCAGTCCGAGCACAGGCAAGTCGTAACAAAACTCCTCCGATCAGCGCCTAGGCGCCGCCTAGTCGGTCGCGCAGGCCGATTTTTACAACACTGACCGGAAGATAAGAAAGAATTTTTTATTTAACCAAAAACTCAAACTTTGAAAAACCACTTCAACCATTTTTAGAGTTTTTTTAAAATAAAAAGAAATAATGTTTTGAAGCTTTTGTTTTAGCATAAGTTATACAGGAGTTAATCTGTTTATTTTAGTTCATTTGTTGTGGCAGTGTAATTATTGTGATTTATCATAAAATAATCTTACTATAATTTTACTTTAAAATAATTATATTATTATTATTTTCATATAATGGGTATTTACTTATTATAACTTTACTTTAATATAATTATACTAGTTTATGTCCCACGTAAATACGTGAATAAAATTTTATAATTTAATAAATTTTAATTGATAAAAATTGAGATTTCACTTTATATATAACATACTACTTATATATTTTATTATAAATTAATATTTATAGATTAAAAATTAATAGTGTATTTTTATTTACAAATCTAGTTAGGATTTATCTTTTTTTATAATAATAAGTTGTACTAATAGTTGTATTTATCTTTTATTTAAAAATAAATCTATTTAGGATTTATCTTTTTTTATAATAATAAGTTGTATTTATCTTTTATTTAAAAATAAAAGTTGTATTTATCTTTTGTGGTGTAACGTGGAAACAACACGTATGCGTTTGATGTTCTCTTTTATTATATAATATAAATAGTAGTTATTTTTTTATGATTTTTTTAAAACTTTTTATTTTTGATTTAATAAATTTTAATTGATAAAAATTTAGATTCAGTTTGTATATAGTGTATTTATCTTGATTTAATAAATTTTAATTGATAAAAATTTAGATTCAGTTTGTATATAGTGTATTTATCTTTTTAAAAATAATATTTGTATTTATTTTTTATTATTAAAAAAATAATATAGAGCACTTATCCTTTTAAAATAATAAATTGTATTTATCTTTTTAAAAATAATATTTGTATTTATTTTTTATTATTAAAAAAAATAATATAGAGAATTTATCCTTTTAAAATAATAAATTGTATTTATCTTTATAAAAATAATATTTGTATTTATTTTTTATTATTAAAAAAATAATATAGAGCATTTATCCTTTTAAAATAATAAATTGTATTTATCTATTATTTTTTATAATAATAAGTGGTATTTATCTTTTATTTTAAAAATAAAAAGTTGTTTTGTGGTGTAACGTGGAAGCGCCACGAATGCATTTGATGTTCTCTTTTATTATATATATAGATTATTATTATTTTTGATAATATAATGGATAATAGTGAATCAAACCATAAGTAACTATTTCTTTACGAGAACTGGTAAACCATTTATCAAACCTACAAGTAAGGTTTATAATTTTAACCTAACCAAACAAATTCGTAAACACGCCTAGATTTTATACATCGAATTCATAATGTAATATTTTATTGGGTGTATACCCTTAAACAGTAAATACCCATTTCACCGTCTCAGTTAATTTTATGATGTTGATCGATTTATAATGAATTTTAAAGGTACAATAATTTCAATGATACTAGAAAAAAAAATGATTACTTGTATAATACTTAAAAAAATATCAACGGGTTTCTAGCCTGTCGGTATCAAATATTAAAGGTGACCTCAAGGTTGGAGGTTTGAGTCTTATTATGGATAAAGATGTATATTTAATAGTAGGATTAGAGAGTGTGTGTTCACTGTTAACAAAATGATATAAATTTTGGGTTATACTCTTTGGACCCATTGCCCCACACACATCTTTTGAACAAACACTACACACATCCATGAGGTCCAATAAGATTTTAGGGGGTCCAATTAGACCACCCCTAAATTTTTGATGGGTATTGTTACATTGTTATATATACATAATCTTTCTACCCAATTTTAGTAATCATATATTTTCTCACTCTTGTTACATTTTAAGCATATAGTTTAATGATATGAAACTTATTAGTATCAAGACTTACTGAAGTTGAGTGTATAATTAGTAATACATACGTACATAAAACTAAGAATGAGTTTGGTTCCGGAACCCATTGAACCCGGAAAACCAAAAGTGTCCAAACTAAGAACTGATAGTCGTTTAAAAAATAAACCGGTCCGATTCTATTCCAGTTTTTTCTCAACTTTTACAAAATTAATAGAATGGACTAAACCGGACTGGTGGAATAAAAACTTGGATTAATAGAATTGTAGGTAGCGAGAACTGACATAAGAAAAGGGTCTGGTTTCATTCGAATAAAATGAGTTTTTTACTCAACCATGTATTTAATAAAGGAGATGATTTATACACAACACTTTTACTCCATTCACAACAATTCCACATAAAATAAACTATTTTACTCTTCATATCAATTTTATCAACTTCACATTTTACATACTTATGATAAGAGTAGAATAGTCTATTTATATGAAATTATAATGTATGAAAAAAAAGTGTTGTGTACAAATCATCTCTCATATAATAAATTATCAATTTTAAAGGTTTATTATAAAAAACCAACATGTTTTACGGTGTTTGCGTTTTTGTTCCTTCATGTTATTTTTTCCAAAAAATTCTCAAGTTAATATTTTTTTCTTGGTTTTGTGAAATTTGACTAGTAGATCCCGATTATAATTAGTAAATCGGGTTTTCAAAAACTGAAAAATCAGATTCTAATGGTCAATTTCACTAAACTGATAAAGACTTTTCTAAAATAATAAATAACAAAGTAACGAAAATAAAAAAAATTTATAACGTGTTGCTTTTTTTTATTAAAAAAAAGACCCTTTTTTTTAACCGTGAAAATAATGTAAATATTTTGAGGATGTAAAATTAAAACTAAAAATAAAAATTAAGGGTTGGTGGGGTAAGGGCATGTGTAGTGTGTTGTTGCTTTAAAATCCCATCATACCAAAAGTCCAGGCTGAGGGTTTGAAAATTTGTCCACTTTTTCAGAGCAGAATTTCTTACAAAAAGAAAAAAAAGAACCCATTTTCTTTGAAAACTGAATCCATATCCTAAATCCAACAAACACCTTTGTCCCCTTTCTATATGCATTACCCACTTGTACCTTTCTCCTTTTTGTCTCTTGTTTTTCCCACTTTTTCTGTGCTTCTTCTGTTGTACTTCTCAATTATTTTATTATGCTGTTTTCCAACATATCATTTTCTTGTCATAAAAGAAAAAAAAAATATTCTTTTTTAAATTTAAATCTCTCATTTTATTATATTTTTTGGCTTAAAACGAAAACGTACACCCTCCTTGATTGTTTTAATAATCATGCATAATGTCATACTTAGTAATTTTATTTAGAGGAAGCAAAAGCCGAACAGAAAACCAAAAAAACCAAAAAAAATCAAAAAAGAAAAAAAAACGAAACCAAAAAACTAAAATAAATGGTTTGGGTTCAGATTTTCTATCAAAACCGAACCAAACCGGTTTTTAATTAATTTAAATTTTCGAATATTTTATATATTTATTGAGTTTTTAAATATTTTCACTTATATTTGATGTTATGATCCTACATTACAAAGTTTGGTTTACTTATATTCACATAGAATCATATTTCAACTTTATATATATAATTGATATTTATGATGTTAAAATGCTAGTTAATTGATATGGTTAATAGATATGTTTATTTTAATTATAATGTAGTGAATACTAATTAATTAGTATAACCATTTTTATTATATTTTTACAAGATGAACTTACTAAAATATTAACTCAAAGCCTAAGTTATTAAGTTAATAATTTAAAGTATCAAACTAACTAAATTAATAATTAATATCCAATTTTAGTAATTCAAAGTATCAAACTAAGACACAAGTCGCTTAAAAATTTAAATGTAAAGCTTTAGTAAAAAGATCATAAGTTTAGTATATTAAAACTCAACATTTGTTAAAAAAAATGTTTAGCATTTTTTTTTTTTTGGCTTAAACCCAAAAACCAAACCGTTTTTGAAAAACCAAAAAACAAAAAATCCACGGGTGTAAACCATAACCGATAATCCAAACCGGAATTTCGAAAAACAGAAACCGGAAAAAACTGAAACCGAACAGTTCCTCCATTTTAAAAACCGAATTTTTCGATTCGGGTTTGGTTTCGGCCAAAACCAAAACGAACCGCTCCATGATCACCCCTAATTTTATTAATGATTTATTTAATTATATAGATTTATGAGTGTCAATTATATTTAAAAAAGAGATGTATGATTAGTAATTTAGGATGTAGATATATGACATTCGGCATAAAGAAAACATGACATCTCTTTTTAAGTCATGTACAAATCAATTTATGAAGGTAGACTCAACATTGGATGGGTTGATTTAAAGAGGTGTAATTGAGTCGAGTCGAATATCATCAAACTCGAGCTCGAATTCAAACTCGACGACAAAACTCGAGCTCGATCGAGCCTAAGTTTTGAAACTCAAGCTCAGTTCGATAAACTACTCGATACTATCGGGCTTGGCTCGACTTGATTAAATTCATGATAAAGAAATCGAAATATAAATACAAAAGATTCTATCTATTTATTATCTCAAAAACAAACAAAAATGGTAAAAAAAAATATATAAGAATGTAATTTTAGGTATAACATTATATAGTTTGATTGTATAATAGTGATAAAAACATAACATTACAAAGTTGAATGATAAAAATATAAACATGTAAACTTATGCTCGATTAGGCTCGCGAGCCTATCGATTAGACTATTTTAATACTCGAGCTCGACTTGATTATTCGACTAATTGCGAGTCACTTTTGAGTTTTTTACGAGAAGATACTGATTAGCTCCCGAGTTGTCTGATCTTTTTACAGCCATAGTTGGTTTGTTGGTAACGTTAAAATGGATATGATGTTACTAAAGGTTTATATTCTTTTGTACGCATAACATAGGAATCTGTGGGTTATTAATTAAGGGTTTATTATGAAAAACCAACATCTTTTCATATTTTTTGTGTTTTAGTCCATCCATGTTATTTTTTTCCATAAAAGTCCTCAAGTTAATTTTTTTCTTTTTGTTTTAATGAAATTTGGACATTAGAACTTGATTTTTTAATTTTTAAAAACCCGGTTCACTAGCCGGGTTCTAATGTCCATGTTTTACTAAACCAAGAAAAAAAATTAACTTGAGAACTTTTATTAAAAAATATCATAGAATGACGAAAACGAAAATAATGAAAACATGTTGATTATATATATATATATATATATATATATATATATATATATATATATATATATATATATATATTGTAACATCCTATTTTTGAGATAATTGCGTGGAATTATCTTAGTGGATGTTTAAATAATTATTATTGCGTGGGTCCAATGATAGCCCGATTAGTGGATATATACGTGTCGGGTTTATGAGTTACGTGTCTCCGGGATATAATATTAGTGGATTAATTACATATTTGGGTTCGTGGAGTTAAATGGGTTAAAAGGATATTAATTGTGAAATCGGGTTCGGGTTAATGAGTTCGGGACCGATTGAGATAAAGACGTATATATGTTTGTGCCCTCATTTCCTTCATATCCATTTTGAGATGAACTTAAAGTGTATATGTGTGTGTTTTGTGTGAAGACCTCCAGCAAGAAATCAAATTCAAGCCTTGAATTGGGTGTGGAAACTTGGATTTAAGCTGTTCTTCTTCTTCTCTTTCATTGTTCTTGAAGGATTTGAGGTAAGCAACTTGGTTTGAAGATTTAAATTGTGTTGTATATTGAGTTCTTGTGGGAATTGATTGTTTGTGTGATATGGGAACTTGTATGCTAGTTTTATGTGTTTAATTGGAGCTGAAATCGATTTGTGAGGAGTGGTGTACTCCTAGGCAGCCATGGAAATCGAAATGCAGAGATGGATGCAGGCGGGAGATCGCGGCGCGACGCGCAGGGGAGTAGGGACGCGGCGCGAGGTGCAGGGGAGCGCGGCGCGATCAGCTGCTGGGCCGAATTCTGCGTGGGGTTTGAGTCGGGTTCCGTAAGAGCTTGAGGCTGGGTATGGGAGCGGGTCTCATCGGGATTTTGGGGTCGGGTTTCGGTTGGGTTTTCGGGGTCCGGTTGGGATTGTTTGTCGAGTTCAGTTCGTTTAAAAGGTCGTGTTTGGGTTTGTTGTATATGTTGATTGGAGTTCGGGGGTTCCGTTGAGATTGTTTGAGTCTGTGTTGACTGGGATTGAAATTAATCGTTTGAGATCCGTGTGATTGCAGGGACGAGCCGATCGCGAGTCGAGCCGAGTCAGAGACTCCGAGATTAGTGGATCGACCAGGTGAGTACCCGAGTTCTTTTCTAAACCGCGGGACTGTTTTCCGAGTCATGGTTGTGTAGCTAGCTTCGTGTACGTGTATATTGTGTATTGTGAATGAGACAGGGACGCGAGCACATGTATGATTCTGTTTCCCACATATGTGATATATGTGCATGAGATGAGATCCAGTCCGGGGGTCCGTGATGAGTTCCATACGGACGGTGATTCACGATGTGTGATCGCGCGGGTTGACTGTCCCTAACAGTTCTTGGGGCGTGTATACACGGCAGGGCCTGTAGCCGGTTCGCGCCCGTGCTACAGGGTTGTGGCTAACCACCGGTGCGCACGGTCGTTAGCTGGGGAAGGGTCCCCCTCAGTGATATTGTGTGCAGGGCTTCGGATCTCATGCTGTGTGTTCATATCTGCATAGTGATGTTGATTGCCAGTGACAGAGATAGAGTTTGTGCTGTGTGTATGTGCTATGTGTATGCATGTTATGTGTTTACTGTGCAGAGTCTAACCCTCGAGTACTCACGAGCTTTCGAGCTTACGTATTCGAGTCTTCCGTGTTCAGGGCTTCAGTGAAGGGTTCAGTAGCTGGGTTTGTTGATCAGAGACTAGCCGTTATGTGAAGACTCTTGCAGCTGCCTTTGTCATCAATTATGTTAGTGTTTGTGTCTTATGGGATATTGTTAATCAGCGAATGATGTGTAAACAATATTATGTGAAAGTTTTAAATTTATGGTGATTCCGAGTTATCCTATAACATATGTGTAATTGAGTTATTGAGATGTGCCACCTGTGTATTGTATTGACGTGGCATTTCAGGGTTCGGGGAGGGTGTTACACATATATATATATATATATATATATATATATATATATATATATATATATATATATATATAATAATAATAAAAGGGAACACAATTTTCCACATGTCACCTCCACGTTTCACCTGAAAAGATAAATACAAAAATAAAATAAAATAAATTATAACTACACATATAAAATAAAAGATAAATACAAAATATTAAAAGATAAATACAAATATAAAATATAGATACAAATATAAAATAAAAGATAAATACAAATATAAAATACTACAAATACTAAAAGATAAATACATATATAAATCTTGATACAAATATAAAATGAAAAATAAATACAAATACAAATATAAAATAAAATAAAAAAACAAATATAAAATAAAATGTTAGGTTATGTTTTAAATTGATGGAAACAAAGTCTAGGGGCTATTTTGTATTTTCTTGATAGTTGTTAGAAATGTATATATATAGTATCTTTGACTTTCTATTGTAATAGATCTGACAGTTACATTTTGTACGCATTAATTTCTGAGAAAGGGCAACAGTACTTGAAGATTCTCTGTCATCATTTTGTAATCATCTGTTCATCAATAGAATCATTCGGTCAGTATTAATTCCATTTATTGTTCTTGATAATTTGATATTGTTAATTGATTGATAAGAAACTGTATTTCACAATTGGTATCAGAGCTTTAGGGGTGAATTTTTCTGATCTGAGATTGAATTTTTTCGAAAATACTCACTGTTCTTGAGATATTTTTTTTTTCGAAAAAAAACCCCTAAAATCACTAAGGGTTTTTAATCTGTTGATCTTTGTCAGTGAGAATTGGATCGAAGGTAAAGGTTTCATAGACGAATCAATTGAGTATAAACTTGAATTGATTCACAAAACACAGAAAAAGATCTAGGCAATTTTGTTAAATTTTGAAAAATATAAAACGACTACTGTTTCATTGAAAAAGTCAAACCTAGCTCTATTTTTGCACAAAGGTGTTTCACAAAAAGCGTTTGTATTCAGAAACCTCACCTTCGATTGCAATTTGAGTGAAAATGGGCAATTTTTGGATTTAATCTGAACTTCAGACTTGAAAAAGCTGAAAATATTAAGAAACTCGAAATACATATATCATATGTGTAAATCGAGTTGAAGACTTGTGTCAATCGAGTTGACAATCTGTGTAATTCGAGTTGAAGACTTATATCAATCGAGTTGACAACCTGTGTCACTCGAGTTGGATATTAAGTTGATTCGAGTTTGGGTGAAAGACTATTCGAGTTTTTCAAAAGACATTCAAGTTTCAAATATTACTATAAAACTTGTATCCAAACAACACTCGAGTTTCTCACCAAACATTCAAATTTGATTCATTCGAGTTCAACAGTAAACTCATTCGAGTTTCTCCGTAAACACATTCGAGTTGTCTTTCAAACACACTCGAGTTTCAGATCAAACTCAATCGAGTTTTACACAAGACTCAATCAAGTTTTACACAAGACTCAATCGAGTTTCACACAAGACTCAATTGAGTTTTACACAAGACCCAATCGAGTTTCACACAAGACTCAATCGAGTTTTACACAAGACTCAATCGAGTTTCACACAAGAATCAATCGAGTTTCACATTAAACACATTCGAGTTTCACTCTAAACTCATTCGAGTTTCACATTACACCCATTCGAGTTTCACTCAAAACTCATTCGAGTTTTATACTTAGATCATTCGAGTTTAACATACATATTAATCGAGATTGTTGCAATACATCAACATCAAGTCTATTCAGTGTCTGAGTCAAGTTGATTATTGCTACTAACAAGTTACTGTGTTGTAGATTTCAGTACTAATATGTGTTTCAAAGTGTGATCAAAATTTTCAATCTCAATCGGAGTTCATCAGATCTTGGACAAGTTTCCCATATATCAATCAATATGTCTAAAGACGCTCTGGCAATGGGATCAGAAACCAAACCCCCAATTTTATACAGGGGTGAATATGTTCAATGGAGGGAAAGGTTTCTTGAATTTATTAGTTTTCATGATTTGTCCGAAGAGATGCTGAAATCCTTAACAGAAGGACCAGCCACTTTCATGGAAACAATCCCAGGAGTACCAACTGGTAACCCCCCAATTCCACCAAGGACTGTAGAGGTCACCAACCTGACAGAGGCCCAAAAAAGAGAAAATTAGGGGACAAAACTGCCAGAAAGTTACTGTTGATATCCATCCCCAATGATATTTACACTTGCCTAACAAATACAAAAACTGCTAAGTCAATTTGGGATGAAGTGTGTAAAATCATGAGGGGATCTGACAGAGCTGCCACAAACAGGGCTAGAAACAGCCTAATGACGTTTGAGAATTTCAGAGCTCGTGAAGTTGAACTTTTGGAAAACACTTACCTAAGGTTTGTGAATTTGGTAAGTGAGATGAAACGAAACGGAGTGACAAAGTCCAACCTGGACATAAATGTCAAATTTCTCAATGTTCTGAATCCTGAATGGGAAAAATATCCTATGATTATCCAACAAACAAAGGATATTGAGGAAATGGATTTTCATATGATATTTGAAAACCTCAACAACTATCAAGAGGTTGTGTTGAGGAAAATATCAGGAAAGAAGAAAGCTGAGAAAGAAACTGCTGATCCATTGGCTACTGGCAGAGAAAAAGTACAAATACAAGCTGAAAAAGGAGAAAAGAGCCGTAGTCAGCAGTACATCTTCCGAATCAGAATCCTCAGATTCATCTGCTGATTCAGAAATAGAAGAGATGAAAAAGCAGATGGCACTGCTTACAAAAGCATTTCAAAAGAAATTTTACAGAAAGCCAACCAACAACAAGATGCGCTATAAAACAGGCTCAAGGAAAATTGAGAAGAAGGATAAATATGAGAAATCTGGAGAAAGTAGTGCACGAAAGACTGACAAATATGAAAAGTCAGACAAGTCAGCTAAGAAAGAGTCAGAACAGAAATGTTACAACTGTGGAAAACCAGGTCACTATGCCCGAGAATGCAGATCCCCAGTAGTCAAAAACTCAGACTACTATACAAGAAAGGCTCTCTTAGCAAAAGAAAAAGAGTCTGGCAAAGCTCTTATGGCGGAGGATGACCACTGGTTGCAGTTATCAGAAGAGGATGACATTTTGGATGAAGATGCTCATATTTGTCTCAAATCAGAAATTTTCAATGAGTCAGAATTGAGTGAATCAGCACTGATAGCTGAAGATGAAGTTTGGGTTGGATTAACTGATGAAGAGGATGCAGAAAGACAAGAATCTGAGTCTGATGAAGAGGAAGAGACAGAAGAAGTTGCATTGATGGCAACTGGCAAAAAATGAGGCTGAAAATGATGAAGATTCAGAGTCTGAAAAATCAGATGGTTCAGATAAACCGGAGGTACATTCTAATTCTGACTCTGATATTGATGAATCATGTATATTAGAAGAAAAACTAACTCATATGGCCTTTATGCTTAAAAAGTTTGATATATCTTTAAAGGCGGAAAAGAAAAATGTTCATTCTTTGGAAAACAAACTTCGTAATGAATACAACTTAGTTTTAGACTTTTCCAAAGATAAAGCATTAGCTTTATGAGCGGTGTCAGACTTACAAGATAAGGAAAGAGAACTTCAAAGCAATATACTCAATCTTAATCACAATATATCTGATTTACAAGAAAGACTGCGAATAGCAGAATTAGAAGCTTTAAACTTTTCCGTAAAATATCATGCTATTTTTGAAGAAAGAACTAAACTTTATGAGAAAATAAAGAAGATGGAAGATGAATTTATCAAAAGAGGGCAAACAGATCAAACAATTTATTTAAATCAACCAAAAGACACAGAATTTTATAATTCTAAATCTGGAATTGGTTGGGAAAATCCTAAGTATCTGACAAAAGCAATATCTAGTTCACCAACACTATATGATGTCAGATACATGAACTTAGGATTAAAAATGACATTTATGAAAGCATCTAAAGAAGTAAAATCTAGTGAAGAAATAAAAAGATTACGATCAGACAAAATGCAAAATTCTGGTGATTATACCAGAATAAATGAAACAAGTAATATTCATGATACTAAAGAAGAGTACATTCAAACTTATTCTAAAAAGGATTTGTCTGAATTACCTACTCAATCTCAAAAATTATATCTGCCAAACTCAATTTTAGAAAAGATAAATTCTGATCTAGAATTGAAAGTTAAAAATTTTGAGACAGAGAATGGAACTCTCAAGGCTGAACTAAGGAAAATGGAACAAATGTTGCAAGATCAGCCTAAAAACATAAAGTTGTCTGATCCACAATCATCTACTTCTCTAGATTCTATAAATTCAGAAAAAGAATTTGATCTGTACATGCACTCTGACATTAATTCATTAGATCAAATGTTTGGTAAAATTGATGAATTTATCAAACCTGTGCATAACAAACAATCAAATGATAATAAAGAACCTGTTAAAATTCTGCAAAGAATGTCTACAGATTCTTTAAAATCATCTGAAAATTCACCATTATTACAACAAAAGAAGGAGAAAACAAAAGTTATTGTTAAAACTCCTAACTTTGAAAAGGGTGAATCATCTTCATCAGCGGACTCAATTGCACGTAAAGTCCAATCTTCAAAAGGTATCAAAAATTTACAGAAGAAACGAGTATCTAAATCTACTAATTCTCATACTTCTTTTATGTCAGATATCATTGTGAACGGTTCGAGAAAACAAGTTTGGCGAAAGAAGAAAAGAGAACAGAAAAACAAGAGTATAAAACAAGAGTGGCGCGTGAAGGACAAAATTGTTACAGATAGAAATAGCAAAATTGAACATTCTGTCTGTAATAATAAACTTGTTAATAATTCTTGTATAAAGTTTTCAAGAACGGACTTAATTGCTTTGAATTCTTGTGCTTGTAAGCCTTCAATTGTTAAATCTAATAAGCTCGTCTGGCAACCGAAGAAAAAGGACCCGTTTTATGAACAGAAAAAGGTTCCACAGAAAAATATTTCAAAAACAATTCCACCGCGAATTGTACAAAAGTGGATACCTAAAAGAACAGTTCAAAAGTGGGTACCTAAAATAACTTCAAATGATAAGCTAAAAGCCATATCTGTTAGAAAAACAAATAATACTGTGCATGAATTACCTAAAACAAAAGTACCCAACTACAAGTGGGTACCTCATGTGCTACTTCGTCTTATAGGTAAACCATGTCTGGTATCTTGACTCCGGATGTTCCAAGCATATGACCGGACAACGAGACACACTCACGGACTTTGTAGAAAAGTTCTGTGGGACGGTCAGATTTGGAAATGATCAGTTTTGTCCGATCAAAGGATACGGAAGTCTCAAATACGACAAAATTACCATCCAAAAGGTTTTCTATGTTGATGGTCTTGGACACAATCTGTTTAGCATTGGACAGTTGTGTGATAAAGGTTTAGAAGTCAATTTCAAAGCCAATCGGTGCATCATCAGATCCGGAGAAGGAAAAGAAATTTTGGCAGGAAACAGGAAAACAAATTTGTACTCCATTGATTTAGCCTCGATTAATCTGAAGAAAGATGTCTGCTTATTGTCAAAAGCTACATCTAAAACAGCATGGCTGTGGCATCGTCGCCTTTCACATCTGAACTTCAAAGAGTTAACCAACCTAGCAAAAGGAGGGTTAGTTAAAGGATTGTCGACGCTCAAATTCCAAAAAGAGCAGTTGTGTGCCGCATGTGAAAAAGGAAAGATGACAAGAGCTACACACAAATCCAAAACAGAATACTCATCCACGAGAGCGCTGGAATTACTGCATATGGATTTGTGTGGACCAATGAGAGTACAAAGCATTAATAAGAAACGATATGTATTGGTGATAGTTGATGACTATTCACGATACACATGGGTTTTCTTCCTGAGGTCCAAATCAGATGCAACCGAAACGATCATAGACTTCATCCGGAAAATACAAGTGAAGTTGCAACTCACAATTCAAACTATCCGCTCAGATAACGAAACAGAATTCAAGAACAAATCACTTGACTCATTCTTGAATTCAATAGGAATTACACATCAGTTTTCAGCTGCTCGAACTCCACAACAAAACGGTGTCGTTGAAAGAAGAAATCGGACACTAGTGGAATCAGTTAGGACGATGTTGGCATATTCCAATTTACCGTTATTCTTGTGGGCAGAAGCAGTTGCAACAGCTTGTTTCACACAGAATCGTTCAATAATAAATAAGAGATTCGGAAAGACTCCTTATGAATTGATTAATAAACGAATACCTAATATTAAATTTTTCCAAGTCTTTGGTTGCAGATGCTTTATTCTAAACGACAAAGACAATCTTGGAAAGTTTAATCAAAAGGCAGATGAAGGAATATTCATCGAATATTCAAAGGAGTCGGTTGCCTTCCGAGTGTACAACAAGAGAACCAAGACAGTCAACGAGAGTGTGAATGTAAAATTTGATGAAGGAGTGGTAATGGCTTCTGAACACACCAGTTCAGGACCTGAACCTAAGACGCAGACTTCATTGGAGTCAACTGAACAAAATGCTGAACACTCAGAATTACATAAGTTATTTGAGAATTTTTATGAAGACTATTTTGAAAAGCCCAAAACTAATGTTCTAAATTTGGTGCCTGACAGGATTACTGAAGATCCAGTCGTAGTCTCTGATCTTTCTCAACAACAAGGTTCAGAAGAAACTGGAGAAGCCTCAACAGCAAATGTGCAGTCGACTACTGAGATTGTACAACCAATTGAACCTCCATATTCTTCTGAAACCCCCATTACTTCTGAACATTCAGAAGCTCCTACCTCAGATGTCCCACCTACAACATCTGAAGTAACTCCCGAACCATATCTAGATCTCAATCCCAATCAAGACCAAATAGAACCGTTTCCACATACTGTTAAGTGGACAAGAAATCACCCAATAGAAAACATCATTGGTGATCCATCCGCATCAGTCCAAACCAGAAGGGAAACTATAAATGAATGTTTATTTTCAAATTTTTTTAAGTAAAATAGAGCCCAAGAATGTAAAAGAAGCACTTCTGGACGCTGATTGGATTGTGGCAATGCAAGAAGAACTGAACCAGTTCGAACGGTTAAAGGTCTGGAGACTTGTTGAGCGCCCAAAAGACAAATCCATTATAGGCACGAAATGGATCTTTAAAAACAAGAAAGATGAACATGGCGTAATCATTCGGAATAAAGCTCGTCTCGTTGCCAAAGGATACAACCAACAAGAAGGGATTGATTATGATGAAACGTTTGCACCAGTTGCATGAATTGAAGCCATTAGAATGTTTTTAGCTTTTGCCGCTCATAAAAACTTTACAGTATATCAAATGGATGTTAAAACTGCGTTTTTAAACGGGGAACTAACAGATGAAGTATATACATATCAGCCCGAAGGTTTTACTGATCCTTCGAAACCTGATCATGTATATATTTTAGATAAGTCACTGTATGGCCTTAAACACGCACCTCGTGCTTGGTATGATGCACTTTCAACATATCTGTTGAAATGTGGATTTACAAAAGGTGCAGTTGACACAACCCTGTTTATAAAACGTCAGGGGTCGGATATCATAGTTATACAAATATATGTAGACGACATAATATTTGGGTCTACAAATCCAGAATTTTGTAAGAAATTCGCATTTTTAATGTCCCAAAAATTCGAAATGAGCACGATGGGGGACATAAATTTTTTCTTAGGTTTACAAGTAAAACAATTAACTGATGGTATTTTTATCAATCAGTCAAAATATATACAAGACAAGTTAAAGAAATTTAACATGGTCAACAGTACTCCTATGAAAACTCCCATGGCTCCGGATTCAAAGTCAAAACTCGATTTGGACATCTCAGGGAAACCTGTAGATGTGACTCATTATCGAGGTATAATTGGGTCATCAATGTACTTAACAGATAGTAGACCAGATATTATGTTTGCTACATGTGTCTGTGCTAGATATCATGTAAATCCTAAAGAATCACACTTATCAGCTGCGAAACGAATTTTAAGATATCTCAAAGGAACTCCAAATCTGGGTTTTTGGTATCCTAGAGAATCTTCATTTAATCTGACTGCTTTTTCTGACGCTGATCACGTAGGTGATAAGATGGACAGAAAGAGTACGTGTGGAGCAGTACAGTTCTTAGGTGACAAACCCGTATGTTGGTCATCCAAGAAACAACATTGCGTTTCATTGTCTACAGCTGAAGCGGAGTACGTTGTTGTATCTTCTTGCTGTTCTCAGGTGTTGTGGATGAAGAGCCAACTGCGCGATTACGGGTTTACACCAAAGAAAATACCAATATATTGTGATTCTCAGAGCGCAATAGCTATTGCATCAAATTCGGTGCAACATTCAAAAACAAAACACATTGACATTCGGTATCATTTTATAAAAGATCATGTAGAAAATGGAAATATAGAATTATATTTTGTACCTACTGAATATCAACTAGCTGATTTGTTTACCAAAGCGTTAGATGAAAAGCGGTTTAATTTTTTGGTATACAAATTAGGTATGTTGAATCGTTAAGATTTAATAATTCAGTAGTTTCAAAATATAATTTTAAAATTTTCAATTTTTTATTGATTTTTATCTGATGTTAAATTAATGAATCATAAAAAGTTTATATTCTTTGGAATTTAACAAGATCTGGATTGTCATGTGCAGGGGGAGCAGAAAAGAAATTTATCTGATTTTGAGTAAATCTGATAAAAATTATCTGTTATTTTGTAGGGGGAGCAGAGCTGAGAAAATGAATATACATTTGAGGGGGAGCAGCTTTCAGAAATTCAAGGGGGAGTAATTGAGCATTTTAATTTTTTTTTTTGAGTTTAATATTTTTTTATTTTTTTATTTTTAGAGTTTAATATTTTTTTTATATATTTTGTTTGTTTTTTTTTGTTTTTGTGTGAGTTTTTTAAATTTTTTTTGAAAATCAAATTTTATCTTGATATTTTTTATATTTTTTTTAGTCACAATATTTGTTGAAAAGTTATTAAGTGGGTTGATTTGGTTTGGATGATGGGCCGGATTATTCGCAAACTACAATGGGCCGGATACTTTGACTATAAATTTGAGTTTTCAAATTCAAATCACTTTTTCGGATATTTTATTTCATCATCTTCTCCAAAAAAAAAAGCTTTCTTCATTCTTAAGAAACTGCAAACCCACAATCATTATCGACTTCTTTTCATCAAAATTGTGAGTAAATGTTGCTTATTTCAGTTTGATTGTTTATGCTTATGGTGGTTATATGTTGCTTATTTCAGTTTGGGTTGTATGTGAATCTGTGTTCGAATTTTTTTTTTTTTTTTGTGTTCTTGAGCGTTCATGGAGATTCATGATATTTCTTCATGAAAATGCAATTAAATGTGTGAAGAGTTTCGTATTGTATTCATGACCATGAATCTGAAATTTCATAAGTCATTCTTTCATCACACAAACAGAATGTTTGATTTTGATAATGAACAGTTTCGTGTTCTTCATCAATCTGAAATTTGAATTTTTAACAACTTTAAAGTTGTTTTTGTTCAAAGTTCAGTAAATCAAATGTGTTTAAAATGCATTTTCGAAGGGGGTACAAGTTTTAAATCACTGAAAAAGATCCCTGAACTTAAATTCATAAATTCAGTGTGTATTGGACTTGTAATAAAACAAACAGGCATTTCTCGATTAAAGCTATACTCGAGAAACATTCAAGAGTCATTCGAGTTGCATCACACTTTATTCGAGAAATTCCAAGAGACATTCGAGTTGATTCAAATAAGACTCGAGAAAACCCAAGAGTTAATCGAGTTGTTTGTAATGATATTCGAGAAAGTATCTGTATCACTCGAGTTGACTGAAGGTTTATTCGAGAAACATACTTAGAAAATTTTCAGAACTTATATGTCAAATGATACACTGTCCGAGAACACTTAAAGTTTATTCGAGTTGGGCAATGTTGTTATCGAGAAAATCTCTTAGTCATTCGAGATGGGTGTTAGACATCAAAGAGATAGTCCACAGATTCTAATGTTTCATTCGAGTTTAATACATGTTTCATTCGAGTTTAATACATGTTTCATTCGAGTTTAACATGTATTCCATTCGAGAACTTTCAAGACTCATTCGAGTTGAATCAAGAACTATTCGAGTTGTATCATGGTTTATTCGAGTTTCATGTATATGTCATTCGAGTTTTATATAGGCTCATTCGAGTTTATTCATGGATAGTCAAGTTGTTTCATGTGTCACCCGACATTGTTCAAGAGTCATTTGAGAAACTTGTGGTTTCATTCGAGTTTCAACAGAAAATTTTTTCTAAGTGTGGAATTTTCAATATTTTAAGAAAAATGTCACATTTTTTAAGAAATTGTTATAAATTTGTGTTTTTCTAACATTGGTCTCTAAACGATTGACTCTGGAGTCCTTTCAATAATAATCTATTATTGTCTGGAATCCCGATGCCTTAAACAGAAAATCATAATTTTTTACAATTTCTGATAAAATGTTACAATTTTTCTACATTTTAAGGATTATCATTTGTGTACATGGTCTGACTAACATGACTTTTTATTTTGGTTTACAGGTGTTCAAATGGCATCTCCAGTGCAATCTCAGAACTCCAATTCATCCGACTCCCATTTATCATCCAATCATACCCTTGTTTCCACACCTGTTCGTTCTACTTCAGTTGCACGTCCCTCACAGTCAAATATTATCCCAGATAACCAGTTAGTTAAACCTAAACATTGTCTACCTTTCCGAGATAATAACCCATCGCCTAGATACCAAGGTTATTAAAGTTAGTCATCCTATCATTGTTGACATTCTAAAAGGCCATCCGTTAGGTTATCTGCTTCAATACAAACCCTCTATCCCACAAGTGTACCTACAACAATTTTGGCACACCGTCAAATTTGTTCTTGCTGACGGCAATCATCACTTCAAAGTTACAATAGACCAGTTCAAAACAAAAATCACTCTCGCCAGACTTCGTCACAATCTATTTCTTCCTAGACGTATAGACACAGTTAACTTCCCAGAGTTGGCTGATTTTAAAGACTTTGTGAAAGATGAGGAGCTGGTACATGATCTGATTTGCTTGGGCTACTCAAAGCCACTACCAAAAAGCTCCAAATCCCATAGGAATGGTCTGAATGGAGAATGGTACACACTATTTGGAATCATAAATTGGTGTATGACGTCAAAGCACACAGGCATCGACAGATGCAACATTCATTGCTTAAGGATGTTTCATGGAATGGCGTTCAACAAGCATTATGATTATGCTCAGTGCATATGGGAGGATTTAAAAGAGATTGTTCTTGCAAAAACTACAAATAGAGCAAGAAAATTTGTTCCGCTTCAGAGATTCATACAAATTCTTATCCGAGGGATTCTTCGTGCCAATGAAAATATTCCGAAGCGAGCCAATTCACAACGATGTCCGGATTATGTGATGATGAGCTTACACGAAGTGCCGGACTCACCAAATGCAAATATTATGCCAATCCCGGAGTCATTGCTAAAATATGCGGATCAAGAGAGTGAGAATGTGAGATTGTATAGGATAGATCATGCTCCGATAGAGACCCAGGAACCGGGATCTCTTACCCAAGGAGTTTTAAGAATAGAGGAACCTCAGCAAGGGGCTGAAGTTCAGGTTGCCCAATCTGTGAGTGAGGGAGATGTTGGTGTAAGGGGAGGTGAGGAAGAAGCTGAGAAATCTGATTCCGAGAGAACCTTGTCGGATATCCAAGAAGAAGAAGGAGAAGGAGATGATAATGATGATGATGGTGATGATGAAGGTGATCATCATGAGGGAGGTGGTATGATGATAGATATTGTAGGATTTGCTGAAGAGAGTGTGCGGGATACCATTAACCTAGAAAGCCGGGATATAACCACATCTACTGTTAGCTCTCCTATGTGAGTTAGCATTGAAGAAGTCAGTATCCCACTGACGATTGCACACCCAACCATCCACTCAGTCTCCTCTCAACAGGAGATTGTTTCAATTGAGCACAGGGATGAACCATATAATCTATCCGAGAGTCACTTGGACTTGATGGATATTGAAACAAGTACACAGCTGCCCGAGTGTACGACTTCAATTCAATCACTGAGTCTAGCTCCTATACAGCCTAGGGCACTCGAGTCACCTTCATTTGTTGAAGTTAGTGTGGTTGAACTTCGTGTTCCCACTGGAACATCCTCAGTAACGGAAGCATTTGTTGCTCCGTCACTTGAAGAGGGTGGAAGTCCAGTCAGAGCAACAACTTTACCAACTCTGAGCACTGGCCACACAGAAGTACTTTTTACTAGTTCGACTGCTGTGACAACTGGAAGTCTACGTGACCCAGTGGTGACGTTATCCCCATTCGTGACTGAATCAACATTACATCAAGCATTGAATGAAGCTGTTGCTGGAGTAAACACACATGTATCTACTCAATTGGCTGAGGTAATGGCCCAGATGTCAAACATCCATAAGTTTTTAATGGGGAAGGATGTTGCAGAGGAATCAGTGAAGCAGTCTGAGTCAAAACAAGCAATTGAAGATTTGAAAGAAGAATTGAAAGATTTTGTGTTCGAACAGTTTGATGAAATGAGAGAACGCATGATAAGCCTGGAAAGTACTGTGATAACAGCTTTAGGAAATCTATCAGAAAGGGTGGCTGCGGTAGAAGAGACTTGTAAGGCTCAAGCTTCCTCATCCAAGAGGAAACATGATGAGCATGATGAGGACTCCGATGATGCTCCTCATGAGGGGGAGAAGAGGAGAAAGCTTGATGAATCAACACCTGGGGTATTGATGATTACATACCCAGAAAAGGAGACGGAAGTTCAGGAGAGAGAGGCTGGGGGCTCAAAAGAATCAGCTGGTGAACAGAGAGAGTTGGGATTGATTCTTCATGAAGATGTTCCAGTTCCTTTGAACATTCAGTCTGATATTTATCATTTTGTAGAATACATTGATTCGGATGAAGACGTTCAAGATAAGAGTCATGAACTGAGTATTCAAGGAAGAGGAGAAGAGAGGGAGGAGTACATTGAAGTGTCAGAAGATGATGATGTAATTGCCTTGACTGATATTGATTTCAGAGCTGAAAGGATTGAGGAGGAGGAAGGGTTAGTTGAGGAGATTTTGAAAGATACTGAATTGACACCAACGGTTGAAAAGCCTGAGGTGGTTATTCAAGTTAAGGAGGAATTTGAAGAGTTTCCAGTTGAAAGTGTTGTTGCACAAGAAAAAGTTGTACTGAATGAGGTTGAGGTGATGGATAGATTCTTCAACGAATATGTACTTGCTGATGAGTCTAAGAAACAACATAGACTCAGAGTTGAAGCCCAACAAGTTGTTCAGAGGGAAATACAAGACATGCTGACATTATTGAATAAGGATGAGATCAGCAAAAAGAAGGTGAAGAAACTTGAGCTTCCAGAGAATAGATCGGCTGAGTTTATTAGAAAAAGGAACAAGATGTCGTACATTGAAGATATTTTGGAAAAATGGATCTTATGCAAGAAACAAGCTCCGTGTTCGTTTCTCAAGTTATTTAGAGTGCTAGAGCCAAACATGCCGAATCTGGTCAATTATGCCAGTTTTCTGAGAAATAAAACACAGGAAGTTGATAAGGTCAAGAGTGAGTTCAGAATAGTCGATCTGGTAAAGATAGAAAAGGAAAGATTTGTCAAGATTTTCTATCCAAAGTTCACTGTCACTAGATCAGATGGAAATACCTATGTGTTCACAGAAGCTGATATGTTCAACATGCACTTGGTAGACATTGAAGATCTTTTTGATGAGTTGTGCAGAAACAAACAAAATGAACACTGCAGATTTGCACTTCAGACACTGTTTCACTTCATGCATACCAAATTGGTATTGATGTCAGTGCAAGATCTACAGATAGGGGTTGAACGGGGTATGAGGAAAATCAACATGACAGCGCCGCACAGAGATATCAAGTTTGCTGGTGAGCTGAAAGAATTTCAAGTGATCATGGTGAAGCATCCAGCAGTCATGTACAAAGATAGAAATAAGAAGTTAAGAGCAATGAGAAGTGTAGAGCTGAACAAGTTTTCAGATGGAACTCTAAATAAAGTGTTGAGTGGTTTGAAAGGAAAGCTTGCAGCAGATCAGAAAAAAAAGACGAAGAAAGGAGCTTTATCTGTAAACGACCGAAGACTCATGGTTGAGTTTATTTCAAAGATTGAATGGACGCTCTCGGATCGTAAAAGTGTGAGAAGGTTTGAACAAAAGCTGGGCTTGTCAATTTAAAGACTTTGCTCTTTCCATCAAAGGGGGAGAATGTTAGGTTATGTTTTAAATTGATGGAAACAAAGTCTAGGGGATATTTTGTATTTTCTTGATAGTTGTTAGAAATGTATATATATAGTATCTTTGACTTTCTATTGTAATAGATCTGACAGTTACATTTTGTACGCATTAATTTCTGAGAAAGGGCAACAGTACTTGAAGATTCTCTGTCATCATTTTGTAATCATCTGTTCATCAATAGAATCATTCGGTCAGTATTAATTCCATTTATTGTTCTTGATAATTTGATATTGTTAATTGATTGATAAGAAACTGTATTTCACATAAAAAATAAATACAATTTATTATTTTTAAATAAATAAATAAATCATTAATTCTATCCAACAATTGTTTAGATTTCTCACTGTCTAGTATTTATTGTTATTATTATTAATATAATACAAATACATCCAAATTACATATTATACATACTTATCTATATGTGTATATAAAAAATATATTATGGATTTATAAATTTATTAAAATATATTAAACATAAATAAATATTATACAAACATTATTAAATAAGTGACAAGTAAATATAATACAATATTAATAAAATAATATACATTTTGTTTGTTCTAAATAATATATATATATATATATATATATATATATATATATATATATATATATATATATATATATATATATATATAAATTAATTATGTTTGATATAAAATTAAAATTTTAAATTATATCTATTAAATGCATATAAATTTCAAAATAAAATAGTTTAAAAATTATTAAAATAGTAAATACTGTTAAATAAGGACTATAATAATAACCATACTATTATTGTATTTTTACGAATATTTAATATTTATATGTTTTAATTTTGATTTTACATAAATATATTATAACCAATTATTTATTAACATTTATCCACGTAATGCGTGGATTCATAAACTAGTATGTATGTATGTGTGTGTGTGTCTATATATATATATATATATATATATATATATATATATATGTATATATATGTATATATATATATATATATATGGGAACCAGTGGGAACCCAAATATAGATTGAGGTTCTATAGGGCACCACGATGCATTGGGAACCAGTGGGAACAAAAAATGCACAACATATTAAATAAGGATGCAATAAGGGTATAATGGGAAAACTAAATAATTATTTGATTAGATTTAGATATTTTAAATATTATGTATTAAATTACACGGATACATCACATGGAAATTGCTAAAGATCAGCAAAAAATTTTGGAGGTTTTTGCTAGGATAGTTTGAATGTTTAGTTGACTTTCTTTTCCACCAAATCTTCTCACCGAACATACCATTGACATCGGGTATCATCTTCACGCCTGTGATCCGATTGACATCAGGTTCATCTTCACGCCTGCGGGTGTAGTCTACATAGTCATGCCGACGAGTTCATCTTGAGTGTATACAATCTGCCCTTTTCCGCATACAATAAGCTGTTGAATCCCGATATTTATTGACATGGCATCTTCCAACACCTTTGATGAACTGGAAAGATCCGAGAACAATGAGTGTAAGCTATTTATCATGTTTCAAATGCACCACGTTAAATTAAGTAATCTTAATAGAAATGCATCAAGATATTGATGATCAATGTATATGCACAGTTTATATGGACTGTTTATTTTTGGAACCTCTACTGGAATCGCAATATATATATATGTATATATATATATATATATAGGGGTGGGTTCAATGGAAAACCACTATGCACCGGAAAACTATGGAAACCCTTTATAACCGTTGATCTTGGTGCAAATGGTCAAAAATGGGCGGTGGCACGATGGTAAATATCTCGAACTTTGTTAAAATCGGATGCATCATCGTTTGGGCGCGCAAGGGTATATCGTTCCATCCAAAAAGCATTGGTTTTTGGAAACAAAAAACCCACCTCACTTAAAGAAACCGCTCGTCTCTCTCATCCCGTTTTTTTTGCTCCGATAAGCATCAGAAAACGACTCTGATTTTGTTCCTAAAATCTTCAAACGAAAACCCCCAAAATTTAGGGATTGTTCGCATAAAGGGTTTGATATGGCTGGGGATGCATCATCTTCGAAGAAGAAACCAAAATCGGAGCACCAGGTACGAACCTCATGTACTTGAATCATTGTTTTTGCTTTTTTAGTGCATCCGAAAAGCTAAAATCAAGTATTGATGCTCTGCTTCAATAACCCTAAGTTGTTTTTTACTCTATTACTGCATGATGCAGGCACCAACTCGAAGAAGCAGTAGGATACAGTTAAAATCAAGGTTCACGAACGCCTCCGAAGACCCGTTGACGGTATCAGACGACGAAGGTTCGTCTTCCTGGGAAACACTTACAATGTCGGACATAGAGAGAGAGAGAGAGAGAAGGCATCAAAATCAAGTATGCATTAAATGTTCTTTGATATAAATTCATGTTTGTACTGCTGAGGCCGCTGATGCATCAATGGCATTTGGTACAAATGCAACTAGGGTTTGTTCAAATATGATACCTTGTTAATAAATAAAAATGCATTTTGTGTTGTTAAATGCATGTGTACATTTGTGTGTATGAACGTAATATACAAAAGTTGGATTGATTATAATGATGCACCAAGTCAACAGTGGTGCAGTGGTGTGTTGTTATGTGTGACTTCTATTTGTATATTGTGCTATTTTAATGATAAGTGGAGCTAATTAGATTGATTTGATGCAATTATTTTATTTATCATTGTCAGACAACATAGTGGCTAACAAATTTTTATGAATGCATACAAAATGTATGTTTCGTTAACTGAAAGTTCTGGTTACGTAATATAGTCACATAGGGAGTTTATTTGTTTTGTTTGGTCTTTATAAATTACATTATTGTTTACTTTGGTTTATTGCATTGAAACAATCCTATGCATAGGCCATGTGTGTTTTATGTAATGTATCACTTACAAAATGTATGTTGCATTAAAAGTTCGGAACATGTAAAATAGGTAGAGTATATTTGATGAGTTAATCAATTGAATGATCGACAAAGGTTGAGGTGTCTTCAACGTACTAACGTTGATTGATGTTGAATATTTGTTGAAACTTAAAGTTTTTTTTTTTTTTGGTTTTGATGCAAATGTTTCAAACTGATGCATTAACTGGTAGTTAATTTCTAATTTTTTTGTGCTTTAAAGTCTGTTAAAATAGTGATGTTTGTAAACGTTTGTGGTTTCATCTTGATTATTTCGGAACATTATATGTTCATAAATTTCATTATTGGTTACGATTGTTTATTGCAGTGAAACAATCCTATGACTCGGCAATGTGTGCTTTATATGTTTGTATTTCATACAAACATGATGTTGCATTAAATTTTATGAACATTTAAAATAGTTAGGGGATATTACAGTTGCGTTGATATGCTGTTTATTTGTTTGTTGAGTACAATAATATTGAACATTTAATGACAGTCATCAATTTTGTTGTTTGGTTCATTTATGCGATGTACGTGAAAAATGTTGCTTTTATTGTAGTCATAACATTAAAGTTATTTACTATGTAGAGGTAATGCCTACCACATGTTCTTAATATGATGCATTGTGTTATTTATTTGAAATTTACAGGAGAGAAGACAGTAAGAAATGAGAACGAGGGTACAAGTAAGGTGAGTGGCGCATCAGTTGTGGTAAGAAATGAGAAAATTGGTACATGTAAGGTCGGAGGCGCATCAATTATGGTTAAAGGGGAGAAAGGAAAGGAAATTGTTAATTCTCCATTTGTGGTTAGAGGGGAGAAAGGAATGGAACGGGTCTATGTTAAAGGTTTTTCAAGGATTAAACAGGAACAAGTGTCTGAGGATGCATCAAAAAAGAGAAAGCGCACTGGAGGTAAACAACAGAGAGCAAAGTATGATTCAATCCTTTCTCGAAGTTCACCAAAAAGTTTGCTTGAATGCAACATGCTTCTTAAAGAGAACCAGAGAAAAGATTTGATTTTGATCGGTTTTGAACATGCACTTGGTCTTGGGGTTGATGAAGTATTAGCAAAGCTCGGATACTGGGTTGTGGATCATTTCGATGCAGAGCTTTGCGAGATACGGACCGATCGTTAGGCTATTCCAATTACAACAGATGTTGTGCATGAGGTAATGGGTCTACCAAAGGGTAATATAAAGATGGAAAGGTTAGGTCAAAATGCTGCAAACAATAATCTTAGAAAGCGTTGGAAAGCACAATTTACCAAAGGAGATCGTCTTTATCCACACATTGTTTTGAATAAGATTAAGGACTCACCTAGTGAGGGGGGGGGGGGGGGTGAGATGTTTAAGCTGAATTACTTGGTGTTGTTCACGACATTGATGATGGAGGGCACAAAGTCTGGTTTTGCAAGCACAAAGGTCCTCCATTATATTACCGATGTGGACATGGTTAATGATATGGACTGGTGCACGTACATGCTGGAAGCACTTAAGATATGCAAAGATGGATGGCGCCGTGATGGAAATTCATATTTCAGCGATCATTTGACATTTTTAGCGGTATGCTTAAGTTATAATATTACAAAACTATGATATTACATATTTATGTTGTTTACCTAATTATACTATAATAACCCATTGTTGGTTTTGTTGTTAACATATTATCATCTTCATATTTGTAGTTGGTTTATCTTGATCGCACATCATGTGTTGGGCTGGAAAATTTGGACAGGGTCAATCTACCCATATGTGCGTGGGACAAATCAATGATGAATGAAAGGGAGGGAGACTAATTCAGCTCGAAGGTTTTGGGTTAGGGGATGTTGTTGCAGGTTTGAGGTTGGTAATGGTGAAGATGATGAGGAGGCTGGATCGGACGATGAAATGGATGAGGAATTAGGAAAGGGTGATGATGTCGATGATGAGTATGAGGTAGAGTCTGATGGTGGTCTCGAGGTGTATTTGTCCGAGATTAAAGAAGAAGCGAAAAGAAAAAAGTTTGTAATTGGTGTTGGTGTGTAGGCAGTTTCTACTTCAAAGAAAGGTAAGTTTTAGTAGTTGTGCAACCTGGTACATCATAAATGTATCAATTTTGGTAATTTTGCGAACGCATGCTAAAGTTGATGTAGCAGAAATGTCAGCCGCTAAAGATAGTGGACCCGATGTGAGCCAATTGGAGACGGATCCAGTTATGGATTCACAGTCTAAGTCGGCACTTGATGTGCTTTTAGACAAGATTAATGGGCAAGAAAGGCTCTTTGCTGCAGCAGGTTTTAGCCCTGATAAGTATGATTCTGCTTGTCCAGGTAATGTGTCTTTTGTTGTGTGTAAAATTCAGTTTATAATGTGTAAAATCTGATTTATATATTATACGATTTTTAAGAGTTAACAGCGAAAGATGTTTGTGGTATGGCTTCACCTGGGACTGATGTTGCGGAGGATGTGATGACTGAAAACGTCGCACAGTTGACGTTGGTAGCACACGAGGAACGTGTAAACGCTAGTCCGGTGCAGAATGATCCATCTCAAGATAGTCAACCCACACTTGAGGTAATTAGGAAATAAAATGTACCCATCTGTTTATTTTTAATTACATAGGTTATATATCGATGTAGTTTGTTAAAGCAATAATATTTGTATGTCCTGAATTTATTCGTTCTTTATGTGCATGTTGTTGTGTATGCAGTCTATATATCCAACAATCCATGATGGTTGACGCGTATATAAAAACTTACTTTTATCATGAAACAATGCAGGAATGTGTACGTCTGTTTGGAAGATGTGTCGATGAATTTAAAAATATAAAGGGTTTGATGTTGACAAACCTGGAGCGTGTATTTGTCCGGTTCCCTCATTCCGCTACTCTTAAGGAAATCCAGAGATCGTGGGTGGACTGCATCAAAGAGGAAATTGTTCGTTTGGAGCGTGTTGAAGACTACCAGACAAAGAAGGCGGATTCTGGTGCAGTTGATGAAATGGTGAAGGACGATCAGTTGGGTTTTACAACACCGCCAACTAAGTTACAAGGAGTCGACTTATGTGTGGATGGGCAGCGGGCTAGACGACGATGCTGCTCAAGTTTCGATAAATTCAAAACCATGATTCTGACATTTTTTTAATGCATCATTTTGTTCAAACTGAAAATGGTCTGTAATAACAACTAAATATTATGTATGCATTGTCTGGAATGAAAACCTAGTAAACATGTAGCACATCGTTTTGTTTATGCATCTGTAATAAGTATGATAACAGGTGCTGTACGGTACACATATTATGACATGTACGGTAAATGCGTAACAAACTTCCTGATTTATCGTGTTTGTTATCTTCACGTATGCACCTCACAGTATCCACCAACATGTGAAGGTATGGGTATGTAATGATCAGTGTGGAACAGGGTAGGCAAGTATCGGATACTCAATGGATGTGTTCACAAACCGTTTTAGACCACGTCGACAAAACTATAATGCATTATAACCGGGACAAAGCTGCGAGGATGCACCAACTTTCGGATGTCCCGTCTTTTAGCTTGGGATTAACACAGGAGTTTCCGGATGACAGTTTTGTGGAGAAGACACCTCAACCTTTGTCGATCATTGAACCACCGCATCATGTGCAGCGTGTTGGTCATGATACTCAACATAATAAGCTGAAACGCACCGTGAAACCTGCAACGTATATGAGGTCACCGTTCCACAAGAGAATAATTGATGTTGATGGAAACTTGTCAAAACTTGAAAGTCAAGTGTCGTCCGCATTCTTTGCATTGCGTGGAAATCCTATGTAAGTATCGTTTTGACAACATTTGTATTTTATGATGCATCGTATATTAAAGGACACTCTTTTGATCATAGATTTGTGTATTTTGGTGTAAAGTTGCCTAGTCCAATTAATCGTCCATTTGTATGTGCTTTTAAGTTGTTTTTTCATTGGTTTATGTCTGCTTACATGGATATCGTATTCGAGACAAATACCAATGTTGTATCATACAGATACCTGCTAGAGAGTCTGATACCAGGGGTGTATGTAATAAACAGCGCGGTTGACTGTTGGGTGTCTATATTAAATCACGAGGAGCAATTTCGTAGTGAAAGTTCTCCACACCGTCTTTTCCTTATATCACAATGCCTTGTAAGCACCTTCACCATTCATCACAAAATAACATGTTATTGCACCAACTTCGCATATATATCTCATTCACTTGTTAACTTGTATGTGTCATGCATGGTTTATATTGTGAAACTAGACACAAGGTGTAATGGATGGGGTCGTGTCAGATGAAGAAGCATATGAGATGTTTAGAGTGAATGTTGGCCTTACACTTGTTGGAGATTTGTCTGTGAACACTGTTAAGAACGCTGAACTGGTATATACATCAACTTTAGTATATTGAAGTTATAGGTTATGTTACTTTCATTTAAATAACGGGTGCACGTATTAACGTCTAATTGTTGTTTGATGATGCATCATTGTACATCAGGTTTTCTTCCCGATTATAAATCATATGCATTTCTACGTTGTCTGCTTCAACATAAAGAAGGTGACCGTTACGATTTTGGACAACATACAAGCAAATGTTCCAATTGTAAACAAATATGGTCGTGTTATTGAAACACTGGTAACGTTTAGTATTGTAATTATTTAATTTCATCATAATAGTTAATCTTTGTGCATCTTAACTAAAATGCATGTATTTTATGATAGCAAAAACTTTTTTCACGCTATCTGGACTCCATTGGACACCCTGCATGCGTACGTGTCCTGAAAGCAACGCCAACAAACCCATTTTTGCCGTGGGGAAAACAGGAGGAGTACATTGATTGTGGCGTATTTGTGATGCGTCATATGGAAACATACATGGGGAGACATATTAAGGATTGGAAACACGGCCTGACATTAAACATGAGTAAGCAAATGACCCAAATAAACAAGCTACGTAGGCAGTACATCAGCAAGATCTTGATGCATCCAATCAATGTTCACCGTGAGAAGCTACTTAATGAGTTCCTTGAGTTTGATAAACTATCAGATGAAGAGAAGAAGAGAATTCAGGATAATGCAAAATATATCAAAGAGGACCGTATTGACACGTATCTGTGGGAGTTGTTGGCGTATCTAGGACGTAGTTTTTATATGGTTTTTCTTTAGCATTTTCGTTTTTGATGCATTCGGTTTTGTGATGTATTAATATTAATTTTTTGTCATTTGGACATGCATATGTTTTATTTTTAAATGAATTTTGATTTATGATGTACGATGAATAGTTGGGGTGATGTTTCTTCAATCTTGATTTGTTATGTCAATATTAAACATTTGATGCATTGTATTGTTGCATGATTATTAACATTGGTAAACAAACACGACCAAAGTTTGCACGAACCCGGCGATAGAGATTCGTGTTAATTCATAAGATCATTCAAATGTTGGTAAACAAACACATCTAATTGACACCTTTGTTGCATGCAATAATCTCATGCATTGAACAAGTAATGCATCATTTGGAACAGATTATTGGACTTGACGACATCGAGAAGATATTAACATATCGTAAGATCAACTTAATAGATATGCAAAGCGCATCAAGTCGCGTGATGTACTAACTTTTGTGATCACAATATCATGCATTCACGATAGTTCGTAAAGTTGCATATTAATCTCGAAAACTGTTATCATTATTGCAACGCAAAAACAAATTTGGTGATACAAATTAGTGTGTCCAATTGAAGTTCGCATCATAATTCTCATCTCAAATTAAAAACTTCACATTATTCATATGGACGATATGCATTCATATTATAGAAATTGACGACGTGAATAAGATTTTGAAGACTTATAAATCCAACTTCGTAGATATGCAAATCGCATCAATTCAATCGATAACAAAAAAGACCACATTTGTTGCATACGCCTTTAACACACGTTGTTGATATCAGATCGTTGTGAAAGAACCAAATAAATTGTAAGACTAAATAGAAACGGAAAAATACTACAAACGTCATTCTTTGGCCACCTTCTTTGGGCAATTGCGTGAGTCGTGTAGAGTCTTCTCCTTGTATATCTTGCATTGCCTTTTTTTTCGATTTCCAACGGTACTATATTTTTCACGCGCACTAATCATCCTTTTTCTTTTACTGCAACATTTATTCCTTATGCCTTTTGGTGTAACAATTGGAACTTCTTTTGGTAATTGTGCACCTAATAACTCCTGGATTGCGCATTGCTTGCTTCGTACAGCCTAGGAATTGTAAACACGGGCAATATCGTCTTTTATCTCTTTCAACTTGTCTGTGACATCACATAACGCATCGATGTCATTTGCAACAAAGTTAAGAATCTCATTATAAATGGATTGCATGTCACGAAGTAGCTGGTCTGATGACGCTGAATCAATCGAAGCTTGATTGTTTCTGGGGCGTGCCAAAGCATCTCTGGTCCATTGTTTCACAAAGTAATTTTGTGGGATGTCGTACGTTCCGGTTAACCATAATGCATATAATCTGTGACGGCATAGTATACCACGACGCTAAAATAGCTTACAACTACATGATGCATCTGCGTTTCCGGGGTTCAACGTAACCTGTAACACGTTAATGCATTTGAGTATCCATTGCGGATTCAAATTGAGCATAAAGCTCAAGCATCGTGAATTCGTTGTTTGTAAACAACTTTAAAAATAGTTTGTGCTCTCTGATTGTGATGTAGTACGCATCAACCCATTCAACGGTGTTTCGAGTGAGAACGATGGAATCCAATAATCGCGCATGTCAAACAACTCATTAAACCAGTGTATTTTCTCCAGCTTATAGTCCTTCATCAATGTATTCCACATGGTTTCAAACTCACCGGGTCCATTCGTTTTGTTCCAAACAACACTACTCCAACGCCCCAGAAATGTTTCATCATTACATAATTTAGACCCAACCTGGTAGACAAACATTATGTAAATCGATTCACAAACAAGAAAGTTGTA
>JAANYP010004680.1:87500-152649 GCA_020465985.1 Centrapalus pauciflorus
ATTCTGGGCAGATTACGTTGCAAAGTGTAACTATAACGCATTTGGGGATGTAATATCTTTTGATTTAACTTAGCGAACAAACCAGTGAGTCTTTTTAAAAATATATTGAGACTAAACCATGCTACTTTATTTGTATCAAATACTTTATACTGTATTCTGAATACTTTTTATCTTTTTAAAAGGCATGATATGGTGTTTGTACCATTCACGGGCATAAACAATCACAAAAAAGTGTGTCACGTTTGGTGCGGGGTTGATAACAGGAGAGGACTGTGCATCATATAAGTGGCTTATGGATGCATTTATTTTGGTAAGGAGCCAACTTTTGTTTTTATTGACCAAGACCCGACAATCATACATGTTTTTGATGATGTTTTTAAGACGACCATACATCGATTTTGCATGTGGCATATCACTAGTAAGCTCCAACAAAAGGTAAATCAACACTACAAGAATACTTTGAGTATTAATTAGTGTACCACTATTTGCATAAACATCATTTATTTACATTTGATGACATTGTACGTGCAAACAGATTGGTTCACGTCTGTGCAACGATGAGGAGTTCTTGGGGCGTTTTAATAGCATTGTTTGGAATAAGACGTTGGGAGCTAAGGATTTCGAATCAAGCTGGACGTCGTTGATGAGGGACTATAAATTCAAAGAACATAAGTGGTTTTGCGACTTATGGGACATGCGAGAAAAATGGATACCTTCTTTTTCATACGATCTTCCATTGTCCGGTTTGATGCGGACAACTTCAAGGTCCGAAAGTGAAAATTCATTCTTTGGGCGTTTCACAAATGGTGACTCAACCCTTATTGAGTTTTATGATCAATTTGAGACTGCAATGGACCACCAATGTGAGAAACAACGCACAAAGGATTTAAAGTCTTGGAATACCGCACCTAAACTTAAAACAAAATTCAAATCCGAGCGTCAAGTTGCACAACTGTTCACCAAATCAATTTTTATGGATTATCAAGTCGAGATACACAACTCTGCAATGTCATGCATGGCGACTAATGGTCTCGAGGAAGACAATAATGGGATGAAGGTATGCAAAGTACTTGACATAGAATCAAACATGCAGTCCGAGGTGAGTACCCTTACTGTAAATATAATAAACGGTGTACAAATACAGCGACGTTTAAAAATCTGTTTTTTCCCTAACCGGTGACTCTTATTTTTTGTAAATTATCGATATGTAGGTTATTTGTGTCTCTGAATGAACGCATCGCGACCTGCAAATGCAAGATGTTTGAACAACTTGGGGACTTATGTCGACACGTGTTATATGCATTCAGACTATGTGGTTTTGATGAAATTCCGGAGAGGTATGTTGTTAACCGATGGACAAAAGACGTGGTGCAAAAAATATTGTCTTTAACAGAGAAGAGACCATCAAAATCAACATCACCCCGAAAGAAGGTGCACGAAATCAGCTCTTTGTTCTTTGACATAATGAGTTACGTTGGACATGAAGACGACGCGCAACAACTGGGTTGATAGAGTCACTTAAAAAGATCAAGGATGGTTTACATAAATTGCACAAAGACCAACCACCACGTGACAAAAACGATGCGATTGAGTTTTTGTTGGGTGTTCCACCACAGATAGAGGTTTCAATACATGCCCCGACAGGGATAAGAAACAAAGGTTGTCGTAATAAAAAGAGACTCAAAGGCGAACGGGAAAGACAATATCAAAAAGTAAGCGTAAGAAACGTGTATGCAAGTTTTGCAAAGAACTACATGACTCACGAAACTGTCCAAAGAAGGATACAAGTAGTTGATGCACTAAACAAGTCACATAAAGAACAACGTTGTGACATCGTTTCGATATGATCGTTTGAAGTAGTTTTGAAACACGTTTGTTTATCATTTTTATAGTTTTTTAGTATAGCATTTTCAATATTTTTTCATTCCGTTCCACTTGCATTCAAACTTTTGATGATTTGTGTGCAACCTTTTTGATAAATGTGTTTGTTGTTCAACTTGCCCCTTTATCAAATTTATAATATAAACTACAACGGATGGTGTTCAGGGTTGAAAACACTGTTTTTTTGTTGATAGTTTTCACATCGCGCGGTGCATGTTCCGTAATATATAAACTTCACTGTTTAATGTGTTCGCTAACGTGATAATGTCTCACCCGATCAACGATATCATACCAGCAACGATCATCTACAATCACCGTTCGGGTCATAAATCTGTTTACGAATATTATACTATGCATCGCGATATTGCTCGATAAAAAATTATAGACAACAATGATACTTGTCAATAAAAACGTCATGTCAACCAACTCAACATGATGACTGCAAATTATATGCATCGCGAAGTGATGACCTTTGGGGCACATCTTTACACTTTTCAAAGTATCCTATACATTTTAAGTTTTACACAATTTACATTTTTATGCATCATTACAAATGTATACACTGACTAAATATTCATACTCATGCTTAACATTGTAAGATCTTGAACTCACGGATCTATCTAGACGTGACACCGTCCAACGAGTGCGGAATCCTCGTTAGCGGCTTGACGGTAAGATCACTCACACGGAACACGGAGACTACCATGATGTTATACGAACAACGATGAACGTACCTACACGATGATTCTCTCCGAAAACACTCTCTGATTACTAGAAAACTCGAGATCGCCTTTGCTTAATTACTCTCCGAAATTCTGCAAAAGTCTCATAATTATTCGAGTTAAACCTTAATTATACTGACCATTTCGAGTTTGTCTTAGGACAAACTCGAACCAGGCCCAAGGCCCATTCGAATTTGTCCACTTGACAAATTCGAATCTACCATAAGTGCAAATTCGAATTTAGTCTAATTCGAATTTCACCATCAACTTTATGTTTGATTTTCTGTCTTAACTTATGTTCGAATATATCTTTGATCTTTTATGTTTGAACTTCTTGTAACTCATGACATCAAGTTCAAACATACAATCAACCAATATTAAACACACATAATCGCATATATCAAACACTAGTCAATATTCAATATCAAGTAGATAGACTTATACAAAATGCTGACTATACTTAGACTGCTATCGTCACACAGGGTGTACCAACAGACTCCCCCTTGACGATAGATTCTAACTATTTACATTTTGATTAAGTACCTGGTTTATTTAAACTACTACCAGCATACAGGCCTTGTTCAACACAAACTTTAACCACATTCTGATACTTTCTAGCCTCAAACTCCATATGTGCATCACACGAGATTTTGTGAGTATGAAGCACTTGAAGGTCATATCTGGAAAGATTAACTAGGTGCAGTGGATCGTACACTCTAAGAATCACCTTTTCTTCTAAGTCTTCCATCACCGCTTCACCTGTCTCGCTTTCAACGTACCACCAGTTGAGGTTACTCAAAACATTCTGTGGCATCGGCTTTAGTGGGACTTTCTTCAAATATCTAACTGGTTTATACTGAATTTTCATCCATGGTCTACCAGTCAGAGGATCAATTTTAGTATGGTCCATCACTCTTTTGCCAATTCTCGGATTGAGCCTTTCAAATTTTCTCGACCTTCCTTTCCTTCTAATGATTTTAGCAATGATTTCAGCGTAGGGATCGTCTCCGATATTGATGAGCTCCTTCCATGCCAATGCCTTTATCTCAATTTTTGGTAGTGAGTTGAAATCTTACAATCTTCTCCTGAGATAATGGAGGCCATCCTTTCTCTTGATAATAAACAGCTACAGTTCTCGATCAAAGAACCAGCTAAGTATATTTCCTGAGAGCTTTCCAGCACTAGGCACACACATCTTTTCCTTCAATTCTATCTCCTTCTTCTCAGCCCTAAACCATAGCTTTCTCTTTTCTTCATTTGTTAGCTCCCTGGCATGCTCTTCAGCTTGAGATTCAACATTCAAAGCAGCTTAATAGCTTCTATGTCAATCACATTATGTTCCTCCGGCATATATGTATTGGTGATGGGATTTTCCTGAATAATAATCTCATTTGCTTCATCTTCCTCATCACCTAATACTTCATCATTTGGTTGCCATTCCGGAACGTCGTCAGGAATAATTTCTCCTTCCTCCAACTCATCACTCTCATCTTCAAAGTCAAACTCCAATACCTCTTCCTCAATATTCATTAGAGCTTCAATTATTTCATTCATGTCGCTCTCCGTGACCTTTGAGGAACTTGCCTCACCTCCTCCCGCTCCACTCTAACTTGGCTCCCCCTGAAGTTCAGCATGTTGCACAGCAGAAAAATCTACTGGCTCACTCTCTTTCGGTGCATCGGGATCATTGCCTTCGTCATCATTTCCCCTTCTTGGCTCCTCAGAATCCCTACAGCTTGTCTTCCCCTGAGCTTTTAGATTTTTCATTAACTGCTCAATAAGGGACCGCATCGTTTGGATTTCTGCTGCCTAATCTGCAACAAACGTTTTTAGCTCAAGATTCTCTTCTTCAATCTTTCCAACAAATTTCTTCAACTCTGCATTCTCTTTGTCAACATTTGCATTATGCGCCTGTATCTCGCCGATGGCCTTAGTCAGCTGAAAAATTTGGACTTGTTGGAAGTCAACCTTGCTCCTGAGCTCAGAAAACCGTTGATTATCAGTGAAGGTTGATGAGGTGGATGGAATGGATAGGATGGGAGTTGGAATGATTGGTGAGGGAATGGATGTTTGAACAGGTGGTGGTGGTGGTGGAATGGATGTTTGTGCTCATGGCTGAGCGGTTGGAATTTCTGGCTCAGAAGCAGAGGCTGATGAAGCTCCCTGCATAAAACGATGCCTTTTGGCCCTATGCCTAGGCACCAAAGGAGTAGGATCCTCAGCCTCGAAGTCCGAGTCATCTGCATCTGAATCTCTCGATGCTCTTCTCCTTCTTACTTCTTCATCAATCACCACTAACCTCGACCCATATGTGCCTATAAGAATAGACGGATCTTCTGTCACTGTGGTTGGTGCCTCAATCTCTATTTCTTCTACTTCTTCCGAATCAGATTCTAAAGTTGTCAGAGCTTGACCTGCTTCCTCAGTCGTATATTCCTCTATCTGTCGGAAAATTTAATCTTCATCAGCTGAAGGCTCCAATATATTCCCAACGAGTTCAGACGTGATCTCCTCATTTGCAAGAGGCCCCTGTGCCCATATTTCTTCCAATGTTTCTACCCTTGGATCAGATACGGGAGGTACACTTGAAGGACCAGCTTCTTCTGGCTCTTGCACTCGGCTTGTTGAAGGCCTAGTGGCCCTTGTTGCTGAGGCCTGGGCTGTTGCTGTTGCTGTTGTTGTTGTTGCGGCTGCTGTGGAATTTGAACTTCCCCGGCCCAGTTGGCACCTTCAGGGGCTTGAAAATCCGGATTAACCACTGCACCAAAAAGTTGTGCCTCCACTGGCCTAGCCAATGCACCTCTGTGTGCTTGGCAATCTGCAAATATTCTTTTATCAATTACAGCAACACTTTGGATCTCAGGTAATTGCGGCAGATTCGGCAGGAAATGTCGGATCAACATCATCACGAACCGCGGGTACAACAAGAATCTTTCTCGTGCCGAAGCTGTTATCTGATGAACAAACTCTGCAAAGAACATTTCTGAATAGTTGAACCTCTGATTGTAGACTAACGCAATCATTCCCGACTGAATCTTCGACACAATATAAACAAATCCTGCTTTCTTCGGAGCAAAGCACACCATGAAGACGTGTGCAAGATATCCCCACTGCCCGATTAACCCGCTCTTCATATATGAAGACTTAGCCACATCCAAGCTATAACCCATTCTGATGAATGCAGCTTGCCTGACTGCTAACGGAAAGTCTATCGGCCCAGCTTCTTGCTCTGAAGAGCCCAACTGCAGCACTCTGCGTAACACATCTGTTGAGAATACTAGGGGCTGTCCCGCTATCCTGGTCCTTAATACAGTCGGAGTGACTGTACAATCGACCCGCAGATGGTCCCAAAATTCATGAACATATGGGATCACTATCTGTACGTTATGTGAAAGGGCATAAGAAACCCTCGAAGCGGACAAAAAAATCCACCATCTGGCGGAATGCCTGAGCTTCAGGCAGCTCACACGGTTAGGAGAAATGACCATATTATGCTTTTGAACAAAAATTCTATCTGCCATATCTGCACAATAAAGTATATAAAATATTAGAATTATCAATATAAACATATACTTGTTTAAATTCAAATTTGTTTTATTTTGAGCTTATGTAAGTTCAAAATCCAACACTCATGAATTTCTACAAGTTTGGTTAAATTTTAAGCAAATAATTCGATTTTAATGATAAATTCGAATAACAAATTCGAAACAACCCTCATTTCGAATTTATTGGCTTCTTCAAGTTTAATGACAAACTCGAAGCCACGATCAAATTCGAAACCATGATCAAATTCGAAGATGTCGGTTTGTGTAACAACAAAAATCCAAGATTTCAACCATTTTAGACTTAGAAAATTACATCCATTAGTCCTAATAGGTTCTAATCAAAGATATTTGTAACCAATTTGATGTTTCACCGGTTCAAACTTTGTTATTTTAAAATACAAACTTCACACCATTAAAACCTCAAAATCGGTTGATTTTGGCTCAAATTGAGTCTAAAACCTCCTAAATCTTGTACAATGATGTTGATTATACCTAGATTTGTCAGGATGCTCGAACACAAATGGACAAAAACTCGATAAATAGTGAAAAACTCGAAGTCGGTAAAATCGAAGCTTAAACTCGAAATCTCTCTGAATAAAGTCGAAGTACTAAAATCGAAGGTAGGTGAATAATGAATGTCACTGTTGACCTATTTATACTAACCACCTTCGACTTTGTGACCTATTTCGAATTTACTGCCAAACTCGAAGTCCCTGCCAAATTCAAATATATATTCGATTTTGGCTTTAAACTCGAATTTAACTTGAAAATTTTGAAAATTTCGAAGATCTTTAATTAAATTCAACTATTTCATGTAACGGAATAAACTATGCAAAATCATTTACCCTAAGCACAGGAATTTCACACGGTGTTTATTTTATTCAACTAAGAATGCACCGTCAGTAACTTTGACCTTTTTCCTAAAATTAAAAATTAAAATTTTAAAAATAAAGATGAAATGAAAATAGAATAAAATAAAATAAAATAAAATACATTAATAAAGTAAAATTAAAATTTTGAACAAAAAATTTAAACTTAGACTAATCTACATTAATTTAAAATTCACAACCTATACTAAACACTAACAGAATATTTTTGGCGAGTATAGTCAAAGAAAGGTTCAATCAGATAGCGGTGTCGAATACGCACTTTCAGTATTTTATTTTCACACTTAGGAATTTTTTGATTCTTTTGATTGTTTGTCGTGACATACATTTCTAGCCGATTGTTGGTATTATTTTCCCTTTAAACATGTTACACTTCGGAATATCCATTGGCCTTTTTATTTATCAAGAAATTATCTTACGTGAGTCATACTTAGACATACTTTTATGATTAAGGCATACACACAATGATTATAACCTTTTGGTATTGCAAAGTTTCTGTAAAAGGCAAACGTCGGACACAGATCTGTATTTACATACAACAAAGTGTCTTAGTTTGTCTTAAGGTTTGCTTTTAAAGCTAGCAAGACAGCGGTGACAGGTCTGTACCGACGTACAACAAAGCGACTTATCTTGCTAACTCGAGTCAAACCAGAGGCAACAAGTATGTACTTACATACAACAGAGTTACTTGTTTTGACTCTTAACTTAGTATGATTTTTCTATTCTTTCCATTTCTTTAAGATGTATCTGATGTTGCTATACATCCCCATAAAGTTTGCATACCTCATTTAGAATCAATGTCTGTATGTCTCTAACATAAAAATTAAGACCAATTGGTCATACATCTAAGTTAGTGACACTTTTGACTTTTTCTTGAATATTTTATTAGCCTTGAGACTCCCTATATGTATTATGCCTACCAACATATCAGACTGTATAATGTATAACACTTAGAATTTTTAGGTGCATTATGTGTGAAAGTTAAACACTTAGAGATTGTATAATGTATTCTCTCTCTCTCTCTCTTTTTTTAAAAATTTTTATGGTTTTCTCTTTTTTTTTTGTTTTTCATGAATAAGAGTAAGAAAATAAAATAACCTACTGACTTACTATAAAAGGAAACTATCCTAAGCTACTAAACTTACTATAAAAAGAAAGAAAGACTACTTCTATAAAAAGAAATAAAACTCTACTAAGGTCAACTCACTCTGGATTACGCATTCCGTTTAGTTGAATCAAATACTCAAAACGTGACTTATCAAAAGCTTTGGTAAATAAATATGCATTATTATCATTCGTTGCAACTTTTACCAGCTTGATTAAGTTCTTTTCAGCACAATCACGTATAAAATGGTGTCTTATGTCTATGTGCTTGGTTTTATTATGTTTAACTGAATTATTAGTTATTGCAATTGTTGACTGGTTATCTATCCTAATAGGAGTATGAGTATAAGTCAAACCGTAGTCCCGCAATTGTTGTTGTATCCAAAGAACCAGTGAACAGCAACTACCAGCAGCAACATATTCAGCCTCGCACGTTGACACGGCTACCGAAGTCTGTTTCTTGCATTGCCAGGAAACGAGTCTCCCTCCTAGGAACTGACAACCTCCAGTTGTTAACTTGCGTGTCAAGCTACATCCTCCGTAATCTGAATCCGTGAATGCCTCCAATTCCAGATCGCCCTCCACGTGATACCAAAGTCCCAGCTTCGGTTTCGACTTGAGGTATCGTAGAATCCGCTTCACAGCTTTCATGTGCATCTCTTTCGGATTAGCTTGAAACCTAGCACAATTACAAACAGCAAACATTATATCAGGTCCAGAAGCAGTTAAATACATAAGTGATCCAATCATGGCCCGATATAACGTCGGATCCACATCGGTATCACTTTTTGTACCCGGTCCGAGATTGTGATTCACTTGAATCGGCGTGCTGAAGTGAGCTGTCAGCTTGGTTCCTTCCATCCCGAAGCGCTCTAAGATGTCATAGACATACTTCTTCTGATGAATAAACATGCCCTCCTTCCTCTGTTCGACTTGCAAACCCAGAAAGAAGTTTAACTCACCCATTGCACTCATCTCAAACTTTGACTTCATCACCTTTTCAAAATCAGTGCACATTTGCTCGTCTGATGATCCAAAAATGATATCATCGACATACACTTGTACCAAGATGAAATGTTCTCCTTTTCGCTTCACGAACAGTGTACTGTCTATTCTCCCTCTTTCAAACCCATTTTCTAAAAGATGGTTGGATAGAGTCTCGTACCACGCCCTCGGTGCTTGATGCAATCCATACAAAGCCTTATCTAGTCGATATACTCTGTCTGGATATTTCGGATCTGTAAACCCGGGCGCCTGCTCCACATATACCAGTTCTTTCACTTTCCCATAAAGGAAAGCACTCTTAACATCTAGCTGATAAACCTTAAAACCCTTGAAGGAAGCAAAAGCTAGAAACAAACGGATTGCTTCAAGCCTTGCCACTGGCGTGAACACTTCATTGTAATTGATTCCTTCCTCTTGGTTGAAACCCTTTACCACCAGTCTTGCTTTGTTGCGAGTGACTATACCCCGATCGTCTCTTTTGCACTTAAAAACCCACTTGGTTCCTATTGCTATTTCTCCTCGAGGTAACGGAACTAACTCCCACACTTCTAGTTTCCTAAACCAAGAGTTGTCTTTTAGTGCCATTTGCACGTTTTTCGACTCTACTTGCGAGATGAAACATGAATAGAGGCAGGTATGAAAGGCCTCGGAGTCATTTATCATCGACAACAACACAGTGTTGTTATTTAAACTACTCCTAGTCCTCACACCAGCATTAGGACTTATGATGATGCTTTCAATAGGATGGTTCTTGTTGATCCTAGATGTCTCTATCTCGTCAACTCTCAGATTATCTCCTAAATTTGAACCTATCTCTCCTAACGGGGGAACGACTTCAGACTCCACATTTTCTTCCTCATGGACACTGTCTTCAGAGGCTGAATTTGTAGTCTGATTTTCGTTTGTAGGCGCTTCAGAATCAGTAACTTCTGGAGATCTATCTTCAGTTGATGTAGGCTCGAATGTTGATTGAAAAGTGGTCCTCGAAAAGCTATGACCCTCGTCATTCAGATTTAATAACGACATGTCCTTTTCTATAGTACCTGCATTTTCATTCAAAGGAATGTTAAATGACTCAAACAATTTGTCATAATCAAATATCCATTCCGGACCAGTTTGGGGTTCATGTGTATAACTTGTCACTTCAATGTTATACACAATCTTTACTGTACCATTTGATTTATTAAAAACCCTTTTATTTGGTGAATTCGACACATAACCTAGGAAGTATCCTTCGTCAGCCTTTTCACCAAACTTTGGTTGATGTTTTGTTTTCATTAAAGTACATGGTACCCCAAAAGGTTCAAAGCCAGTTAAATTAGATGGCCTTTTATTCAAAACTTCATAACAGGATTTGTTCAAAGATTTGACAGTGAGGACCCGGTTTAAAACATGGCACGCGGTATTCACTGCCTCCCCCCAAAACATGGTAGGAAGCTTTGAATCTGATAGCATGGTCCTTGCTGCCTCAATCAATGTCCTGTTTTTCCGTTCGGCCACCCCATTTTGCTGTGGCTCATAAGGTGCACTAAATTGATGCACTATGCCCTTTGATAGACAATATACACCAATAACTGTGTTTTTAAACTCTGTTCCGTTATCACTTCGAATGCGTTTAACCCTTGTTTCGTATGAATATTCCACTTGGTCTAAGAATCCGATGAGCTTAGCAGCCGTCTCGTCCTTTGTACCTAAAAAGAAAACCCAAGAAAAACGTGAGTAGTCGTCAGTAATAACTAAACAGTACCAACTACCACCTATACTCCTTTTGTTGATTGGTTCGAAGAGGTCCATATGCAACAAATCGAATGTGGCAGCGATGGAGTTCTGAGTCTTGGACTTGTGCCTTCTTGTGTTGTTTTCCTTTCTTGCACGGTAGACACTTATCCTCGAACTGAAAACTCTTCATAGGAACACCTTGCACCAATCCATTTTTCGTAATATAGTTAATTTTTCTCAGGTGCAAGTGTGCCATGCGTCTGTGCCACAAAACCGACTCAGTCTCTGAAGCTTTAGATAACAGACATATTGGTCCCATTGAAGATTCCAGCTTGTTCATGTCGAGCATGTACAGGTCATTCTTCCTTGGAGCCCTCATCAGTATCCACTCTTCAGGTACTTTGAACCCCGGTTTTAGCACTAACGCCTCAGTATCAGTAAATAGTACTGAGTTCTTCTTATCACAGATTTGAGATACACTAATGAGATTGTGAACCAGTTTATCAACGTGATAAACTTGATCCAATTTGATAGTCCCATTAGTGACCACTCCAGTACCAGTGATATTTCCTCCTTTATTGCCAGCGAATGACACAAATCCCCGATTCCCTCCCTTGAAGTCTGCAAGTACACTTCTCTCCCCTGTCATGTGCCTGAAGCAACCACTGTCGACGAACTATTTGTTGTTTGGACCTGTAGTTATCTCCTGCACATGAAAGAAAATAGGTTAGTTATCACGGGGAACCCAAGCCATAACTGACTTGGTAATACCATTCTCGTCCACATACTTAAACTCTTTCAAATACCCATCTCGCCTTTCAGGTGACTTGGGTCTTTGAATTGGAGTCTGTTGTGGTGCAGAGTGATTTAAGTTCACTCTCGGCCTTTGTGTAGGCATTTGCTGTGGAGCTCTCGAATAGTTACGATTATAATGCATTTTCGACTGATATCCCTGAGCTCTACCTAGTGCTTGATGTCTTACAGGAGTGTGTGACCTAACCGGAGTGTAAGCTCTGCTAGGTGTGGTACTCCTATAATTCTGTTGTGGTCCTGACCTAGATTGATTAATGACTCTATTTGGTGAATTAGTCCTAATCACTTCTTTTGGTCGACCTGACACATATATTTGTTTCACAGCAGATTTTGGTGCAGCTTGCACAGTTTTCTCGGTATTCTGAGAACTACTAGTGCTTGCAACACCTGGAGAAAGCTTAAGTTGTTCCGGCTTTCCAGTCCTAGGTGTATTATCTACTTTCCTATGCGGACAGCTAGAAGCAACATTCCCCCTTTCGTGACATCTAAAGCAAGACATTTTGTCAATTGACTTTTTATGTGTGCCCTTTGACTTAGGTGTCTCACTAGTGTCTGGCTCTTTTGGTTCAACTATAGCGACTGGTTCATCCTCCTGATCATTAAAGTCAATTTTGTGTTGTCCTACAGGTTTATCACTAGAGGATGACACAAATTTAACTTTCTTAATCTTGATATTATTAGCAGTCACCTTAGTTTCATTTTCCTTTGCATTTTCAAACACTGGTTCCGGTATTTCCTCTGATTCAACTGATTTCTCAGCTTTCTCCTGAGGTTGAGGTACATAGTTATCGTTGAAAGGTGGAAGACTCTCATGATATCCTAGACCTACAGGCTTCTTAGACTGACGCTGTGCATTTAAGATTTTCCCTAGGTTAAGAGATGAGTTCCTGAACTTTTCAAGTTTACTATTGACCTCAGCTACCTTTACCTTAGACTCGGCTAGCTCTACTTCTTTGGATTTAAGCTCCTTGGTTAATGCCTCAACATGTTCATACATTAGTTCTAACCTAACACACTGTTCGCTCAGTTTGTCCTTTAGAACTATAACATCCTGTGCATCAGCCTTAAGCTTATCCCGAAGATCTTGCTTTATATCTACTAGGCTAGCATTATCTGATTTTAACGATTCATTTTGAGCAGATATGGTTTGATGTGATTCTAGTACTAAATTTAACCTATCGTTAGAAGTACATAAAGCACACAAATCATGGAAAAGAGAAAAGTTCAGAGTTACCTTGGTATGATCCGATTCCACGTTGGGCATCTGTGCGGCAAACTCCAGAATTGTCTGATCAGCTGACTTTTCTACCCACATCGGACTGCTTTCATTCTGACTGCTGTCCTCTGTGATTTCCTCTGCCCCATCACTACCAGTCTCAGTCACTTCAGCCATAAAGGCTCTAGCGTTCGATTCTGGATGTGTACTCCAGTCATAAGTGCCGTCTAGCTGTCTGTCTGATGTGACATTAGATAACAAACCAGCTATATTCGCCTGACTGGTTGAACTACTTGGCAGATATCGCCCTTGCGATTGATTCTGATATTGTCCCTGTTGATTCTGATACTGTCCCTGGTAGTTCTCTACTTTAGGTCTCTGACACTCTCTCGCGAAGTGTCCTAACCCCTGACAGTTGTAACATTTAACCTTGGACTTATCAAATCCAATCTTATTGTTACTTACATTCAGATTCCTTCCCGTTCTTTTGATGAACCGTTTAACTCTCTGAGTTACCATGGCCAGTTGCCATTGTAGATCCATCTCTTCAAGATCATCAGGGTCTACCTGATCGTAATCCTCATCCCAAAGTGCAGGATCGTTAATTTTGCCCTGAACGCAATTGCCGTAAGCGGCCACGAATGAAGCCAACAGATTCAGATGGTCTTCAGCCGATTTTGCGCTCATAGGCATCTTTGAATATCCTTGAGATGTAGATGCCGGAGTAGCCTGATGCTGCTTTTCTTCTGGTCTAGCAAACCCTAAGAAAGCCCTACTAAGTGAGTCTTCTGTTTCAGCCGGTGACGACGTCTCTCCCAAGAAAAATGCTGTAGCGGTCTTCAATTCAGTTGCCACTGAAGGTTTTGATTTCCCAAAGTACATAGCAGGATCTTGAACTTGGTCATAATCCGTTTCCTTCTTTAGCAACTCAAAATGATATGCCCTCAGCGTCCCGATAACATTATCTAGAGTCAGAGTATAGAATTTGTCTTCATCATGCTTTATTAAGGCCACATACATCTCCCATTTGGCCGGTAAAGCATCCAGAATCTTGTTAATCTTCTCCGTTTCACTATACTCCACGTCGTGGCTGTCTAACTCAGCTAGCAAATGATAGAATCGTGTGATGGTCTAATCCAGCTTTTCGTTCTTCAATGCTTTGAAGATTGCAAACTGCTGCTTGAGCATTTCCATTCGATTCTTTCTGACCCTCGGATTACCTTCACACCGCTTTTCTAACGCATCCCACAGCTCTTTTGCTGTCTTCTGATTACGGAAGGTGTGCAATATTTCCTGCGGTAACGCCATGCGAATGATAGCGAATGCATGGTTTTCCGCTTCATACAGCTTTTTGTCGTCGTCTTTCATCTTAGAATAAGTCACAACCTTTTGTCGTCCTTCGACCTCAGCTGTAGGTGGAATGTATCCTTCGTCGATACATATCCACATTCGCATATCATTAAATCTCGCGAAGTCGGCAAACCTATCCTTCCACCAGTAATAGTCCTCAATTTTCATTAACTTCGGTGGTGAATTCGCCTTTCCAACCTCGTGATCCATCTCCATAAACCTCTGCAGACTTGACATTGTTTCAAATATAGTTGAATTCAAACTTAATTATATTCGAAATTAAGGTCTTGAACTCACGGATCTATTTAGACGTGACACCGTCCAACGAGTGCGGAATCCTCGTTAGCGGCTTGACGGTAAGATCACTCGCACGGAACACGGAGACTACCACGATGTTATACGAACAACGATGAACGTACCTACACGATGATTCTCTCCGAAAACACTCTCTGATTACTAGTAAACTCGAGATCGCCTTTGCTTAATTACTCTCCGAAATTCTGCAAAAGTCTCATAATTATTCGAGTAAAACCTTAATTATACTGACCATTTCGAGTTTGTCTTAGGACAAACTCGAACCAGGCCCAAGGCCCATTCGAATTTGTCCACTTGACAAATTCGAATCTATCATAAGAGCAAATTCGAATTTAGTCTAAATTCGAATTTCACCATCAACTTTATGTTTGATTTTCTGTCTTAACTTATGTTTGAATATATCTTTGATCTTTTATGTTTGAACTTCTTGTAACTCATTACATCAAGTTCAAACATACAATCAACCAATATTAAACACACATAATCGCATATATCAAACACTAGTCAATATTCAATATCAAGTAGATAGACTTATACAAAATGCTGACTATACTTAGACTGCTATCGTCACACAGGGTGTACCAACAAACATCAATTTCCTAATAGGGTTTAGGATGCATTTTTATTATGCATAATTTCTTGACTCAATAAAATCTATAGACCGATTACGCATAATCAATTTTATCACCAACAAACTATATACCATCATTTAAGTTTTAACAATATAATTAGTAATACTTATCTTTAAATTTCATCTTAGCCATTAATACACTTTTCAAAGTATTCTTTTAATTTTAAGCTTTACACCAGTACCGTTACAAATAAATGTGTAATGCATGATGCATTTTTAGTACGAATATGTACGTTTGCAATAAAAAACACATAATAAGAAAACAATAGTATAGTTCAATAATACCAAATTTTAAACAAAATCCAGGTTCCAAATTTCATTGTTTTGAAAAAATATATCATCAAACAAATAAAAGAACCAACGTCAACCCATAATGAACTAAAAATAGCAGCGAAAATGTTTCGATGCATGCGAACATAAACACATCAGGATGATGACTCCCAATACTTTTCAAACCGATGTTCCTTCAACGCATCAGCGTTTGCTGACATCCTCGCCTTTCGTACTCTGACAACTGATCATAAATGGTGAACTCTTTGATAAGACTCACCCGTACTTTGTTAATTGGGTGCATCAATATCTTTGTAATGTAACGCCTTCTTAGCGTGTGCATCTGCCTCGCCTGTTTATCAATATTCATTGTTAATCCATGATTCCAATCCTTGGTGGCATTTCCCATGCACGCTTCCATGTGCCGCATTGCAAAGACACCACAATCTATGTACTCTTGTTGCACACCCCAAGGTAATATTGGCTTTGTAGGTGTAGCATTTGCCAGACGAGCACACATAGGATGTGCCAATGAATCCAAATAGCGTGAAAACAACATTTGCTGAAATATTAAAAATACAACAAACACAAATGTCACATTTATGTAACTTTAATAATACGAAATGTGAAATAATAGCCACTTAGTACCAGTCTAGCGATTACACCATTGTACTTGTCGTTGATTGATACATCCGCATGAATGTTGTCTAGAATTGTGATTGATGCTCTCCTCAAATCGAAACATACAACATAAAAGTGATAGTGTTTGATTATCTGAAAGAATACCTGATGCATACCACTATCAATCACTTATCCAGGTTAGAAATACCAAATGTGTACTGAATGTTTTTTATTAACTTACTAGCTTCGCATTCCTTAAGGTGTACAACATCACATCATCAACAATTGTCATTTGTAGGTTGATTCGAAACACCTCATACATTGCGTCTTCACTGAGTTGTCCATCCAAAATATTTTTTGTCTACATACTTAATAGACCATATTTGGTGCATCACAACACAACGTAAAACACAAATCATGATTATAAATGAGATATGATACTTACGAGACAAGTCGACATGAAAAACAATCGAAGTGGAGAGCTGTCACTCCGGAACTGCTCATGATTTAAGATTTGGCACCAACAATCAAATACATTATTCATTACGTTTGATCCTGGTATCAGGCTCTCAAGTAATATTCTAACTGAGCTCACGTTCAAGTCCTTATCGAATATAACATCACTTGGAAACAAAGAAATGCATCAGAATAGTTTTAATAAGACTTTTTGAATACTGTTCAAAACTAAAATTGTTCATATAACAAAAATAATATATATCACATTATTTAAATTTAGAGAAATCCAACTTACTTTTCATCATGTTGCAATGAAAAGAACGCACCAGTTACTTGTCGTTCAAGCTTCGTCAGCTTCGCATCGACATCGAGTATTCGTTTCATGTATGGAGTTCTCATTGACGTACCGGGTTTGATTGTTCTCCTAGGTCGATCAACTGCAATGCTAATTATTTCTGCCTTATCCCCAACATCATTGCCCATATCTGCTAGTAGTTGTTGTGGTGCAACGACAACAATTGGTGCAGTGTTTTCCAGATCATCAAATTTAACGAGAGAATGATCAACTGGCTCAATTTGCGTCAACCCCAAACTAAATGATGGTGCATCACTAGTAACCCGATCCGTATGATCCTTGTCCATAAGATAGCGCATCACCGTCTTGTCGACCTCGTCAAGTACAGTGGGTGAACACATCCATTGAGAGTCACTAATATCGTTGACATGTTTCAATAATGGTGATGATTATGATACAACACCGATAGAGGGATAAATAATGCATAGCCATTGACAGTAACCATCTTAAACAACATGTTAATTACGATAAACAATCATTCTATGAAACTTTTAATTTACATGGTTATGTAAACCCGATTCACATCCATTCCATTCATACCAACATATTAAGATCATATCAAAACATTGTCTAATTAGTTTTTCAACAAAACATACGTTTGGTGAATTGTTGACACATTACTACACGTCAAAATGATGCTAATTAGGTTACTACAAATCATTCAAGTGATCAAATGACTCTTAACCTGCTTCGACCCTGGTGATCCTAAACAGATACCCTCATTTTTTTCATGAAACTCGTCAACTTTCCGAATGTATCGATGCAGTGATCGAACGCATCAAGGAACTCCTACAAATTTGCATCATAAAGAAGATTAATGCTCATGCATTATTCTATTTAACCCCCAAATACATTAAACTACAAATTCTAATAAACTATCAATTATAAAACACAAATACACAGTGTTATACCATATATTTATATAAAACCACATTAATGACATACGGTTATAGTGCACCATGCTTAAATCAGGGTGAGCAGTTCACAAAACACATTAAATTACATTCATAAAACTACGAAATCAAAATTAACTATATATTATAAAACATAAATGCATAATGGAAACGAACACAATTATAACTTGCGGTGTTGTGTCGTCTTATAATTCAGCCTTCTCCGGTTCATTTACGTCGTCTTTAATGATCTTGATCGTCCGATCATCCTTACCGGACACCGTTTCATTCGCCAAACCTTTCCCTGCACGTAAAACATATAATATTTATTGTCTATATATAACACTACAGCGTTGTAAACATTTATATCTATGTTGCATGTGATGGAGGTATGTTATTTGTTGCATAGAGGAGGTTTATTATATATATATATATATATATATATATATATATATATATATATATATATATATATATTGCATGCACACAAATTAAACGACATCAATGGAAAAAAAAAACATCACCTCATGAAAATGATAAACTTAAAAATATATGATATGCAACCTAAATAATTATATTACAATTAAGTAGGTTCTAGATATTATTAATATTTGAAAATTACCTTTGATGCTTGTTGGTAATTTATGCATCTCCGTATCCTTTTGAAGATCAACATCAATAAGTTCAATCAGTTCATCGATGTTCTTCTCACTTTGCGTGTCAAGTTCATACGCCATATCCTCCACGTCATTCTCCGTACCTACGATGTGCAACATAAACTATAATTCATCAACCACATTTACCACACAAAACACTCGGCAAATCAATTACATGTATAAAAATTGTTATTTTCTTCCGTAACACAACCAAGAGGTCTGATAGATTGACATACCACATCTTTGCCCTTTTTGTTCTTCACCGACGCTTGTATATCTGCTAATAGTACGTCCAGCCCATCATCAACTTCTTCGCCAACACCATCATCGACATCCTTTGCTGCATCAGATACTTTCTCCTTGATAACAAGTTCTTCTTTACGCACAAACTTGAATACTTTCCCCAATCCAAAACCTCCGTTCTCAATCTCCTGTGACTCACGCATTTTCAATTTCTCTGTGTTCCATGAGCATAACACAATATCGTATTTGTCAGATTTGTCTTTCACCGAAGGACATGTCACTCTGTCCACATATATTAGCTGCGTATTTGTAATTATTAAATACATGTTAATAATTGTAAAACATAAATGCATTAAACAAACAAACGTAGTGTCTTACCGCTAATATTGTCAAGGGACCAGAAAAGAATGTACTCCCGTCCTTTTTCCAGCCGTTTTTGCATCTGCTCATGAACTCCAACACATATCTACACCAATTCAATTTGTGTATATCATTCACAGACGTAATATGCTGCAACACCTTTTGAACTAGCAAACCTTGATTACACTCCTTCAACCATAAGCGTAGAAAACAGAACTATGAAGTTCAGCTTGAACATTTCACCACCATGCATGCATTTAGTCTTTATTATGTCAGCAATCGTCGACGGATATATCCGATTCGCATCAACAAATTGGGCCTTCCACTTCTTAACCATCTTGAACATTTCACCATCCTTATTTTTCCTGATGGTATCCCAATGGTGTCGTATATGACATCCTCGTCAATATCTACTACCCATTTATCGGCTTTAATGCTGCATGTAACAGCATCAAAGTGATCGACAACCCAATATCCTAGTTTCAGGGGTATCTCATCAATACGAAGATGTACTAAATTGTCAAATTCAATTGCAGTTATATCAGCCCGTTGTGCATCTGTTAGTAAACCAATGCACTGACAGAGTGTATTCGGAGAGCTTCGTGAACGGATCAAAGAGTATTTGAGATGATCCACTACCAATTTTCGCTTCCTTCCATCCTTTGCTTTAACAACCAACTCAGACTTAGCATCCTGTTCCTGAGACTTGCCCTTGCTCACCATTTCTTTCTTAACTTTCACAAGTTTCGCAGGATGTATACCTTGTGTATCTTTGCTCACTTCGACTGCTCTTTTAGTAGCTAAATAACAAAGTTATGACGACAATCACACAACTTACACGCACAACCCATAATACAAGACCGCACAATTCATAACCAGATTTGACAACAACAAAATAAACGCATAAACTATGCAGCATGCCATTACATTGTAAAACTGTACATATATACACGTATAATCATTTTTAACAACAAAACTCTATACCATCAATAAAAGTTCAACAATATCATTAGTCATACTCTGCTTTAACTTCAATAAAATATACTCATTCGATATGCACCAATAAATTTCCTTTTATGTTGCGTAATACTAAATACCATCCACAGGAACCCATTTCCTGTTGCATTACAATAACATCCATTCCATTTAATAACCCCACCTAAGTTAAAATAATATCAGAAAACGATTTACAAACAACATCTAAGTTCTTAATATATGTTCCATTGGATTTGTAGCCAAACCACCGCTTAACTCAATACGCATAAAGAACTTTCCTTTTTCAAACCACCTACATATATTATATACAATCTAACATTGACAAACTCAACATAATCAACATGCACAATGAAACTTAAGATTGATATAACACGTGTTAATCAATACATACGCGCGCACAAACAAACCATAAACATCGTACATAATTAACACACATACATATACATACTGTACCATATATGCATTGAAATTGTATGATAAGCCAACACCCAATACTATGCATACCTGGCTTTGAAGATATGTCACTGACAAAGTCGTTCATTGTACTCATGTCAGTAGAACTGTCTTCACCCGATATAGTTAGGGGGTTTTCCTGGGTGTTTGTGAATTTTGAACGCAACCCTATCTTGCCACTTCTTCTAACAGGACCCTATAAAGAAACATGAATCACATATATAAATTATTAACAGTTGAAAATTTCTAATCAAAATAAACTGTTAATATAAACTAAAAACTTTTCACAGGCATACCCTACATACATTATGCATATATATGATGTTAATATTCGCTTAAAAACCAAAATCCTAGACATACCCTACACACAATATGCATCACCATGTAAAAGTAGGTAACAAAAAATCTTACGATACAAACTTCACAAAACAGAGGCATTATGCATGTAAAAATATACTATTATAAACTTCACAACGCCAAGGAATAATATTATAAACTTCCCTTGAACACATACCTCGATTATCAACAACACACCACTATTATGAACCAACACGAAGAAGGGCATAAAAAACCCACAATTACAATATACACACTTTGATTATTAAGTAAATGCACAAGATGAACATGAAATATGCAGCATGCAAAGTGATGCATAAGGCACAATGCATACTGGAACCGCCATAATCACGTACTTCAATTATGAACAACACTCCAGTAATATGAACAAAAAAAAGTATGGCATAAAAAACCCGAAATAAGAAAAACACCGTTCAGTTTTCAACAAAATGAACCTCTATGAATACGGGATTCCTAACATGCATTTTGATCTATAACACACATAAAAATATTTACAATATAAACCTGCATAATCATATTAACAACAAACTCCTACCATGAACCAACACGAAATAGGGCACAAAAACCCCCAAATACGAAATACACATTTCGATATATAAACTACATTCATCTCTATGGACACGAATTTTGTACCCAAAAAATTTTTCATTCATAACGCACAAAAAAATACTACGAATATGGAATTCGTACCATGCATTTAGATGCATAAATCATAAAAAGTAGATGCAATAAACAACTCCATAATCAGACACTTTGATTACAAACAACAAACCACTACCTTGAACCAACAAGAACTAGGGCATAAAAACCCCCAAATCCGAAACTCACAATTCTAAACTTGAAATAAAAGCACCTCTATGAACACTGAATATGAATCATGCATTTCGATTTGTGCATTGCAATCGACTCATAAAAATCGAAAACCCCAAAAAACGAGAAACCGAACCTTGAACTCCGACTCCCGCCGTTTTCCAGAATACCCTTCCACCGTATGCATTATCGACGAGGTTATGAAGAATAAAAGTCTATCTACTTTCAAGAGTGATCCTCGGAGTATACCTTGGCAGAAGATTCAGAGGGGATAATCGGATTATGGAAGGAATGTCGCCGGCGAGAATCACGGGTATAGAAGGATGTTTGAATTGAAATTGAAACACTATCCCTAAATCCCTAAATTGCCCCTCCGCGTTATTTTGGTGTGCACATTACACCCACTTTTCTTATTTATTACTATTTTTCCATTGTCATCTCCACCATTGATTTTACAGATCTAACGATGTATATAGGTTCCTAAGTTGCACTATGCACACAGGTGCCCCATAGAACCTAACCCTATATATATATATATATATATATATATATATATATATATATATATTGTCGGGAATTCGTATCGTTTTTCATAAAAGCATAAACATTAATCATATTAACGCACAACGGAAGCTTTTAAAAATCACGAATACATGGATCATCAAGTAAAACATAAGATAAGTAAATATGAAAGCATTAAAATCCGTACCTTTGCATTCGTTGACAAGAATACACGAATGGGATGCTCTCGGTATCCACCGGTGATGACACGATCGAGCGGCGCCAGGTATGCAATCGAACACACGAAGAACGGGAAAACCAAACACGCAATTGTGTGAATGGTTCGTACGGCCAGGAAAAAATCATCACACACACATCCACATTCATGTGTGTGTGCGGCATCCAACTTTTTCATTAGGTGTGACGTAATCACTATATATATCAACATATCCCCTTATATGGATGGTCGTGTATACATACATACATACATACATACATATATATATATATATATATATATATATATATATATATATATATATATATATTAAAACTTTAATATATAAATATAATATATATCTTAATAATTATCTTTATTATATAAACCTTATGTAATTATCTCTATAACTATATACCCTTTAAATAATATTAATCTTTTATACATTATCTAATAATATATAAATGACTAGATAATTATTTATAATTATCTCTTATTTATTTGTTTATAATTATCCATCCAATTATCTAGCAATAGATGGTAATACTAATTCAAATAAATTAATCTTTTATTTAATATCCAATAATAAATAAAAGAGTAGATAATTATTTAATTATCATCCAATGACAATTAAATCACTACAAAATCCAATATTGCACTTTTAATCCCCTTACTTTGAGATATAATTAATCATCCATTAATTTAATCCCAATGATCATTTCGTGTCATAAACAATATCCAATATTATTTATTCAATAGTTTAATTTCATCTGCTCAGTTGTGCTCATCGGTGTGACCCTCAAGTGTTTTATGAAATCAGCCATGATGCAGTAGTAATGTCATCTTTACACATCATACACTAACATACTCCCACTTGTGTAAGACGACATACTGTCCTGCAGCATGCGCCTAAAGGAGGTCATGGCTAGACACTTTAGGCAACCAAGGTCATAAAAACTCTAACTCCCATTCGGGCATTCTTGTTGAAACAACCTTCCAAAAAGAAACTTAGGTTATATCCCATGCATCGCGATATTTCAATGTGAAAGCTAGGCATGGATTAGATCAACCGTAGCAAACACGATTATGTTTCTCGACTCCCTGATCACATACTGAACTGTAATAGACAGAGTAAAACACATCAGTTCTGTCCGAGCATGGCCATGCATTTTTGTCAGTATCGATCGCCGAGGGGCCCAGAAATATCTCTTCTTAGTTAAAAGAAGGTGCAAATCCCATATTGACTATCTAGGCCTCTAGCACGACTCCTACTGCAACCAGCCTCGAACCGTTATGATCACCCAGTTACGGATGACGTTAGGTTAGGCCAAATGTACAGCAGCACCCGCACTAAAGTACGTGGATATCTCAGGTACTAAGAATTACCTTTTTGAGACGACTCATGACTATGATCCACAAAGTGGTCTCAATTGGTGGGTCAATCCAATATTTGTTCACAACAAATACCTGTGAATTTGGTCCTACCTTTGCTATGTTCATCACCCATGAATATCAACCAAAAACCACAGTAGCCTTTTAATTCTCGTTGTGGTTCCCACGACAACAAGCAGCTATGGAATAGTTTTAGAATAACTTCAAATTTATTCTTGGATTTCTAAAACATGCAAAATAGAACGACATTAAAGATATCATGTTGATCACTTTTATCTCAATAAACACAACATGACTTCCATCAATTTAATGCTACTGTTCCTTTACAAAATGTAACGGTAACATGATCTATCGAAAAATTAATTTCAAACATGATCTTAGTGGGAGTGTTCTTTAGTTAACTGACTTAACTTCCATTACCGTTCAGGAAGTTGCCTCTTTTGAGTTCTCCAGTTCATACGACTTCCGCTCTGTACTCAGAACATTAGTCAAATCTTATTCCCAGTTCAGGAAGTTGCCTCTTTTGAGTTCTCCATATCCCGAATGGACCTCAAAGTAGCAACATGTGCTTTTGGGGAGGATTTTCCAGTGGGGGAAGGATATTGACGTTATCATTGTTGATGTTACTGTTATTGTCATTGTTTTTTTTAAACCGCTTCTACCTCTGTCTTTTTCAACCATCTTAAACAATTTTTCAAAAATTAGTATTTGATTAACCATTAATAAATCAATAACCCAAAATTTAGAGAATAATTTATTAATCCTAAGAACCATTTTACTTATTTATGCACCCAACGGAGGATGAACCTACATGAATAAGCTACTCAGGCAGGCAACTTATTACCAATTACAACCCCTTTGCAACTCTTAGATCTTATGAGATTTTCAATTTCTTAAATTGATCATGTTTAATCTCATCCACACCTTGGGTAACAGTCTTACTGAGGAACCACCACTGACACACAACATATAACAACTGCAAGTCACTGGCCCAAGTCTCACTTAGGATCCGCAGTGCTTACCTCACAGCTCTCCGAGTTTGCGGCGTAAGCACCCAATGAAGGCTGAACCTACTTACGACGACCGGTCACCGTGAGTGCCACTATATGGACGTTGTGTTGTGTCAGATTTTTTAATTTGAGTTTATAACCAGTCTCTTACCAAGAACTAGTGGCCAGTCAGGTTAGTCAGCGGGCAGGATCCTTTCGGTTCTAAACCTCTCGGAAATTCCTACAACCACAGCCCGAGCGAGACTGTCCTAGACACCACCTATTCTGGTAAACAGTCCAGTAAATGTACCAGTTTTAGAATTTCAACACTTTGATCATATGACATTTTAAAAAATAAATCTCCTTTTATTTGAAAAACTAATTTCATAAAAATGTCATATGTAACACCTGACAAAATAATTAAAGTTTCCAATTTAAACTTCATTTTAAATACTTTAATTTTTTCATCAAAAATGATTGTAGTTTTAATTTCTTTTATTTATCTACTTTGTCACCACAACCACGCAGATATAAATAATGCATAAAGAAATAAAACATATAACCACACGGTGACATAGCCTTGCCAAAAACTAAATTGGTTTCCGAGAGCCATACGGACAAATCAATTAGGTCAAAACCTAATGGACAAAATCAACACACAAGGCAAGAAGGTTGAACTCTTTCAGCTCCCACTAGCCTCAGCATCCGATGATGTCTCCGAGCGTCCTTGATGGATGACCTCCTTCTTGATGGACATCTTCGCCAAGATTTTTACATAATATTAATCTAAATGCATTTGCCTATTTTCTAACCTATTACAGATTACATCATAAAACAGGATTCCAATGGCACGCAGGCCTTCCCAAAAATAACCAATAATAAAAAATAGCAAACATTAAGATTATAAAAACAACCATCACAAACAAAAGGGTCTCAATACTTGGCTATGTCACAAACATTAATAAAGCAGTAAAGCATATTAATAATCCAGAATTCATTTTCATCTTGCCATGAAAATAATTCCAAGACCAATTAATCTACCATTAATTGAAGTAATCATGTCCAGTATCGTTCTTAAATTTAATACGGTTCGTAAACTCAAAATTTAGGAACGCTTTCCATAATTAGAAACTTTTTCCTGAAAATTTCAAATTTAATTCCATCTTTGCATTATCTTTGGGTTCATAACTATACTTTTTCTTAAAATATTCAATTAACCATTCAAACACCTTTGAAACTTAAACTTACTATTTTAAGAAACTTTTATTAAACAACCTTTAATAAATATAGTTATTATTTTCTAATAATATTGATAAATAATTTAAACTTTCTTTAAATAATTATCTATTAACTATTATTCAATAGAAACACCTTTCCAGAAATTTTATTTAATATGTAAACTTTTTATATAAACAATTTTACTAATAAAATATGTCTTTTAAAATATTTAAAGAAAATTGACCATCTTTAAATAACAGCAAAACTTTCTTTATGGTTTTAAACAATTTCTACTGAAAACGTTAATGTCGAGATCAAATCTCAAAATATTAAACCATGACCGAGCATGAAACTCAAAGTCACGATTTCATCAATTTGAAAATAGAATCCTTAAATTAAACTCCCTTTAATTTAATAATGCACTTTATGGAACTAAATATTGTCAAGATCAAAATCACTACCTAAGATTAACTGGTTTGAATTAATCAGAGTATAAACCAATAACATTGTATTGAATCAAAGTCCAATTAAGTAGTTTGCGGAATAACACTTAACTGTTTTAAGAAAAGCTTTCAGAACAAATAAACACATAAACACAATCAATAACCAAATATCATTTGTATTGCCAAACTCAATGATTACAATCACCTCTAATCTGTTTGATTAGACGAAGAACACAGATTGTTCTTAGGGTTTTACAACCTTAGAGGCTTATGAAAACTTAATCAGAAAGACAATTACAACTGAATAAACTTGTACGTGCAGACTTACAATAGAAAAACATATTCTATATATATATACTGCTTTCTGATTTGTTTCTTTGAAAAACTCTGATTTCTCTGATAGTAGATATGCTTGAATCTTCAAAATATATCTTTTCCTGAATATCAGCACTTTCTGTTTATTGAGCTGTTGAGTAGCTTCAAGTCTATCTTTTGAGTAGCTTGAGCTTTAACACTGGCAGCTTGAACTTTTGTAATAGCAGCTCGAACTTCTTCAACTAACAGCTTGAACTTTGTATTTACACAGAAAAACTACTAACAGTCTGAGAAATCTAAACTAACAGTTTGACATACTTAGAATAATTCTTATGATCATCATGAGGGGGAGAAACATTGTATTTCAGAGCCAACTGCTGAATATTTTGAAGACATTTACAACAACTACTGAAGACAATTGTGACAATTGCAGATGAGTTCAAGATGACAGATGAATGTTGTCTTTATTTGATCAAGGGAAAGAATCAAAGTTTATTCATGATTCAAGGGGGAGAGTCTATTCATAAGAAAAGAGAAGATCAGAGAAGAAGAGATATGAAGATCAGAGAGAGTCATTGAAAATGAAAGTTCCTTTGAAGATTCAGAGATAGAACAGAAGAAAAGAGAAAAGTTTTGAAGATCAAGTTTTTAAAATCTTGAATACATTTACTTTGTTTAGAATTGTTGTGTAAAGTTCATGCTTTGAACTTTGATTGAAAAATTGCTTTCATCTCTAAGGGGGAGATTGTTAGGAACAAATATATAGAGATGAAAACAATTATAATTGTAAATATAGAAGTCTAGGGTCAATCATGTAATTAGATGATAGTTAGATATTAGGTTAGTATAAATAGGAAAATTCCCTAGGAATTTTAAAAGAGTCTGTCATTTCATCTTTGTATTTCATGTTGAGAGCAAATTCAATCATTCAATAAAAGACATTTGTATGTTAATATTGTGATTCACCTAGATCTATTATTATCAAACACTTTACATAAGACTTTAAGTTTCTATACAAATGAGGAAATAAAACAAAGTAAAACTGTTATTTACAAACTAAGGCATCCAAAAACTTACAATTGTGAAAGTTTCTGTTTAACAGCCTTCAAAAATTCTCTCTTCAGATCTTCTCTATCACAATATATTCTCACTGATATCACCTGTACTAACAGCTCCTTTGGAAGATCATAAAATTCAAAATTGAAGTACATACCGGATCCATTTGCAAACTTGAGTCTGTATGTCTTTGATTTGACAAACAGATCAACTTGTGCAATCTTCATCTCCTTGGCATCTTCTATATCTTTCCTTATTGACTCAGGATCAAAAATGCTTTTCAGATCTTTGATAGCTTGCTTGACTTGTGGAAGAGAGGATCTGACTTGGGTCACAGACCCAACATGATGCATTCTTGTAAGCTCATCTCTGGTCATCCCTTGGACTATATGCATTAAGCTCTTATATTCTTCCTCAGGACCAGATTCTCTTCTTACTACAAAATGATATCTTAAGTCAATGTTGTCCATTGGCTTAGCATACCAGTAAGTAATAAGAGGTTTTGTGATGTCATGCTGGTCTAAGGATTTTTCAATTTCCATCACTTTCTGAAGTTGATGCTCAAACAGCACCCTCTTTACCTGATCAAGCTTTGCTTGAGTGATTTCTTCTGATTGAGGATTTGAAGCAACAGCTTGAACAGGAGGTTCTGACTTACTTGCACCAGCTTGACTTGATTTCTGTTGACTTTGGACTTCATGGGAGATTTTAGCTGACTTTCGTTTTTCCAGTTCTTTATCATGAATGTCTTGCAGCCTCTCTGTAGACATGGACTGAGCCATCTTCTTTGGAATTCCAGCTGAAAAGGCAAAATTGATTAAGAACTTTCTGTGCTCAGCCTTTGAATGCACTGTTGGCATTTTCCTCTTTCTCTCATTCTGTTTGACCACAAACCCTCTTAGGTAATCACCTAAGGTTTCATCATCTTGCATTGGGGCATGGGTTTGCTGGTCTAGAATAGCATCTTGTTCTTCTGCTAGCTTTCTGGCAAATTCAGCATCATGAGCAACTTGGGCTTCTCTGGATGAAAATTTGTGCTTTGGAGATTCTATGAGAATGCCCTTGCCCTTATCTTTGTTTGCAGAGGATGTAGCTTGGACTGTAGTGATGGGAGCTTGACTGCCTTCTCTGATAACAACTCCTGTTGTTCTTGTGGAAGCAGCTTGAGTTTCTAGGCTAACAGCTTGAGTAGCTGTTGGAACTGTTAGCCTTGAATCTTGGACTGTTGGAGTAGGAGCTGGAGCTGCTTGAACTGATGGAGCTGCTTGGACTGATTTAGGGATCTCCTGATATAACACCTTGCTTTTATTTGCATTTTTATTTTAAGTAGTTTTGAGCAATTTGCGTAAAAAGATGTAATTTCGAGATTTAGTATAAATAGGAGTTGGGTGCTCCATTTTCACACTTTTGCAAAACCCGTCTAGCATTTCCAGAGCTCCTCTCTCTAGAACCCGATCTTCTCTCTAACTTTTCTCCCAAATCGACCGGCCAAATCTCGAGTTCTATACGTCATTGGAAAGGTCTCGAAGTGTACTACTCGAATCTACCATTGCATGCGTGATTTCATACGGTTTTGAGGTAAGAATCGCTCTTTTCATTTTCTGCATTTTTCGGTTTTGAGGAAAAATTCGAGTTTATCATTTTAGGCGATTTAAAGCTGATTTCGTATGAGTTTTAGCTAAAATATGGTAGAATATGTATCATATAACTAAACCGAGGCTTATTACTTAGCTTATTTGTGGATTTGAGGCTTGAAAATGCATGTTTAAAGCTGTAGTTTATGAACAAACTCGAGTATGCATAGAACAGACTCGAAATGCCAAGAACAAGCTCGAATAGAGCTAAATTGAATCTGTCTACAGATTTGAATGAGGTTCGAATCTAACCTCCATATTCGAATCTGTCTTCGAATTTGGTACCATGTTTTCGAATCTGTCCCCTAAATTCGAATTTAATTGATAATATTAATGAGCAACGCATAAATTAGCAAAATAAATAGCAAAATATTTAGCTAGAAGTTATGGCTTATAGATGTTGGAATATTGAGCTAGCAGTATTAATTTAGCACATGTTCTGTAATATTAAACTTCAGATATTATACATAAGCTGTTTAGCCCAGTTGCGAGTCAAAGCTAGTGCCAGAATATATTAAAGCCTAGATAAGCAAGTGCAAGCATTATAAAGCAATTTAAAGCGTAAATAAGCCCGAGCAAGTATTTCAGAGCATTTCAAGGCATTTTCAGTGCAGTGAGTAACAGTTATTCTTGTTTACATGTTTTATATGAAATTGAGACATAAATTGCTTCTATATGATTTCTTTGGAATTCAATAGACTTTTGTGAGTGAAGGCGAACACTGTGGTACAGGTGATGCCCAGCTTAGCCGGATCTTACATTTGATCTATTAATATGCATATTTATCTGCTATCTGTTTATTGTTCTGCATACTATACATCAAACTTTGTGTTAGCGTTTCTTTGTGCATCTCATAAGCATTATATTTAGCGAGCAAGCAATTCTGATGTTCACCACTATCCCTTGAGCATTATGCGGGTAGCTAGCCCCGCATCACAGATTGATCATCTGTCAGCGGTAAACCCCTAGTGGTGGCATCTCCTTTCTGCGTGAAATGTCTCAATCGTGCAGCATTCTTTCTGGGTATTAAGCAAACAAGCAAGCGAGCAAGCAAGCATAACATCATTTATAGGCACTTTCGCCTCATATTTTAGATGCATTCATGAATATCTGTTTACTCACTAAGCTTTAGCTTACAGTTGCTACTTACAATTTTTACAGGAAAAGGTAAAGAACAAGCTGGACCTTCTTCTTAGGTCTATTATCTGATCAACCCAGAGGACTTAGCTCACTTTCAGCTTGTGGTAATGCTTTATGATGCCTTGGGTTCTGGGTAGCTGCTTTTATTTTAATTGTGATGTTTTTAGCAACTTAGTACTGTAACCTTGTAACACGTGTAGTGCAAGACTTATTGTAATATTTAATTTAGCTTTATGCATTTATTATTATTCCTGGGATAAGCAAGTGTGTTTTAAAGCAAGGATGTCACAGGATGGTATCAGAGCATTAGTTTGAGGGATTCAAGTGTTAGCAATAACACTTGGACTCAAACTTTTAAGCAAAGATATTAGCTTCGAATATCTAGGCTTTAACTTGACCTGAGATAGGCTTTGACTTTGCTTTAGGAATTGGGAAATGGGGTAGAATAGGAGTTATGCCTATTCTTATGCAAGTATTATTTATATAATTTCAGAACATGTCTGGATCTGGTGAAGGAGCTGGAGGTGGACTCACTCCTGAACAGATCATGCAAATTATGCAAACTATGCTTAACGAGAACAACGAGCGTCAAGCTAAGTTCTTGCAAGAACAGTTTCGTGCTCGTGATGAAGCCGAAACTAAGCGCAGAGAAGAGCGTAGGAAACAACAACATGATGACACTGGACGCCACAACGACGACACCGACGAGGAGGAAGCCCCTGTAGTCCCTCCTAAGGGCTGCAACTTTCGTTATTTCAAAGCTTGTGGAGCTCAACCCTTCAAGGGTGCTGCAAACTCGATCGAAGCACTTGAGTGGATCACTGGCATCGAGCGGATTTTTCTCATTAGTAACTGTGCTGAAGAATCCAAGGTCAGCTTTGCTACTACATTGTTCGAGGGAGGCGCTGTCATGTGGTGGAGGTCTCAGGAGAACATGCACGGAGCCAACTGGATTAAGTCCCTATCTTGGGATGAATTCAAAGTTATCTTCTTTCGTCAGTACTGCCCAGCTGATGAAAAGAAGCGTTTGGAGGAGAAGCTGATGTCTCTTACTCAGGGAACCAAATCGGTGACTGAGTATGAGATTGAATTCACCCGACTAAGCTTGCTGTCTGACTATCAAGTCGCTACTGAAGAGCGAAAGATCGACCGTTTTCTGATGGGTCTGCATCCCGAGTACCAGAAGTTCTTGAAGCACCGGGGATATACCAATTATGCTGACTGTGTTGAAGCTGCTCGAATTCTCGAGCAGGACTTTATTCGAGCTGGAGGAGTTCCTGCTTCATCTATCAACCCGACATGTCCATCACCACCCACGAAATCACGCACTGGAAGCTATTCTGGATCTTCATCCAGATATTCTCAGCCACAACAGTTCCAGTACCGACAGTTCAGCTCACCTCCGGCACAGCAAACTCGATCTTATACGGTACATTCTGAGCCGAGGCAGTGTCGCCGCTGTCAGAAGTCACACATTGGGCGTTGTAACCCCAATGATGTGAGGTGCTACGTGTGTAACGAAATAGGACATAGCAGTGAAGAATGTCCTAACAAAGTTAAAGTTTGCAACAACTGTTTGCGCCCTGGACATAATGAGCATGCATGTACGCATCCGTTCAGTATAATTTACCCGAGTGCAGAGCAACATCCGCGATTGCAGCAACAGCAATACCGACCTCAGCAACAACATCAACAACAACAGCAAAGACAAAATCAACCGGCCCGGCATAGCACATCGCGAGGAGGTTCTAGTCGCCGTAACGAGCCAGCTCGGAGTCAGAATCGCGCATTCCAGATAACGGCTGAGCAAGCAAAGGAAATACCAGATGTGCTATCTGGTATGTTTCTCGTTAACTCCGTACCTGCTAGAGTTATTTTTGATTCAGGAGCCAACCATTCCTTCATATCAAATTCATTTGCATCTAAACTTGGAATTGCACCGACTACTCTACCTGTTATCTTTGATATTGAAACGGCTAGTAATGTAAGTGTGTCTACCGATAAAATTTACCGTGACTGCATTATTCTGCTTGACAATTGCACATTCCAACTGGACCTTATCCCGATGGACTTTCACGAATTCGACGTCATTGTGGGTATGGATTGGCTCGATCATCATGACGCCAACATTGTCTGCAAGAAGAAGTTGATAAAGCTCACTGATCCGGATGGCCGCAATATTTGCATCTACGGTGACAGAAAGACAGGTGATATATGCTTAATTTCTGTAGTCAAAGCTAGGAAGCATATAGCTAAGGGTTGCATGTCATACTTAGCATATGCGATAGATGCTAAGTCTGAAAAGAAAGCATTAGCCGAGGTTCCGATAGCCTCCGAGTTTCCCGATGTCTTTCCCGAGGACATCTCTGGACTCCCGCCAGACCGTCAGGTGGAGTTCAGAATTGATTTAGTGCCCGGCGCGGCACCAATTGCTCGAGCCCCTTATAGACTTGCATCTGCTGAGATGCAAGAAATGATGAAGCAATTGCAAGAATTGCTTGACAAGGGATTCATACGACCAAGTTCATCTCCCTGGGGAGCTCCTGTTCTTTTCGTTAAGAAGAAAGATGGGACTCTCCGGATGTGCATTGATTATAGGGAGTTGAACAAGGTAACAATAAAGAATAAATATCCGTTGCCCAGAATAGACGATCTTTTCGACCAGCTTCAGGGAGCCAGTTACTTTTCGAAGATCGATCTTAGATCTGGGTATCATCAGCTCAAAGTTCATGAAGAAGATGTCCCCAAAACAGCTTTCCGTACTAGATATGGGCATTACGAGTTTCTTGTTATGCCTTTTGGTCTTACAAATGCTCCTGCGGCGTTCATGGATCTGATGAACTGCGTTTGTAGACCAATGCTCGATAAGTCTGTTATCGTCTTTATTGACGATATTCTCATCTACTCAAAAACCGAAGCTGAGCATGCTGTGCATCTTAGAGAGCTGCTAGAGTTGCTGCGCAAAGAGCGACTTTACGCCAAGTTCTCTAAATGCGAATTTTGGCTGCGACAGGTGCTTACAACCTCGATTTATTCATTTTAAGCTTACCTTTTCTTAAATTTCATGCTCAGCGTTAACTTGCAAATCTTGTATCTTATCAGATACAATTCCTTGGTCATGTGATATCTGGTGAAGGAATCTCTGTGGATCCTTCTAAGATAGAAGCCATTCAAAATTGGGAAGCTCCCAAATCAGCTACTGAGATCCGAAGTTTCTTGGGATTGGCGGGTTATTACCGTCGATTCATTAAGGACTTCTCAAAACTAGCCATGCCTCTTACGTCTCTTACTCGCAAGAGTGTTCCCTTTATTTGGGAAGAAGCTCAAGAGAACGCGTTCCGAACTTTAAAACAGAAACTCACCGAAGCACCTATTCTGGCCTTACCCGAAGGCAATGAAGACTTTGTGGTCTTCAGCGATGCTTCATATCAAGGGCTTGGGTGTGTTTTGATGCAAAGAGGCAGAGTCATAGCATATTCTTCTCGCCAACTTAAGGATCATGAAAAGAGTCATCCGACTCATGACCTTGAACTTGCTGCTGTGACTTTTGCGTTGAAAACATGGCGACATTATCTCTACGGCACCAAATGTCAACTGTATACAGATCACAAGAGTCTTAAGTACATTTTCAGCCAGAAGGAGCTCAACATGCGCCAGCGACGCTCCATGGAACTCATCAAAGATTATGACTGTGATATTCTGTATCACCCTGGCAAAGCGAATGTGGTGGCCGACGCATTGAGTCGTAAATCTTACTCTGCTAAATGTCTCTATACCTTGACCCATACTTTGTTTTCATCTACTTTGATCGATGAAATTCTCGTTGCTCAAGCTGAAGCCCTAAAAGAAGAAAACCTCAACTCTGAGGACATGAAAGGGCAACTTCAATTCTTAATCGATAACTCTCGCGGCTTGAAACTTTTCAAAAATCGTGTCTGGGTTCCGAAATTTGGTGATGTTCGGTAGAAAATTCTTTCGGAAGCCCACTGTTCTAACTTCTCGGTACATCCTGGCAGCACCAAGATGTACAACGATCTAAAAGCCGAGTATTGGTGGCCCGGTATGAAGAGAGACGTAGGTCAATATGTCGATAACTGTGTTACATGCCGATTGGTCAAAGCGGAGCATCAGCAGCCTTATGGCAGTCTACAGCCTCTACCGATTCCCGAGTGGAAGTTCGATCACATAACGATGGACTTTGTGACGAAGCTTCCGACTACGCGAAGACAGCACGATGCAATATGGGTGATTGTGGACCGTCTAACCAAAGTCGCTCATTTCATTCCAATTCGCGAGAACTACTCATTGGAGAAGTTGGCTAAATTGTATATAGACGAGATCGTTACGCGACACGGAGTGCCACTTTCAATTGTTTCAGATCACGACAGCCGGTTCACTTCGAGGTTCTGGAGTGCATTACAAGATGGATTAGGCACTAAGATCAGAATGAGTACAGCATATCATCCACAGCCTGATGGCCAGAGTGAGCGTACGATCCTTACACTCGAAGACATGCTGCGGGCATGTGTTCTTGAGTTTAGCGGTAGTTGGGACGACCACTTGCCGTTAGCAGAATTTGCTTATAACAATAGTTATCACTCATCCATCAAAGCCGCACCTTTCGAAGCCTTATACGGACGCAAGTGCCGAACTCCTACGTGTTGGCATGAAGCCGGTGAAGCACCAATCGCCGGTCCCGAGTTACTTCAGCAGACAAATGAAAAGATCCGAATCATACGTCAACGATTGGAAACTGCTCAATCTCGACAGAAATCGTATCATGACCGACGTCATAAGCCATTGGAATTTCAGAAGGACGACTATGTTGTATTAAAAGTCTCGCCGATGAAAGGTGTGTTCAGATTCGGCAAGCGTGGCAAGTTAGCACCACGATTCGTTGGTCCTTTTAAGATCACCGAGCGTGTTGGAACTCAATCTTATCTGTTGGACTTGCCGAGCGAACTGTCCAACATACACCCCGTGTTTCACGTTTCGCAACTAAGGAAGTGCAAAGAAGATGACAGAGAAAAGTGGGCCGATCATCTGACTTATAAGATTAATGAGAAGCTGCAATGTGACGAGCCTGAAATTATTCTAGAGACAAAGATGAAGAAGTTGAGAAATCGAGAGGTAGCAATGGTGTTGGTGCAATGGAGAACTTCTCACGGAACTTCTCAGACCTGGGAATCTGAGCAGGACATGAGAGTTCGATATCCGCATCTGTTTGAGCCTTAGGTACTTCGAGGACGAAGTGCAAGCGTGGTGGGCTCATACTATAACACCTTGCTTTTATTTGCATTTTTATTTTAAGTAGTTTTGAGCAATTTGCGTAAAAAGATGTAATTTCGAGATTTAGTATAAATAGGAGTTGGGTGCTCCATTTTCACACTTTTGCAAAACCCGTCTAGCATTTCCAGAGCTCCTCTCTTTAGAACCCGATCTTCTCTCTAACTTTTCTCCCAAATCGACCGGCCAAATCTCGAGTTCTATACGTCATTGGAAAGGTCTCGAAGTGTACTACTCGAATCTACCATTGCATGTGTGATTTCATACGGTTTTGAGGTAAGAATCGCTCTTTTCGTTTTCTGCATTTTTCGGTTTTGAGGAAAAATTCGAGTTTATCATTTTAGGCGATTTAAAGCTGATTTCGTATGAGTTTTAGCTAAAATATGGTAGAATATGTATCATATAACTAAACCGAGGCTTATTACTTAGCTTATTTGTGGATTTGAGGCTTGAAAATACATGTTTAAAGCTGTAGTTTATGAACAAACTCGAGTATGCATAGAACAGACTCGAAATGCCAAGAACAAGCTCGAATAGAGCTAAATTCGAGACATTGGTTCGAATCTATCAACAGATTCGAATGAGGTTTGAATCTAACCTCCATATTCGAATCTGTCTTCGAATTTGGTACCATGTTTTTGAATCTGTCCCCTAAATTCGAATTTAATTGATAAAATTAATGAGCAACGCATAAATTAGCAAAATAAATAGCAAAATATTTAGCTAGAAGTTATGGCTTATAGATGTTGGAATATTGAGCTAGCAGTATTAATTTAGCACATGTTCTATAATATTAAACTTCAGATATTATACATAAGCTGTTTAGTCCAGTTGCGAGTCAAAGCCAGTGCCAGAATATATTAAAGCCTAGATAAGCAAGTGCAAGCATTATAAAGCAATTTAAAGCGTAAATAAGCCCGAGCAAGTATTTCAGAGCATTTCAAGGCATTTTCAGTGCAGTGAGTAACAGTTATTCTTGTTTACATGTTTTATATGAAATTGAGACATAAATTGCTTCTATATGATTTCTTTGGAATTCAATAGACTTTTGTGAGTGAAGGCGAACACTGTGGTATAGGTGATGCCCAGCTTAGCCGGATCTTACATTTGATCTATTAATATGCATATTTATCTGCTATCTGTTTATTGTTCTGCATACTATACATCAAACTTTGTGTTAGCGTTTCTTTGTGCATCTCATAAGCATTATATTTAGCGAGCAAGCAATTCTGATGTTCACCACTATCCCTTGAGCATTATGCGGGTAGCTAGCCCCGCATCACAGATTGATCATCTGTCAGCGGTAAACCCCTAGTGGTGGCATCTCCTTTCTGCGTGAAATGTCTCAATCGTGCAGCATTCTTTCTGGGTATTAAGCAAACAAGCAAGCGAGCAAGCAAGCATAACAACATTTATAGGCACTTTCGCCTCATATTTTACATGCATTCATGAATATCTGTTTACTCACTAAGCTTTAGCTTACAGTTGCTACTTACAATTTTTACAGGAAAAGGTAAAGAACAAGCTGGACCTTCTGCTTAGGTCTATTATCTGATCAACCCAGAGGACTTAGCTCACTTTCAGCTTGTGGTATAGCTTTATGATGCCTTGGGTTCTGGGTAGCTGCTTTTATTTTAATTGTGATGTTTTTAGCAACTTAGTACTGTAACCTTGTAACACGTGTAGTGCAAGACTTATTGTAATATTTAATTTAGCTTTATGCATTTATTATTATTCCTGGGATAACCGGATAAGCAAGCGTGTTTTAAAGCAAGGATGTGACACCTGATTCTCCCCCTTTTTGGATGCATTAGTTTGGTCAGGAGGACCTACAACCGTTGCCATTTGGGTTCGAATCATCTTCTCCAATTGAATGATCTTATTTCCACAAAGAGTGAACCCCTTATGAAGATAATCCATTCTCTGATTTTGAGCAGCTTCTGACTGTCGAAGTGAAATGATTTGGGCCCCCTGTGCAGCAATAATGGACTGATGATACTCCAACATTGCTACAACATGTTTCAGCTGAGGATCCGTCAAAAGCATAAGTTGCAGACTAGCCTCAAGATCAGCAAAAGTGTGTGGAACTTGTGATCTATCATTGGCAGGAATTCCAGAAGTTGAAGCTTCTGGGCCCATCTTTTCTTGGTTCTGGGGACTTCCAGAGGGTGCTTGCACACCCTCTGTTGCCATGTGAGTAGTCTTACTTATGTTGACACTGTTCTGTGCCTCTTGTGCAGAAACAACAGTAGTGTCAGCCACAGTACCCATATGGACATCTTCTGTTGAGGTGTCCACCTCCAAATTGAGGGTGGGAGAGTCCTCAGTGGGTGCCCTTTGGATATTCTGTGTAGGAGTGTCCTCCTGCACAGGGACATTTGGCTCTTGGAATTCGGCTGAGGAGGAAGGAGCTCTTCAACCTCTTTTTCTTTTGTATAATGTAAGTGGGGATGAGGGATTTCCAGAAGGATCAGAGGGATCATTTGTATCATGAGGAGTGGGTTGGGGTCCTGGGGGTGAAGCAGTGATGTTAGGCTGAGCCTGCTCAGGACCCTCTCCTCTGTTTAGTGTATTGATACCCAACATTGCAGAGGGCAATGGGACATCAACAGACAAAAAATTGGCACTTGTTTTTAGAAGACGTTTTATTGTAGGAAAAGAGTGCCTATGGGAAACGTGAATCCTTTTATGTATATTGAAATTACTACAAGTTCTTTCAATAATTTCAGCCAAAAATCATGGATACATAAAAAATTTCCCATGTTTTAGGGTATGATGCCTTAGCATACCCTGAAAAATCATATTAGAAAAGTTGAACTGTTGGCCTGTAGATAAGCACACCAAGGCAGTGGCTATGTTTGAGAAAAATTCTGACCAACCAGTTCTTTTAGGGCTTATGCATTGCTGTATAATATGAACAAGATATTTCCACTTAGGGGCAAAATGAGTTTTAAAGAAAGTATATGAATCAGTAGGGCTCCTATACCCTATAGCAAAAAGGCCTTCATGTAAGGCAGTAAGTGGGAATTCGGTTATACCTGCGGCATCTTGAAGATGCAAGTGTTGGCGTATGAGATCCTCAGTGATGGTGACAGTAGTTCCATCAATCTTGGATGTCAAAGAAGTGACTCCATTGATGGTTTGTACAGAGGCATGTTTCCAAAATTGCTCTATATGGGATATGTATATGGTAGGGTTTATGGTAAGAGCATGATGAATATGAGAACTGCGAAGGAAGTCCATCATATCATGGAATGGTTGAAGGTCAGCGTGTTTGAGAGAGTATGGAAGACAGTTATGTTCTTTGACAAACTTCATTGACAATGAATCGGTGATTTAGGGTTTCAGAGATGTGTGTGGGAATCGCTCAGAGAGAGAAGAAGGTCGTGGAAGATATTTTGCAACTGGTAGTTACAATTGAACGAAACTGGGACCTTTTAAAGGTTTCGAAAATATCTAATCCCGCTCACACACTTATGGAAGTTACCAAAATACCTTGCACACTTTGACAGATCAAGTGAAACAACTAGCAGCCCGAGAAAATGAACTAGCAGCTTGAGAAAAGACTCAAGCTGTTAGTTGAAAAATGAGCATATCCGAATGGAACAGTGTCTCCCCCTTAAACAAGCATATGAAATAGATACATTTTTCATAAAATAAGAAAGAATAATGAAAAACAAATTACTCCATATTAACCATACCAATATTTGATACTAGAAAAGTGAATCTTCCCACATCAAATGGTTTTGTAAATAGATCAGCTAACTGATCATCAGTATGAATTTTGGTAACTTGGATTAGTTTCTTCTCATTACAGTCCCTTATAAAATGAAATCTGATGTCTATATGCTTGGTTTTGGGAAATTTCACTGGGTTTTGCACAATGCTTATTGCACTTTAGTTGTCAATGTAAATAGGAGTGGATAGGAAATTCATGTTATAGTCTCTCAGTTGATTCTGAATCCACATCACTTGGGAGCAGCAACTTGCAGCTGCTACATATTCTGCTTCAGTAGATGAGGTGGAGACAGTTGTTTGCTTTTTTACATTGCCAAGAGACCAATCTTGCTCCTAGATATTGACATCCACCAGTTGTGGACTTTCTGTCAATGTTGCAGCCTCCATAATCACTGTCAGAGTAGGCTGTTAGTTCAAGAGGAGAGTCTTTAGGATACCAGAGGCCCAAATGTGGTTGACCTTTGAGATATCTAAAGATTCTCTTAACAGCAAACAGATGTGAATCCTTTGGAGCACATTGAAACCTGGCACAAACACAAACGACAAACATTATATCAGGTCTAGAGGATGTTAGATACATAAGTGATCCTATCAAGGATCTGTATAGATGAATGTCCACATCTATTCCATCTTTGTCTGCATCAAGCTGCTTGTGAGTGTCCATTGGAGTACTTGCAACTTTGGTATCTTTATAACCAAACTTTTCCAGTATGTCTTTCACATACTTTGATTGACTTATAAAAAGCCCTGTAGGCTTCTGCTTAACCTGCAATCCTAGAAAGAATGTGAGTTCCTCCATACAACTCATTTGAAACTTCTTGTGCATCAATGCCTCAAACTCTTTGCATAGACTGTCATTGGTAGACCTAAAGATAATATCATCAACGTATATCTGAACAAGCAGAATCTCAGATTTGATGGACTTCGTGAACAAAGTTTTGTCCAGTCTTCCTCTCTTGAATCCAAAATGGTAGAAGGTATGATGACAGAGTGTCATACCATGCTCTAGGGGCTTGGTGGAGTCCATAGAGGGCTTTGTCCAATTTGTAGACTCTGTCTGGATACTTGTAGTCCTCAAATCCAGAAGGTTGACGCACATATACCTCTTCTTCAATTGTGCCATACATGAAAGCAGACTTTACATCCATTTGATACACTTTAAATCATTTGAAGCTTGCATAGGCTAAGAACAGTCTGATAGCTTCAATTCTTGCCACTGGAGCAATAACATCATCATAATCTATTCCTTCTTCTTGAGTGTATTCTTGTGCTACCAATCTTGCTTTGTTCTTTATGACTATCCCTCTCTCATCCTTTTTGTTTCTGAAAACCCAACGTGTACCAATTGCTCTCTTGCCTTTAGGAAGATCAACTAAAGTCCATACATTCTGAATCTTGAATTGTAGAAGTTCTTCCTGCATTGCTTCAATCCAAGATGGATCTTTCAAAGCCTCTGATGTCTTTTTGGGTTCTAACTGTGACATGAAACAGACATGTTCAAATGCAGCTAGACTGAATTCTTGAACTGCTGAATCAGCATCAGTAGACTCTTTGTGAACCATTGTCCTTGTCTGCACAGGAGTGCGTGGATCACCCATTATCTGATTGAGAGGATGATACTTGTGAACTCTGAGTGTTGGCTCTCTGTCTGTATGAAAAGAAGTTCCTAGATTTGTATCATCTCCATCAGGACCATTTGATGGGTCAGCTTCAGGAACAGCTTGACTTGAATCTGGGATTGTTTCCCTTTGTGATGGAGCTGTTCTCTCAGGACTTGGGATTGGCACTTCATAGTTTGGATTTGAATCATGTTGTTCATCCAGTACCTCTGGTGGGTCACAAGATAGAACTGGTATCACCGTATATTCATCCCATTGACCAGAATCTGCAACAGTCTGAATCTTTGTACCAACAGCTTGAGAATTTGTGCTACCAGCATGAGAATTTGTGTTGGCAGCTTCAACCCTGTTTTCACCAGTTTCTGCAGTATACTCAACAAAGCTCAGAGAATTAGTTAGTGAATCTAAATCAAACAACCAATCAGGACCAGTGCCTTTGACATTTGCAGTATTTTCATTAAATTCAACATTTGCACTTTCTTCAATGGTTTTAGACACACTGTTATATACCCTATAGGCTTTGCTTTGAGTGGAGTATCCTACAAAGAAACCATCTTCAGCCTTGCTTTCAAACTTTCCTAAGTGAGTCTTAGTGTGAAGAATGGTGCAGGAACAGCCAAAAGATTTTAGAAAGGCTATTAAGGGGACTCTATGATGGAATAACTCATATGGAGTTTTCCCTTGTGATTGAACAATCTGAACTCTATTGAGAACATAGCAAGCTGTATTGACTGCTTCTGCCCTAAAGGTCATAGGCAGTTTGGAATCAGCTAGCATGGTTCTAGCAACCTTAATTAAAGTTCTGTTCTTTCTTTCAGCTACACCATTCTGATGTGGTGTTCTTGGTGCACTATATTGCCTAGCAATGCCTTTAGACTCACAGAAACTGTTTAGGATATGGTTTTTAAATTCAATTCCATTGTCTGATCTAATCACCTTAACCTTTAAGTTGGATTTGTTTTCTATCTAAAGAATAAAATATTTAACTAGCTCAGCAGTTTCATCTTTAGTTCTAAGAAAGTAGACCCATGTGAATCTGGTGAAATCATCAACAATGACTAAACAGTATGCCCTTTTATTCAAACTCAAAACAGATGTTGGACCAAAGAGATCCATATGAATAAGATGAAGAGCAGATGAGATTGAATTTACTTCTTTGGCCTTATGAGAAGATTTGTGTTGCTTGCCTTTAAGACATGCTACACAATGATCATCACAAATGAACTCCTTTAGAGGTAAGCCTCTTACCAAATTCTTTTTAACCAGTACATTCATAGATTTGAAGTTCATGTGACACATTCTTTTGTGCCAAAGAGCAGACTCATTAGATGATGCTTTGGATATCAAACAGCTTAAAGTACTTGATTTGGATAAAAGATCTGTGTCCAAACAGTAGACATTGTCCTTTCTTGGTGTTCTGAGTAAAACAAGATTTTCAGGGATTTTAAAATCCTTTGAAAGAACAATGCACTCAGAATCTGTGAAGACAACAATATTTTGTTTATCACAGATTTGAGACACACTTAATAAATTGTACTTCAGCTGTTCAACATACAGAACATCATTAAAAAGCATATTGCCTGTTTTACAGTACCTTTACCTGTGACCTTACCTCCCTTGGAATTTCCTCCAAATGCAACAAAACCTCCTTCAAAGCCTTTGAAATTTGACAAGCATTCAGAATTGCCTGTCATGTGCCTAGAGCATCCACTGTCCAAATGTCATCTTGTTTTATGTTGTGACCTGTGGTTGCCCTGCAAAATTAAAGCTTAGTTAGTAGTGGAGTAAACCCAAACCAAGTTGGTTTTAGGTTGTCCTTGTGCATTGACATAACTAAACACTGTCTTTGACTTTTTATACTTAGTGAGATCCACTGATGGATTCTGTGGAGAGTATTTAGTTATGACATGAGGTATCCAGGTGTTTTGTCCATCCTTTTCAATAACAGTCTCAGATGATCCATTACCAGTCCCAATTTTGATCCTAGCAGTCTGAACTGAGTCTGTAGTGCTAACAGCTTGAGAATTTGCACTAGCAGTCTCAACTTTAGACTTGGCAGTTTCAACATTTGTATCAACAGTTCACCTGCGTTGGTACCTTTAACACACCATATCTGTTTAAAATATAATTTTGGTTTAGCTAAAACTTGTTTTTGGTGTGTGGACTGTTTCTTATTTACTTTGGATAACCTATGATCAACTGTTTTCTTTGGAACTGGTGCAACAGGTGGTTTGACCTTAAGATTTTTTGTGTTTTAACAAATGCCTGTTTCTGAACCACAGTCTGTTTTGCAACAGATGGTTTGTACAAGCAATATCTGGCCAAATGATTTTTCCTACCGCAATGGAAACATTTTTTGACTGTTTTGATTTGAGAACCAGTTTTAGCAGACCGCAACTGATTCTTGTTCCTTTGATTTCCCCTGACTTGCTGTTGTTTGGGAAACTTTTGGACACCATGCTGTTGGCATGTGCAGATTGGAACATTTTTACCTCTTTTATTCCCTTTTGAGGAAGATGCAGTGTTACAGTTAGAAGGAACAAAATCCTGGGGAGAATCATGGCATACACTCATCTTCTCTTTTCCTTTCTTACTGGGGTTTGGGGCTGCTATGGGTACAATCATTGTTTTGTGGCCTTTCTCAGCTTCTTTGCAATCACAGGCTTCATTTTTAATGAGATACTCTTTAGATTCAGGACTGATTTCAAGAACAGGATCTACAGTGGGGCTGCTATGGGTACAATCATTGTTTTGTGGCCTTTCTCAGCTTCTTTGCAATCACAGGCTTCATTTTTAATGAGATCTTCTTTAGATTCAGGACTGATTTCAAGAACAGGATCTACAGTGGTCATAGACTCATCTAATGGTTCATTGACAAGTCTATCAGCAACTTCACTCATTGGATGAATGTATTTGTTGTTGTATGGAGGTGGAGTGGCTCTGTATCCTATACCTTCTTTGGGATTGAGCTGAGATTTAACCCTATCTTTAAATTGAACTTCCATTAGGTGTTCCAGCTTTTGATTTGCCAATTTGAAGTTTCCTAGATCTATATTGACAGATTCTAGTTTCTTATTAGCTTCTAACACCTTCTGATCAGCCTCATCTAATTTCTTATTAAGGGACTCTATTTTCTTATTCAACTCCTTTTTCTCCCACTCATGATATGTTCTATCATGTCCCATTTGAATCTCATTATCTTTATAGTCATTGATCTGTTTTTCAAGATCTTCTATGGCCTGCATATATTCATATCTCCTTTCTTCCATCTTAGCTAGAGTTTTGCACATGCTCTCATTATGATCTCTGTACTTTTTAACCATATTTTTGCATGTTTGAGAGCAAAGTTTAGCATTTACCTCAGATGGTAGTTCAGTTGAGGTTACAGTTAATATTTCTGCCATTAGAGCTTGATTTTGAAACTCTTCCTCTGTCTGATCACTCCAGTCAAACACATTGTCTTCTTGAGAAACAAGTGCTTGAGATGATGAAGCTTGAGTATTTTGCTGGGGTCTTGGTGGTTGTTAACCTTGGGATCTGCATTCTCTGGCAAAGTGGCCAAGCTTGTGACATTTAAAGCATTCAACTTTGGATTTGTCAAATGCTGGTTTCCCTTCAGGTCTGGCTTGGAAGTTGGATCTGCCAGTTCTTTTCAGAAACCTTTTAGCCCTCATAGTCAACATTGCATGCTGCCAATTCAAGTCCATCTCTTCTAGATCATCTGGATGGATCTGTACTAAATCTTCAGCATTTAAAGCAAATAGTTCATCATTGGCAACAAAGGCCTCATAATGAACATCAGTAGAGTTACCATCAGCACCTGAAAAGGAATCACAGCAGTTAGATTTATCAGTTAATGCTGATGAAAGCAGAGCAGTGTTATGATTATAAGAAAAGGATTTCGTTTTTGTTTCAATCTCAGTTTCAAACACTCTCAAACTGTTGTAAAGATCATCCAGCTCTATTTCATCAAGAGTGTCTTTGGTTTTCCATTGTGAAGCATAAACTGTCCACTCTTCACCAAGAGATCTGAGAAATTTTCTGTTTACTTCATCTTGATCCAAGCAGACTTTGGCACTCTCCAATTCACCTATCAGTTTGTTAAACCTGTCAAATATTTGAGTGAGGTTTTCATTCTTCCCACCAGAAAAGTTTTCATACTGCTGTTTTAAAAGATCCTTTTGATTTCTCTTGGTGCTAGCATTACCAGCAAATCTTTTCTCTAAAGCAATCCAAAGAGAATGAGCTAAGTGTAAAACTTTTTAAACTGGTGTTGATAAGCATTAGGAATGGCTATTTGAAGAAGTGTAAGAGCTTTCACTTCATTCATTCTAGCCTTTCTTTCAAGTTCAGTTTTTGGAGGAGTTTTTATGGGTTTGCCCTCAGCATCAAGTTCAGGATCAACTACAGGAGGAAATTCAACAGCTTCCCATATGGCATAGTCAATAAATTGAATATGCTGTTGAATCCTGAGTTTCCACATCTCAAACTCAGTGGGTTTGAGCATAGGCACTTTGAGTCCTTGCCCAGATCCACTACTGCTATTTTCAAATTCCATTGCAGAAAATCTAAAATTTTAAAAGAAAGCTTCTGACTTTGAAAACAAAGAAAAACCTGTGGCTCTGATACCACTTGTCAAGATCAAAATCACTACCTAAGATTAACTGGTTTGAATTAATCAGAGTATAAACCAATAACCTTGTATTGAATCAAAGTCCAATTAAGTAGTTTGCTGAATAACACTTAACTGTTTTAAGAAAAGCTTTCAGAACAAATAAACACATAAACACAATCAATAACCAAATATCATTTGTATTGCCAAACTCAATGATTACAATCACCTCTAATCTGTTTGATTAGACGAAGAACACATATTGTTCTTAGGGTTTTACAACCTTAGAGACTTATGAAAACTTAATCAGAAAGACAATTACAACTGAATAAACTTGTACGTGCAGACTTACAATAGAAAAACGTATTTTATATATATATATATATATATATATATATATATATATATATATATATATATATATATATATATATATATATATATACTGCTTTCTGATTTGTTTCTTTGAAAAACTCTGATTTCTCTGATAGTAGATATGCTTGAATCTTCAAAATATATCTTTTCCTGAATATCAGCACTTTCTGTTTATTGAGCTGTTGAGTAGCTTCAAGTCTATCTTTTGAGTAGCTTGAGCTTTAACACTGGCAGCTTGAACTTTTGTACTAGCAGCTCGAACCTCTTCAACTAACAGCTTGAACTTTGTATTTACACAGAAAAACTACTAACAGTCTGAGAAATCTAAACTAACAGCTTGGCATACTTAGAATATTTCCCAACAAATATTAAATGCATAAATTAAATCTAGTTTATAAATTAAAATTACCATTAATTTTAATTTCAACATCAAAACTTAACTTTTAATTAAAACCGATTTAATTTAAACGACGAATTACTGGAAAACGGAAACGAACCAACTTAGTTAACCGACTCATACTCGAGTTCAATAACCCATACGAACCGAAAACAAGTAGGTTATTAAACCCTTTGACGGCTGAAATCAATCGAAGCCTTTAATCAACTCACTTTGATTATTTCGATTTCCATATTCCAATTAATCGTTTAATTATTGAATCGAATAATATTTAAACCGATTTGTGAATTTTATAAAACTAATAAAGTCTCCCACTTTAATTTTATAAAACCGGAAACACATTTAGTCACAAATTTTTAAATATTAATAACCAAACAATTTTGATTTATTAATTCGATTTTAACGCATTTAGTTTAATCGTTCGAGTTTAACCGTGAATTAAACGACATAACGGAAACAAATAATCCATCACCTCGGTTACCACATCACAACCGAGAGGTCATGGGTCTCAACCCATGGCCGAAATCTCTAAGTTTGATTTCGCGAACCGAAACGTTTAATTTTCGACTTTAATCAATCCAAGGTTGGCCGAGAATCACCATGGGGTTTCCAAAACCTTTGGTCGATTTTCTCCAAACCAAATCAAAACCTTAAACGTTTTAAAATTTAATTTCGATCGTTTAAACACTTTTAATTATTAAAAATCGAACCTTTAATAACATTGGACATAAAAACACGAATAATACTATCACTATGTTAGTTGAGGTGGCTCTGATAACACTGTTGGGAATTCGTTTTTCATAAAAACATAAACATTAATCATATTAACGCACAACGAAAGCTTTTAAAAATCACGAATTTCGTACATGGATCATCAAGCAAAACATAAGATAAGTAAATATGAAAGCATTAAAATCCGTACCTTTGCATTCGTTGACAAAATACACGAATGGGATGCTCTCGGTATCCACCGGTGATGACACGATCGAGCGGCGCCAGGTACGCAATCAAACACACGAAGAACAGGAAAACTAAACACGCAATTGTGTGAATGGTTCGTACGGCCATAAAAAAATCATCACACACACACATCCACATTCATGTGTGTGTGGGGCACACTTTTTCATTAGGTGTTATATCACCATATCCTCTTAAATCGATGGTCGTGTATATTATATATATATATATATATATATATATATATATATATATATATATATATATATATATTAAAACATTAATATATAAATATAATATATATCTTAATAATTATGTTTATTATTTAAACCTTATATAATTATCTCTATAACTATATACCCTTTAAATAATATTAATCTTTTATACATTATCTAATAATATATAAATGACTAGATAATTATTTATAATTATCTCTTATTTATTTGTTTATAATTATCCATCCAATTATCTAACAATAAATGATAATACTAATTCAAATAAATCAATCTTTTATTTAATATCCAATAATAAATAAAAGACTAGATAATTATTTAATTATCATCCAATGATAATTAAATCACTACAAAATCCAATATTGCACTTTTAATCCCCGTACTTTGGGATATAATTAATCATCCATTAATTTAGTCACAATGATCATGTCGTGTCATAAACAATATCCAATATTATTTATTCAATAGTTTAATTGCATCTGCTCAGTTGTGCTCATCGGTGTGACCCTCAAGTGTTTTCAGAAATCTGTCATGATGCAGTAGTAATGTCATCTTTACACATCATACACTAACATATATATATATATATATATATATATATATATATATATATATATATATATATATATATATATATATATATATATATATATATATATATAAACATGCGGCCATTGTTTTTTGAGGGGTGTGGGTTTTCAGTGCTACACACTTACATCAAAAACACATACAAACTGGCCTCATTTGTTTTCCATTCAGAGTCTCTTAAAACGTCTGAAGTCTAAAGTTCTGATCTATAATAAATTAAAGATTGTTTGTTTAAATTCAGACTTAAGAGGTTGAAACCTCAGAATTTTTCTCTAAATTTTAAGAGGATGAAAGTTGTCTTAATTAAAATTAAGAGTCTTTTAATTTCAGATGTTAAGGCCTTTTCTTAATTTCAGATGTGGTTACAGACTTCAGACATTTAACCTTTTAAATAACAAACAACATCACATAGTGTGTGTGGTGTTCGGCCAAGTCAAAAGAAACAAAAACAATCGTTTTTTGTTTTCCGTTCTTCGTGTGTTTGATTGCCTCAAGTACAAAAAGGGCATTCGCCACGCCAAAAAACCATGACCATATACCTTTGGCCACAGTTTTTTGTTTCATTCAAATCGTGACCAATGGTCCCATCACTTTTGATACCTTAAGACTACATATAATATTTGTGACTAAATCATATGGATAACTGTGACCATAGGCTAAAACTGTGGCTAAAAGTCAATCATTTTTAAATAATCGTGACCATAAAATATTTCTAGTCACGTGTGTTTCCTTAAAAGTGTGAATTCATAATTTCAGCAATTCAATCACATCTAACAACAATTATATGAACAATTATCATCAACACAAATAGTTTAATGCTTGATTAAGAGAGTAAGAAATATTACATTGAAATTCAGTTCTTGTTTTCTTGGACATCAAACTATTCTCCTCTTCTTTCTAATCTCAGATCCGTAAGAGTTGTGTAAACAGTAGCACCTATATTCTATTTATACACAATACACATGTATTGTGAATTTACACATACAACCCTATATTATTGAATATTTACAATTAGATCCCTGAACTTATAAACAAAATAATGGTTTTCATCTCTATTATATATTTATACCTAACAATCTCCCCCTTAGAGATGAAACCAATTATTACAATTACAATGCAAAGTCGGGATCTATTCTCTTTTCTCTTTTCTTCAACATTCTTCAAACTTTGAATATTCAAACCTGAACATTTAATGATTATTTCACCTCTATAAATGTTCCCAACAATCTCCCCCTTAGAGATGAAATCAATTTTCCATTAAAGATCATTTCATGTCTTGATTCTTTTCTTGATCCTTTTCTTTTCTTCAAACTCTGAGTCTTCAGATAAATTTCTTCTTTATTTATTTCTCTCTGATCTTCACATCTCTTCTTCTTTGAGCTTCTCTTTTCTTGAAAACACACTCCCCCTTGAATCGTGAATAACTTTCGATTCTTTTCCTTAATCAATCGTCTTGATATGATTTAACAATTGTCTTCAGTTGTCTTCAAACTATCAACAATTGTTTCTGAAATTCAGCTTTTCTCCCCCTCATGATGATCATAAAAATTATGAACATCATGCAAAAACTTCATAAATATGAATTCAATGAAATTACAGTAGAAGAAATACAACAACAATTACAACTCAGAATTTATTACAACTTGATTTTCTCCCCCTTAAATTGATATCGTCTCCCCCTATTCTAAATAAATACTCTCTCACTCCCCCTCGAATTGAAACTACATCTTTTTAGAACAAAAACAAAGCTTTTCAACTTTGGGGAAAATGAAACGCATTCATTTTGTGAGATAACGAGTCTAGGACCACATAGGATTCCTGTTTGCACAATAGACAATATCTATGTGACATACGTTTAGCACTGGCGTGATGTTAACATTGGTAGGATTTCCAAATAGTCATCGTGAAATCCTTTAACATGAAAGAATCACTCTTATTTGTTCCGGCTTAGTCACTGTGGACTAGCTGTTTATAGTCACGCAGACTGTCAGACTCAACGTGTCCTAAAAGTGTATATAATCAGCTCTAGACACAATGTGCATCAAATGAAGTCGGAGACCGGATCAAATCTTCCTTGTTTCAATATCAATAGTATCCAAATGATATATCGATAGAGATGAGCAATATCTCCGTGATTATTGAAACAGAAATCTTTTGAGAGATAACTGAGTAGTTGTTGGGGTTAAGTGCATGCGTCATTGGGTCCATGACGTCTTTTTCAATATCAAGTCGCCTAGGACTTGATAGATTATGTGGTTTACCCAACAGACACAATGTAGGTAGGATTTTCTTTTCTTTAAATCCTTTCTCAACTATCAGCTCTTAGCATTTTTCAACTAAGCTCCCTCAGTTTCACTTTTGAGAAATAAATTCAGTCAGCTTTACAACAAAAGCATGATCTGATGCACCACCATCCCCTTTCAATATATCCCTCTCATTTGCATTTTATCTCTGCTCGACCCTGTCAGTATCCCGTGATAACTGACACTTCTCAACTAATAGACCTAAAGAACCCTCACCCACACAAACTACAGTTGGTTTGCTTCTTGGGTAGGTCTTCCGATTCTGGTTAGACCATAGAAGCAATATTTATGCCTATCACATAGTTAGGTGCATAATCGGAGTCAGCAGAAATAATCTTAAGCATTTCAGCTCATGGGATATCATACAAATACTTATTAGAATTTACAGCTCAAATGAATTGGGAGATGAAATCCAGAATGAATTTGAGGAATAATGAGTTGGTAGATATCAGAGTGAAATGGAAAATCTGATATACGATATGAAATGAATAAGATATTCATGAAAAAATTAGCACTTGGGAGAATATGAAAATGATTGGAAGAATTCAGAATACATGGGAGACAAATGAAGAAAATCTCAGAAGAAATGAGATTATGAAAATCAAAGAGATTAGATCAATTCATCTCAATGATAGATTCAGAGAATCAGGAAAAAAAAAATTTTCTTTTCAGCTCAAAAATTATTTTTATGTGTGTATCAAATATTTTCGTGAAAAATCACACACAGTTTTGAAAAATGTCATCGTTAAATTGCGTCTGAAACTCCCCCTAGAAATAAGCACACAAAGTTAGTCAACTCAGAGAAATTAAATCAGGAGAAAAAAAGTATAAAAATAAAACTCACTGTAAATCAATGCAGCTTCAGAGTTGAATTCAGGGTAGGAATTCCAGAAATATTTGTCTTTCAGACCCGGGTTCTAATCTGAAGTGATTAGAAGCCATTTGTCGCAGAAGTTTGGGTTTCAGTCTGAAGTAACTGAAAACCATTAGCTTGGGTTCTGTACTAAAAAGTATAAAATCCAATTTCAGTGAAGATCGGGTTCTACTCTGTTGTGAGTAGAAGCCTCTTGAGATGAAGTCCGGGTTCTAGTCTGATATGACTAAACCATTTTGAGTTGAAACACAGGTCTTGATCTGATGTAATCAAGAGCCTATTGAAATGTAGAACGGGTCCTTATCTGAAATGATAAGAAACCTATAACCTGCAAAATTTAAGATGTCTTTGGTATCCAAACAGATTTGGATCCAGACTTGTTAGCGCTCTTGGGTACCCATTTCAAAACGGGTTTTGGTACCCACTTGTACTTGGGTTTAGGTACCCATTGCAAGTTATAACTATCAGCTTCTCTTTCAAAAGCAGAAAACAAATTTCTTTGAGTATGAGAAAATTGAATATCTGAAATTCTAAAGAAACTTGAATTTGAATGATCAGCTTTTGCGAACTCTTCTTTTTGAAAAACTGTCCGGTTCTTGCCTGTTTCTGATAATACTTGGTATTTTTCTATGAAAATGTTTTCTGATTAGAATGACTAGTATTTTCAAAAACTTTAGGAAAATTTGACTTCGAAGATTCACCAGTGTTAATCTTGACCGGAAGTTGTTCAACAATTGTATCTTTGCCTCTGTGTATCTTTAACAGATACTTAAGTTTAAGATCTGAAGAAGAATCAAATTTAGAAAATTCAGTTGGATTCTTTTCACTTTCTGTAGATAAATCAGATTGATCAACTTAGATTTTGAACAAACTGAAGGATCTTTAACGTCTGATTTTTTTGAACAAGGAAATTCATTAAATTGTTTAGAAAGATGAAGTATTTGATCTTCTAAATGACCAAATAAGAATTTCTGTCATTATCAAATGATTGGAAATCAGTTTTAAAAGATTGTTCTTTTATTGAAAAGATCTTTCTTTCATCTTCAAACAACTTATATTTTGTTTTAAAATCTTGTTCTTTCAGTAAGAACGCACGTCTTTCATTCTCAAGAGAATCTTTAGTTAAAGACAACTCTTTTTCAAGAGCAAAAAATTCTTCCGATTTGTTTAAAACACAATTTTGATCAGTATGATTTGTCTTAGAAAGTAATTCTTCAAGATCTTTAACTTTCTTATAAAGATCAGATCTTTCAGGCAAAAGATATTTCAGTTGAATTGCATTCTGAAAATTTTCTTGTTTCAGCTCATCAAGTTCTTTAAGTAATTCAGATTTTTTCAATTGATGAGCACAACTCTCAGAATTTTGTTCTTCTTTTAAGCTCTGAATTTCTTCGTTCAATATTTGTACGTCACGTAATGCCAAATGTTTATCAGTATTTAACTGAATGAGAATGTCATAATTGTTCTTACGAATCTTTTCAGATTCAGTAAGTTTGGCAATCAGCTCAGACTTTGAAAAATTTTCAAATTCCATTATGAATTGCAGAAAAATGAACTTCCAAGATCTTTTATGGACTTATGAAAATTTGAATGAATCTTGATTGAAGAAAAAACGAATCTTGAATGATTAATTTGTTAAAAATCAGCTCCGATTTGACTTTTTGACGTTGAAATTTTAGAATTTCTGCAGAAAAATGCCTGTAACTTTTTTCTGGAGTGGAATTGGGCCTTGAAAATTTACCGAACTGGCTATGCCTGTTCTAGAAATGTAGATCTCTTTTCAAGCTTCGATTTGACGTATGGTAGGCCTTCTAACGATGTTCCAGTTAAAAGTTATGGTCAATTTAAGCAGCAAAGGTCAAATAGTCAAAACTCGAATGCTTAATAATCAATCTCGAATGAAGCATAATGAAACTCGATTGAAGCTTAATAAAACTCAATTGAAGCTTAATAAAACTCGATTGAAGAAGGTTGAAACTCGAATGGTTATGAATGAAACTCGAATGAAGCTTTATAAAACTCGAATGATAAAGTATGAAACTCGAATGGTTAAGAATGAAACTTGGATGGTTAACTGTGAAACTCGATTGAAACACTATCAAACTCGATTGAAGAAGAATGAAACTCGAATAAGCTTGATGAAACTCGATTGAAACTCAATTAATGAAGCTTGAAACTCGATTAATGAAGCATAAAACTCGATCAAAACTACAAATTTAGTGTTGCCCGAGTTTAATCAAAAACTCATAAAAATCAAGTTCAAAAACACAATTTTTCAACAAAAATTCTCCAAATGACCTCAAATTATGATCGAGTATGCGTTTTTCACACATCAACAACTTTTGTGATAAAACTTTGGGTAATTTTCGATTAATATTCAAAAATCGATCAAAATACCTCAAGAACACACACTTTTTCAAAAAATCTGAAAATTCTCAATTAAATTCTGTGTGTTTAGAGATAATATTTGATGCTTATATCATCAGATTCGCCTTTAATTTGCGCACCTTCGATCCAAAATTCATTCCATTTCTTCCACAAAATCAGAATCCACAAATGATTTTCTGAAATTTTGAAATTTCGTTGAATGTAACAGTTAAAAATATAATCAACTTTCAAAATCAAAATTCACCCAAATTCAGCCACATTAGGCTCTGATACCAATTGTGAATTCATAATTTCAGTAATTCAATCACATCTAACAACAATTATATGAACAATTATCATCAACACAAATAGTTGAATGTTTGATTAAGAGAGTAAGATATATTACAATGAAATTCGGTTATTGTTTTCTTGGACAGCAAACTATTCTCCTCTTCTTTCTAATCTCAGATCCGTGAGAGTTGTGTAAACAGTAGCACCTATATTCTATTTATACACAATACACATGTATTGTGAATTTACACATACAACCCTATATTATTGAATATTTACAATTAGATCCCTGAACTTATAAACAAAATAATGGTTTTCATGTCTATTATATATTTATACCTAACAATCTCCCCCTTAAAGACGAAACCAATTATTACAATTACAATGCAAAGTCGGGATCTATTCACTTTTCTGTTTTCATCAACATTCTTCAAACTTTGAATATTTAAATCTGAACATTTAATGATATTGATAACACCTCTATAAATGTTCCCAACAAAAACGTCACAATTTGGTACATTTAGACACACATAAATAATTAAACCATGATGATAACATACTTTTAAGCACATATAAATAATTTAATCATGACAAATGAATATATTTAGATACGCATAATAAATTAAATTGTGACCATCGGGTACATTTAAACACACATTAATAATTAAAATGTGACGATAAGATGTATATGGATACACATAAATAATTAAACAATGACCATAACATTATTTTAGTTACACGTTATTTCGTCTATTTATGATTGTTATTTAGTTTTAGTCACGCATAATATAATAAATAGTCACCTTAAACTACTTATAGTCACATATTTTTTCCTTACATTATGATCATTCGTTGATTTTAGACATGCATAACAAAACAATCCGTGACCAATCATTTTTCGATCCGGATCAAACCAAACAATTGAAATTCAGGTTAACTTGAATACAATTTTTTAATTAATTTGGGATCGGTTGAAACCATCCGGTTTATGAAACAGCCGGTGACCAATAAACCGGCAAACAAAAAAAACCAGTTTTTTTCTTTTGAAAATTTGGTTTTTTAGGATGGTAGAGACCGGTACATAGAAAAACTTATATAGACTTTTATTTGCTTCAAGTTTTTATGTGCTAGGTGATGTGGGATACAACAATATATACAAAACAAAAGAAAAACATATTGTCACAGTGAAATTTCCTTTTATTATGACAATTGATTACTTTTAGTCACGAATAACATAATAAATCATGACCATAAAATACTTATAATCCTATTTTTTAATCAAAATTAGTGTTTACTTTTTACCATATATAACATATTAAACTGTGACCATAAGATACTTATAAAGTAATGTTCTTTTTTACATTGTGACCATTTATTAGTTTTAGCCACACAAAACAAAATAAATTGTGGCTTAAACACTTATTTAATTTTTTTTCTTTTATCATGATTATTATTTACTTTTAGACACACATAACATATTAAATTGTAATCATAAAATACTATAGTGACAAGTTTTTTTCTTAAACTATGACCGTTGAATACTTTTTGCCACCCAAAATAAGTTAAACAGAAACCATAGAACAATTAATAGTCACACTTATTTTCTTTTATCATGAAATATTATTTGAGTTTACACAATCATAAGAAACTAAACTCTGACCATAATATACTTATAGTTAGGAAGTATTTTCTTTTATCATGATAATTGTTCACTTTTAGCCACACTTAATCAATTAGATCATGACCATAAAATACTTACAGTCACAATTTTTCTTTTACCATATGTGACTAATAAAGTCTAGCATTTAGTCACACATAGGGATTCCGTGACTAATTTCACAGTGTGTCCCTTTGGTCATAGAACGGGATTTCCATGACCATATATGTATTTATCGTCACACTTAATATTCATCACAAGATTATTATTTGTAACTAATGAATCACCATGACAAATGGTCAAATTTGGTCACAGTGTTTAACCGTGGGTCGTAGATGTCACGATTCATATGCTCAACCATGACTACATTTATGAATGTGGTTTGTTATGGTCATGGTTATTGAGCTAAAATGTGACAAAAATAATATTGCAACTTCATTTATGACCATCTAGTCACAAAATAATCGAAACTGTGGCCAGACGAACAAAACCAAACCGTGACCATAGGTCCATCATGCGTACCTGGCGCTGCTCGACCGTGTCATCACCGGTGGATACCGAAAGCATCTCATTCGTGTTTTTTTTTGTTATCAACTACAAAGGTACGAATTTTCATGCTTTCATGTTACTTATCTTATGTTTTACTTGATGATCCATGTACGGAATTCGTAAATTTTAAAAAGCTTCTGTTGTGCGTTTAATACTATTAAAAGTTTATGTTTTTTTTTTATGAAAAACCGATACGAATTCCCAACAGTGGTATCAGAGCCATCTCAAGTAACATATGATAGTATTATTCGTGTATTTATGTCCAACGTTCTTAAAGCTTCGATTTTTAATAACTAAAAGTGTTTGAACGATCGAAATCGATAATTAAAACGTTTAAGGTTTTAAATCGGCTTGAAGAAAATCGACCAAAGGGTTTGGAAACCCCATGGTGATTCTCGGCCACCTTGGAGTTTCTCGGAACTCGAGATTTTAAAACCTTAGTTCGTTTTATTTAGTTTGATCTTTGATTGTTTAAAGTGTTTAATTAATTAAAGTCGAGAATTAAACGTTTCGGTTCATGAAATCAAGCCTTGAGAATTCGACCATGGGTTGAGAACCTTGATCTCTCGGCTATGATGTGATAGCCGAAGCCATGGATGGTTTGTTCCGTCATGTCATTTAATTCAAGGTTAAACTCGAACAATTAAATTAAATGTGTTAAAATCAAATCAATAAATCAAAAGTGTTTGGTTATCAATATTTAAACATTTGTGGCAAAACATATGTATATATGTTTTGGTTTTATTAAATTAAAGTGGAAAACTTTATTAGTTTTATAAACTTTACAAATCGGTTTAAATATTATTCGATTTGATAATTAAACGATTAATTGGAATACGGAAATCGAAATAATCAAAGTGAGTTGATTAATGACTTCGAATAATTTCAGCCGTCAAATGGTTTAATACTCTACTGGTTTTTCGGCTCATATGGGTTATTGAACCCGAGTATGAGTCGGTTAACTAAGTTGGTTCGTTTTCGTTTTCCGATAATTTGCCATTTAAATCAAATCAGTTTTAATTAAAATGTAAGTTTTAATGTTGAAATTAAAACTAATATCATCATATTTTTTGTTTAAATCGGCCATGTCATAAGTTTTTTTTGAAACCTTTAGCCTAATAAAATTTGATGATAATTTTAATTTATAAACTAGATTTAATTTATGCATTTAATATTTGATTCCATAAAAGACATTATAAAATTAAAGATAGTTTAATTTAAGGATTCTAATTTTTTAAATTGATGAATTTTTGACTTTGAGTTTCATGTTCCATCATGGTTTAATGTTTTGAGATTTAATCTCGACATTAACGTTTTGGTAGAAATCGTTTAAAACCGTAGATATAAAAGTTTTTGGTGTTATTTAAAGATGATCGATTTTCTTTAAATGTTCTAAAAGACATATTTATTGGTAAAATTGTTTATTTAGAAAATTGACAGTTTTAAATAAAGTTTAATTAGTTTTTGAACAGCGTTTCTGTTACGATATGTTTTAATTGATGAAATCAAAGTCTAGGGGCTATTTTGTATTTCCTTGATAGTTAGTAGAATTGTATATATAGTATCTTTGACTTTCTATTTTGATATAAATCTGACAATTACACTTTACACGATTTTATCTCTCAAAAAGGGCAGCAGTGATTGAAGATTCTCTGACATCGTTTGTAATCGATTTGTTCATCAATATAATCATTCGGTCAGTGTTAATTTCATTTATTGTTCTTGATAATTTCATATTGTTGATTGATTGGTAGAAACTTAATTTTCACAATTGGTATCAGAGCTTTAGGGGTGAATTTTTCTGATCTGAGATTGAATATTTTCGAAACTGCTTACTGTTCTTGAGTATTTTTTTTTCGAAAAAAACCCTAAAATCACTAAGGGTTTTTACTCTGTTGATCTTTGTCAGTGAGAATTGGATCGAAGGTAAAGGTTTCATAGACGAATCAATTGAATATAAACTTGAATTGATTCACAAAACACAGAAAAAGATCTAGGCAATTTTGTTAAATTTTGAAAAGTGTAAAAACGACTACTATTTCATTGAAAAAGTCAAACCTAGATCTATTGTTGCACAAAGGTGTTTAACAAAAAGTGTTTGTATTCAAAAACCTCACCTTCGATTACAATTTGAGTGAACATGGGCAATTTTTGGATTTAATCTGAATTTCAGACTTGAAAAAGCTGAAAATATTAAGAAACTCGAAATATACACATCCTGTGTGTTATCCGAGTTGAGTATTTTGGTTATTCGAGTTGAATATAAGTGATATTCGAGTTGACAATCACTGACAGTCGAGTTGACAACCTTTTAATTCGAGTTGACAACTTGTACTACTCGAGTTGACAACCAGTTGATTCGAGTTTGGGTGAAAGACTATTCGAGTTTTTTCAAAAGAAATTCAAGTTAGAACTTGTATCCAAACACACTCGAGTTTCTCATCAAACCTTCATGTTTGATTCATTCGAGTTTTTCAGGAAACACAATTCGAGTTGTCTTTCAAACAAACTCGAGTTTCAGATCAAACTCAATTGAGTTTTACCAAAGACACAATCGAGTTTTACACAAGACTCAATCGAGTTTTACACAAGACTCAATCGAGTTTTACACAAGACTCAATCGAGTTTTACACAAGAGTCAATCGAGTTTTACACAAGAGTCAATCGAGTTTTACACAAGATTCAATCGAGATTCACATTAAACTCATTCGAGTTTTACTCTAAACTCATTCGAGTTTCACACTACACCCATTCGAGTTTCACTCAAAACTCATTCGAGTTTAATACTTAGATCATTCGAGTTTGACACACATATTAATCGAGATTGGTGCAATACATCAACATCAAGTCTATTCACTGTCTGAGTCAAGTTGATTATTGCTACTAACAAGTTACTGTGTTGTAGATTTCAGTACTAATCTGTGTTTCAAAGTGTGATCAAAATTTTCAATCTCAATCGGAGTTCATCAGATCTTGAACAAGTTTCCCAAAAGATCAATCAATATGTCTAAAGACGCACTGGCAATGGGATCAGAAACCAAACCCCCAATTTTTATACAGGGGTGAATATGTTCAATGGAGGGAGAGGTTTCTTGAATTTATCAGTTTTCATGATCTGTCCGAAGAGATGCTGAAATCCTTAACTGAAGGACCAGCCACTGGCATGGAAACAATCCCAGGAGTACCAACTGGTAATCCCCCAATTCCTCCGAGGACTGTTGAGGTCACCAACCTGACAGAGGCCCAAAAGAAGAGAAAATTAGGGGACAAGATTGCCAGAAAGTTACTATTGATATCAATCCCCAATGATATTTACACTTGCCTAACAAATACAAAAACTGCTAAGTCAATTTGGGATGAAGTATGCAAAATCATGAGGGGATCTGATAGAGCTGCCACAAACAGGGCTAGAAACAGCCTAATGACGTTTGAGAATTTCAGAGCTCGTGAAGGTGAACTTTTGGAAAACACTTACCTCAGGTTTGTGAATTTGGTAAGAGAAATGAAAAGAAACGGAGTGACAAAGTCCAACCTGGACATCAATGTCAAATTTCTAAATGTTCTAAATCCTGAATGGGAAAAATATGCTATGATTATCCAACAAACAAAAGATATTGAGGAAATGGATTTTCATATGCTATTTGAAAACCTCAACAACTATCAAGAGGTTGTGTTGAGGAAAATATCAGGAAAGAAGAAAGCTGAAAAAGAAACTGCTGATCCACTGGCTCTACTGGCAGAGAAAAAATATAAATACAAGCTGAAAAAGGATAAAAGAGCTGTAATCAGCAGTACATCTTCCGAATCAGAATCCTCAGATTCATCTGCTGATTCAGAAATAGAAGAGATGAAAAAGCAGATGGCATTGCTTACAAAAGCATTTCAAAAGAAATTTTACAGAATGCCAACCAACAACAAGATGCGCTATAAAACAAGCTTAAGGAAAATTGAGAAAAAGGATAAATATGAGAAATCTGGAGAAAGTAGTGCACGAAAGACTGACAAATATGAAAAGTCAGACAAGTCAGCTAAGAAAGAGTCGGAACAGAAATGCTACAACTGTGGAAAACCAGGTCACTATGCCCGTGAATGCAGATCTCCAGTAGTCAAAAACTCAGACTACTATACAAGAAAAGGCTCTCTTAGCCAAAGAAAAAGAGTCAGGCAAAGCTCTTATGGCGGAGGATGACCACTGGTTGCAATTATTAGAAGATGATGACATTTTGGATGAAGATGCTCATATTTGTCTTAAATCAGAAATTTTCAATGAGTCAGAATTAAGTGAATCAGCAATGATTGCTGAAGATGAGGTATGGGTTGGATTGTCTGATGAAGAGGATGCAGAAAGAAAAGAATCTGAGTCTGATGAAGAGGAAGAAACAGAAGAAGTTGCATTAATGGCAACTGGCCAAAATGAAGCTGAAAATGATGAAGATTTAGAGTCTGAAAACTCAGATGGTTCAGACAAACCGGAGGTACATTCTAATTCAGACTCTGATATTGATGAATCATGTATATTAGAAGAAAAACTAACTAATATGGCCTTTATGCTTAAAAATTTTGAAAAATCTTTAAAGGCAGAAAAGAAAAATGTTCATTCTTTGGAAAACAAACTTCGAAATGAACACAACTTAGTTTTAGACTTTTCCAAAGATAAAGCATTAGCTTTACGAGCGGTCTAAGACTTACAAGATAAGGAAAGAGAACTTCAAAGCAATATACTCAATCTTAATCACAATATATCTGATTTACAAGAAAGACTGCGAATAGCAGAATTAGAAGCCTCAAACTTTTCTGTAAAATATCATGCTATTTTTGAAGAAAGAACTAAACTTTATGAGAAAATAAAGAAGATGGAGGATGAATTTATCAAAAGAGGGCAAACAGATCAAACAATTTATTTAAATCAACCAAAAGACACAAAATTTTATAACTCTAAATCTGGAATTGGTTGGGAAAATCCTAAGTATCTGACAAAAGCAATATCTAGTTCACCAACACTATATGATGTCAGATACATGAATTTAGGATTAAAAATGACATTTATGAAAGCATCTGAAGAAGTAGAATCTAGCGAAGAAATAAAAAGATTACGATCAGACAAAATGCAAAATTCTGGTGATTATACCAGAATAAATGAAACAAGTAATATTCTTGATACTAAAGAAGAGTACATTCAAACTTATTCTGAAAAGGATTTGTCTGAATTACCTACTCAATCTCAAAAATTATATTTGCCAAATTCAATTTTAGAACAGATAAATTCTGATCTAGAATTGAAAATTAAAAATTTTGAGACAGAGAATGGAACTCTCAAGGCTGAACTAAGAAAAATGGAACAAATGTTGCAAGATCAGCCTAAGAACATAAAGTTGTCTGATCCACAATCATCTACTTCCCTAGATTCTATAAATACAGAAAAAGAGTTTGATCTGTACATGCACTCTGACGTTAATTCATTAGATCAAATGTTTGGTAAAATTGGTGAATTTATCAAACCTTTGCCTAACAAACAATCAAATGATAATAAAGAACCTGTTAAAATTCTGCAAAGAATGTCTACAGATTCTTTAAAATCATCTGAAAATTCACCATCATTACAACAAAAGAAGGAGAAAACAAAAATTATTGTTCAGTCTCCTAACTTTGAAAAGGGTGAATCATCTTCATCAGCGGACTCAATTGCACGTAAAGTCCAATCTTCAAAAGGTATGGAAAACTTACAGAAGAAACGAGTATCTAAATCTACTAATTCCCATACTTCTTTTATGTCAGATATCATTGTGAACGGTTCGAGAAAACAAGTTTGGCGAAAGAAGAAAGAGAACAGAAAAACAAGAGTATAAAACAAGAGTGGCGCGTGAAGGACAAAAATGTTACAGATAGAAATATCAAAATTGAACATTATGTCTGTAATAATAATAAACTTGTTAATAATTCTTGTATAAAGTTTTCAAGAACGGACTTAATTGCTTTGAATTCTTATGCTTGTAAGCCTGCAATTGTTAAATCTAATTGTTAGGCACAAAAAGGCCTCAGTCAAACCTGTTCTACATCTGAGAGGGAGATTTATAATCAAACCTGTTGATGCATTTGAAGGTTGAATTTAAGGCCTGTTATATGCCTTATTGAAACCTGAAAATGATTTGCAATATCAGTCTAAAGCTGTTCTATATGTTGCATGTGTTGCAACTAAGACAGTTTGTGCCAGCTGCTCTGTCTGCTGAACAGGCTGGACATAAACTGTCTACGCTGCTCTTACACTGTCGGCAGCTTGGGCAAATTTAAAGTGTTCTGTTCTTTGTGAACAGAACCTGTTCTTTGTGAACAGGCTAAACACTTTATGGAATATGTTTCCAAGTCATCATGTATTGTTTTTTACTACAAGATCAGTTTACAAAGTCGAAGACAAAGTGGAAAACAGAACTGCTTAGCCTGCCCAAGCTGTTCTGTAACATGAAGACAAAAGGTTATTTGAAAAAGGGTGACAGACCTTTTTCTTATATCAAAATAGGCCTTTACAAGGAAGAAAGACGCAAAGTTGACATTCCTAAATTGGTTAAAGGCAATGCAACAGTAGACAAAGTGAAAAGACAAAAAGTTCTGCACATGTGAAGACAAGTCTGCTTTTCAGAAAAGTGCAGAAAAGGTTATGTTGTCTTTTCAACAAGACTTCTCCTTTTTCATTTCGTCCAATGAAGATGTTTCTCTTAGATCCTCTGAGTGGGTATAAAAGGAAGCTTCTAAGGACAGAAAGAAGTGTGAAGAAGCTAAGTGCTGAAACCAAGAGTGAACGTGCAAGTTGTTTCATGCATGCAAGCCTTCTGTGTAAATCAGTATCCGTGTGTCTAAGCTGTTTACATAAGTTGTTCCCTTAAGTTTGTAAACACAGTGGAGTGCTTCTTAGTGAGTGTATTCATTGTATACTAGTTTGAGTTGTCTTAGTACTAGTGAACATATTGTTGTATCTTCATCTCAGCTTGAACTATTCCGCATTCAAGCTTGTTTGTAATTAACAATTTGTTGATAATACATAAACATTGAGAAATTGTGGTGTAGTTTTTAAAGCTGTATTCACCCCCCCCCCCCCCTCTACAGCTTAAAGCTATATACTTTGGGAACCTCTCGGGACCTACAACTGGTATCAAAGCCGCTTACGAGTGTGTCATCTACGATCTCCATTCTCCCAAGTTTCCATGGAACACGTGCTGGCAAATTCTCTTACTATGACAATGGCTCATGGGCAAACTCCAAAATTTAATCATCAAAACTTCTCTGGTTGGGAAGTGCAGAATGGAATGCTCATTTAGAGAATCTGGATGTACAACTGCCAGAGATAGTGATGGAGGGTCCCTATGTGCCCAACCTCTTTACTACTACCACTCCAGCGGTTGAAGGAGCTGCTCCTGAAATCAGGACCTTGAGAAAGCTAAAGCTCAATGGTCTGATGAAGACAAGAGACGTGTGGCTCTGGATGCAAAGGCCGAAAACAATCTGGTCATTTCTCTTCCTGATGATGTGTTCAAACAGGTTGAGAAAATGAAGACGCAAAAGAAATGTGGTAACTGTGTGTACGTTCTATGATGGACCCACAATCACACTGGACAACAGGATCAACAATCTTGTTAGACAGTATGAACTTTTTCTTGCAAACCAAAGGAGACTCTCACTGAAACCTACACCAGGTTTACTGCTTTAGTGAATGATCTCAAAGCTGTTGGGATCACTAAGGACAGTCCTCACCCTGGTTGAATAAATTCTGGACATTCACTGAAGAGTGGAACTACTTCTCAACAATTCTAAAGAACTCAGGTAGTATCAGAAGTATGGATCTGTAAATCTGTATGGATCCTGACTGAGGATGAACAATCAAGGCAACAAAGAGAAATGCCTTGGAAATGTCCAAAAGAGGTGCAGCCTTTTGGCAATGTTGAGACAGCCTGTAAATCAGGTGAGTGATGTGTTCACTGCAACCTGATCAACAGGATGATGACAAGGAGGAAGTGTCAGATGAATAAGATACTCAGATCTTGCTGAACAAGATGATGAGCAAATGATAGCATGCTTGTCCAAAAGGTTCACAAGAAAAGGTTTGGAGAAACTGCTGCAAGGAATTCAGGTGCTGGCAAAAAGAGGCAGTATAAATCAAGGCTGAGTGTTTCAATGTGGCAAAACTGGTCATATAGCTGCTGACTGTGTATAAAAAGCTGTGGTCAGTCTCCAAACCATACAAGACAAACAAGGATGATGGGTTATAGGGTTAAGTCTATGGCCAATGGCTAAGCTAAAAAGTTGGAAAACTCAGTGGGTTCCAACCGCCAAAAGGGACTTATGGCAGAGACTTGTGATTGGGAGGAATCTGATTCGGTCGTCGGATGGAAGAAGACATCAATGTCGGATGGCTACACTGATGTCCATCAACAAGCAGTTTCAAACAGGATAGGCGTGAGCTGAAGCTTTTTTCAGCAGCTTAGAGAACTGGAACCTACTAGAGAGTATAAGGTACAAAATTTATGGCTTACGTCTGAAGAAAAAGTTGAAAATGTTTGAATATATGCTTGTTGATCTAAAAGCGTGCTGTTGAGAAGCTGATGCTTTACTATCTGAAATCTCTAAGCTTAAAACTGATCTAAAACAAACTGAGAAACTGGACAGGTCCATAAGGGGGAAACGGAGCTTGAGGAATAAAACCACAACGCTATGGACGGGAAGAAAGAGGAAAAAGATAGAAAGCATGCTA
>JAANYP010004681.1:0-23303 GCA_020465985.1 Centrapalus pauciflorus
AACCATGAGCTGCTGCTTCGTTCCTTGATTATCTATTTATATGTAGGACCGTTATGATAGACACTACTGAAACTGGCAACTGCTTGTGATGTTTCCTTGATTACTTGCATTTGCTAAGTACCGCTGTGCAGGACAGATTGCATTACTACTTGCATATGGTTTCCTGCCTACTTATATGGCTATTTCTGCGTTCGTGTTATGGACACATCTGCTGCTCGTTGTTTCCTTGCATACCCTTATCTTATATTTAGGACGTATGATTACGACACTGCTGAAACTGTCCAATAGTGCTGGTTCCATACAAGTCAGTAACAATCACCAATAAGTACCGAAACAAATGCAAGTAAGTAATGCAATCTGTCACTCACAGCGGTCCTGAGCAATGCAAGTAATCAAGGAACATGCACCCTCAGTTGTCCAGTTTCAGCAGTGTCTATCATACATTCCTAACATAGAATTAAGTAATCAAGGAACAAGCAGCAGCAGATGTTTCCATACAAGTCAGAAACAATCACCAATACGTACCGAAACAGATGCAAGTAAGTAATGCAATCTATCACACACAGCGTACCTGAGCAATGCAAGTAATCAAGGAACATGCACCAGCAGTTGTCCAGTTTCAGCAGTGTCTATCATACGTTCCTAACATACAAATAAGTAATCAAGGAACAAGCAGCAGCAGATGTTTCCATACAACTCAGAAACAATCACCAATAAGTACCGAAACATATGCAAGTAAGTAATGCAATCTGTTACTCACAGCGGTCCTGAGCAATGCAAGTAATCAAGGAACATGCACCAGCAGTTGTCCAGTTTCAGCAGTGTCTATCATACGTTCCTAACATATAAATAAGTAATCAAGGAACAAGCAGCAGCAGATGTTTCCATACGAGTCAGTAACAATCACCAATAAGTACCGAAACATATGCAAGTAAGTAATACAATCTGTCACTCACAGCGGTCATGATCAATACAAGTAATCAAGGAACGTGCACCAGCAGTTGTCCAGTTTCAGCAGTGTCTATCATACGTTTCTAACATACAATTAAGTAATCAAGGAACAAGCAGCAGCAAATGTTTCCATACAAGTCAGTAACAATCACCAATAAGTACCGAAACATATGCAAGTAAGTAATCCAATCTGTCACTCACAGCGGTCATGAGCAATGCAAGTAATCACGGAACATGCACCAGCAGTTCTCCAGTTTCAGCAGTGTCTATCATACGTTCCTAATATATAAATAAGTAATCAAGGAACAACCAACAGCAGATGTTTCCATACGAGTCAGTAACAGTCACCAATAAGTACCGAAACATATGTAAGTAAGTAATACAATCTGTCACTCACAGCGGTCATGATCAATACAAGTAATCAAGGAACGTGCACCAGTAGTTGTCCAGTTTCAGCAGTGTCTATCATACGTTCCTAACATACAATTAAGTAATCAAGGAACAAGCAGCAGCAGATGTTTCCATACAAGTCAGAAACAATCACCAATACGTACCGAAACAGATGCAAGTAAGTAATGCAATATGTCACTCACAGCGGTCCTGAGCAATGCAAGTAATCAAGGAACATGCACCAGCAGTTGTACAGTTTCAGCAGTGTCTATCATACGTTCCTAACATATAAATAAGTAATCAAGGAACAACCAGCAGCAGATGTTTCCATACAACTCAGAAACAATCACATATAAGTACGGAAACATATGCAAGTAAGTAATGCAATCTGTCACTCACAGCGGTCCTGAGCAATGCAAGTAATCAAGGAACATGCACCAGCAGTTGTCCAGTTTCAGTAGTGTCTATCATACGTTCCTAACATATAAATAAGTAATCAAGGAACAAGCAGCAGCTCATGTTTCCATACAAGTCAGTAACAATCACCAATAAGTACCGAAACAAATGCAAGTAAGTAATGCAATCTGTCACTCACAGCGGTCCTGAGCAATGCAAGTAATCAAGGAACATGCACCCTCAGTTGTCCAGTTTCAGCAGTGTCTATCATACATTCCTAACATAGAATTAAGTAATCAAGGAACAAGCAGCAGCAGATGTTTCCATACAAGTCAGAAACAATCACCAATACGTACCGAAACAGATGCAAGTAGGTAATGCAATCTATCACACACAGCGGTCCTGAGCAATACAAGTAATCATGGAACATGCACCAGCAGTTGTCCAGTTTCAGCAGTGTCTATCATACGTTCCTAACATACAAATAAGTAATCAAGGAACAACCAGCAGCAGATGTTTCCATACAACTCAGAATCAATCACCAATAAGTACCGAAACATATGCAAGTAAGTAATGCAATCTGTCACTCACAGCGGTCCTGAGCAATGCAAGTAATCAAGGAACATGCACCAGCAGTTGTCCAGTTTCAGCGGTGTCTATCATACGTTCCTAACATATAAATAAGTAATCAAGGAACAAGCAGCAGCAGATGTTTCCATACGAGTCAGTAACAATCACCAATAAGTACCGAAACATATGCAAGTAAGTAATACAATCTGTCACTCACAGCGGTCATGATCAATACAAGTAATCAAGGAACGTGCACCAGTAGTTGTCCAGTTTCAGCAGTGTCTATCTGATACGGTTTCGGAAGGTCAAGAATTGGCACTTGTGTTCGGGAACGAAGTATATGCAGGTACTATGACTCGAGGGGTTTGTTTGGTAACTTGGGAGGCAATTCAACCTAGTTACTAGTTGGTGGCAACACAATGGGTATTATTGGTCAGCAATAATTATGCCATGCAACCCGTATTACATGCAGTCAACAATTATATCATGCAACCTTTGATTTTCCTTTGTTTATTGCATAAGTTTCTTTTCCTTTATTTGTATTTCGTTTTGTAAGGTTTGAAGGGGCAGAATTTATTTTGGACAAAATAATCAGAGAAAGGTTCTTTCTTCGAATTGTTGTTACAATTCGCAATTGTCATTTCCAGAACGCGTCTTTCTGGTCTGATTTGATATTCAAGCAATAGGTCTTGATTGAATATCCTTGATAATTGGTCTATAGGTCTAGATTAATTATCAAACTTACTATTTTTCGTGTTCCCGCTGTTGTTACGTATCATTAGTGGTATCAGAGCTCCGGTTTGGCTCGTGATTCTCGGGGAAGAAGATGAATTTTGATGATCCCGATTTCCTATTCAATCTCCGTGAAGCGTTGCGTAATATACCAGCCGGTCCTAGACAGGCAAGGCGGGGGGAAGGTAGAGTCGTGGATGAGTTCAAGGTTAGCGAACTTCCGGAATTTTTGGGTGGAACAGATCCGGAGGTGTATTTGGAATGGGAACGAAAGATGGATCGTCTATTCGATTTCAAGGGGTTAGATGATGAAAGACGCTGCCAATATGCCATACTTCGTTTTGGACGGGGTGTTTCATTGTGGTACGAGGGCGTGAAGAATAAGCGCGTTCGAGCCGGAAAAGAAAAGATTACTTCTTGGGAGTCCTTGAAACGTAAACTTCGAAAACGGTATGTTCCACTTACTCATCGTATTTCAACTTATCGTAAAATAGCCGAATTCAAACAGGGGAAGTTGAGTGTTGGGGAATATATTGACGAATTCGAGAATTTGTCTTTGATGGGGGAGATAGAAGAGATAGAGGAGCAAAAGATGTCGCGGTTTATGCGGGGTTTGAATTATAATATCGCTAATACCGTCGAATTGTATCCTTATTCAGATTTCGATACTTTGTGTAGTTTGTGTTTGAAGTTGGAAAACCAAGGTAAGATGAAATATGGAGGCGGGTCAAATTCTGATTATGGTAAAACAAAACTGGTAGCTAAACCCGAGTCTTCTACTAGGACCACAACTCCGGTTAACAATTCCATTGGGTCCTCTAGTACACCGTCGTTTATCCCTACAGCTAGTGTTCCTAAAGGGCCTAGTGCATCGAAGGAAAGCAGCCTGTCTAAGACTAGATGTTTCAAGTGTCAAGGATTTGGGCATTTTCAGAATGCTTGTCTGTAACGGCCCGAAATTTAATAAGTATATATTTTAGCATAAGTCTTTGGATAATAAAGTAAATTTTATCAAATTATTAGTAAATAGCTGATAATGTGAATCTGAAATAATTAATTATATTAAGTTATAATTAATTATGATAAGTTGCCCAAAAATTTAGTTGAAATTAAGTTAATAATTAAAATTCAGCTAAATGACAATTTAATGACTGAAAATAGCGAAACTGACTAAAATGAGTTAAAATTTACTAAAAGACAATTGTTGCAGATCTAGAACTTCTGTGCTAATATTTGTATCTGAAATGCAAATCGGAGTATTGGGAATAAAAGTTGGACAATTCCGGAAAATTCAGTAGAATATCTGATTTTCCCTATTTCCCTATAAATAGGAGCTACACTCCTCACTTTTTAAAGTTTGGAAGTTGCTTCTCCTTCTCTCTCTACACTCTCCTCCTTCTCTCTAGCTTTTCTTCAAATCGAACCGTTGGATTCTCGTGTTTCATACGCCATTGGATAGAGATCGTTGAGTTCTTCGCGAATCTACCATCTCGTGTTTGTTTTCGTCCGAATTTGAGGTAAGATCGACCGTTTTTCTGACTTTTGGCTCGGTTTTAAAGGGCAATTTCGAATCTGTTCATTTTTCCTTCATTTGAAGCTGATTTGCCCTCGTTTAGGACCTGTTCTTGCTTGGGAATCATTCATAGTCGAAAGATATAGCTTGGATGAAGGTTAGTAACTATTTCTCCCTCACTTTTTGTTTAAATTCGTAGTTAAAACCTGGAAAGTTGATGAACATATAGAGCAGATTCGAGACATTCAATAGGGTGTTGAATTCGAATCTAAGCTATTAGATTCGAAATGTATATGATTCGAATCTATCCTCCCTTAGAATCTAATTTAGCCATTCGAATCTATTAGCCATTCGAGTCTAAGTCCCTTGTTCGAATCTAGTGCTTGCCTTCGAATCTAGTGCTTGCCTTCGAATCTAGTGCTTGCCTTCGAGTCTAATAAGCCATTCGAATCTAGTCCCTTGATTCGAATCTATAGATTCGAAATGGCTATGGTTCGAATCTAGCATTCCTAATTCGAATCTGGTTGTTGTTGTTCCAAGTCTAAGGTTAATTCCTAAATCAGATTAAATGATTAATCAACCTTATGTAATTGAAAGTATCCTTTGATTATGTTAAAAATCATAAGTGTCAAAGTTGCATAATTAATTTATGCACAAATAAATTAACTGACACTGTATGAACCCTTAGAATATGTATATCCTATTCACCTTGTCAAGCAATACGATTGGCTTGTTCAAAGCCATACATCTGTAATAAGATGAATCGTAATAATCTGATAAGAATAGATTCACCTTGGGACAATAGGAACTACCTCAGACTCGATAATCAGAATTGACAATGACCTGAATAAATAACTAGGGTTATATAGATTATGACTCAGACTTGAAACTGAAATGCAGGAACCCGTCGTTTGACAGAGTAAACTGAACCGCTTAACTCGTTAAGCACTATCTGACTACGGACTACAGTGAGTGACAGATTTCATTAATTACTTACATATATTTTGATACTTATTGGTGAACGTACTGACTGTATGGAAACTACTGATTGATTGCTGCATGCTTCTTTAATACTATATTGTATCATAGAAACGTATGTTGCCATTACTGAACTAGACATTTGAAATGCCTTGATTGCATGTTCACTTTTACATTTTATGTAAATACGCATCATGCTTACTGCTTACTTGACTGTTTATATACTTGCCATTGCATATTGCATCATCCGACCGGACCGAATGTGAGATCTCCATTCACAGGAGGGAATTCTGCAGATTCCTTTCCTATCTGACTTGTTTCCATACACTTCCTGTAGGGCTTCGGCCTTACATATGGGAATACTGACCAGGTTGTCTCCCAACCTAATTGCCGTCTCTGACGTGTTGACCGACAGGATCTGATAGTATGTTATATGTGTGTGGTGTTTGGTGAAATTCTGTTATCTCACTAAGCTTTGTTAGCTTACTCTGTCATGACAACTCCTTTTCAGGAAAAGCAGATAAAGGCAAGATCGTAGCAGGTAGTTCATCCCAGGCTAAGTGAATCTGGATTATGATGAATAGCAGACCATGGACTTTTGATGATGCCTATTTTGTAAAGACGGTGCGGTCTCGGGTAGCTTGTTCAGTCTTCCGCACTCTGATTGAAGATTTAGAAGCTAGTTGGACCACCATTGATCTTTAAATTAATGTTGTAATTAAGTATTTTGCTGATGGGCCTGTGGTATTCAAACAATTAATATTATTATGAAATGAAATATTTTGTCGTGTACTGTTTGTGGAAAATTGGATGTTACACAGTTGGTATCAGAGCAGCGGTTTAATCATCGGATTGGCCACCCGATACTTAAACTACTGGTATGATATGGACTATGTGACTCTGAATTCCCGAACAAGTCACCGAGGCCTAGGGTAACCTAATTAGTAAAGGACTACCCACACAACTTGACCTAAGATAGGCAATTGATGACTGATAGGATTGGGAAGGGATTGACTGCTTAATTGACTTGACTTGACTTTGACTTGACTTTGTATCTGTCTGATTGACTGACTGCCTTCATATCTATGAATTTAGATATGATTATCTGATGTAGGAATTATGACTTGAATTGTGCTTATTGAATCAGGAAATAATAACTATTTCCTTTATATTTTTCAGCCAATGGCTGATAAGAATCCGACTGATGCCGGTTCCTCAAGGGTTGATAAAGCTGCTGATGCTGCAGCTGATCAACACAAAGAATCTGTTCACGTAGAGGACTTAGGCACTGACCCTGAGAACACTGCTAATGACTCAAGCAGTACTGCCACCCCTGTGCCTCCCCAGCAGGCTCAATTGATTGACCTCGTTCATAAGTTGAATGAGGATAACCGTAGGCAAATGCAGCTTATGATGGATAGGAACCGACTGCAGACTGATATGACAGTTGAAGACAGATTTAGGGAGATTAAGGATCTGTTGACCAAGGGTAAAGCAGTGATGCAGACTGATGAAGTTAACCAGCGTGAAATGGAATTTAAGCGCCGTGAAGAAGAACTTAGGTTGCGGGAACTTAAGTTACAAGAATTAGAACTGAAGCATAAGGAAGAAATGTTAGCAAAGCCAAAGAAAGACAGGAAGAGGAAGCATAGACATGTGTCCTCTGATGAAAGTGAGACTGACTCTTCTGACCATCACGTTAAGGTAGGACGTGAGTGTACGTTTGTTGATTTCAAAAAGTGTGGAGCTCGTACGTTTGCGGGGTCATCTGATCCTGTTAAGGCTATGGACTGGGTCGCGAATGTGGAGAAAGCGTTCAAACTCTCCAAGTGTAATGAGGAAGACAAGGTGACGTTTGCAACAGGAATGTTGGAAGATGGAGCTGGCCGTTGGTGGAAGTCGATTACGAATCCCATGTCTGAAGCAATGGAGAAATCCATTACTTGGGAACAATTTAAGATTCATTTGAAGGAGAAATACTGCCCCCAGGATGTTAAACGCCAGATGGAGAAAACCCTGCTATCGTTTCAGCAAGGTACAAAGTCCGTAACAGATTATGAGCTGGAATTTACCAGGCTCTCGCTATTATCTGATCACCCTGTTGATACCGACGAAAGGAGAAGGGATTTGTTTGTGGATGGTCTGGATCGAGAAATCCGGAAGTTTGTGAAGTCCGGCAGACCGAAAAGTTATATTGAGGCAGTGGAAATTGCTAGGGTAGGTGAGCTTGAAATCTATCCTGAGCGCGCATGTCCTTTCATTGCCAAATCTAATAAGAAGGAGAAATCTGAGAAAGCTGAAAGGAAGTATGAAAGTTCGAAGAAGGGAGATAAGCAGTCTTCTAAGAAAGCAAAGTCATATGCTGTGACCTCGGCGCCAAAGCCTGCTTGTCCTCGCTGCAAGCAGATTCATGAAGGAAAGTGCGATCCTGCATTCGTTAAGTGCTATTGCTGTAGGCAGAATGGTCACGACCGATCGGAATGTCCCAAGCGCAGTGAAGCTTGCCGAAACTGCATTACGTTGGGGCACCATGCTAAAGACTGTACCCGACCCCGATTTGTTCCACCGCCTGCATCTTCACCTCAGCAATCAGTCAAGGGTTCCTCTGCTCCGAGAAATCAACCGAGAGCCTTCCAGATGACAGCCGAAGAGGCAAAAGAGACTGCTGATGTCGTCACTGGTACATTTCTTGTTAATGATATGCCTGCTTTGATCCTATTTGACTCTGGCTCTAATCTGTCGTATGTGTCTGAAAAGTTTGCTAAACAGTTTGATTTTGCCCCTGAAATGTTGCCTGTGCCCTTAGACATAGAAACTGCTAGCTCGAAATTTGTGACTGTGAATAAAGTCTTTCGTTCCTGTAAGCTAGTGATTGATGACTTCTCCTCGGACGTTGACCTGATACCGATGTGGATTAGGGAGTTCGATGTTATTATAGGAATGGACTGGCTAATGATGAGAAATGCTGAAATCCTTTGTGCAAAAAGGATAATTAGAATTAGAACCCCCGAAGGAAATGAACGTTATGTTTATGGCGATAGAAAGACTCGAGATTTAGGTCTCATCTCTGTACTGAAAGCCCGAAAGTGCCTAACCAAAGGTTGTTCCGCCTATTTAGCATATGCCATAGATGCTAGAGAAGTTAAAAAGACCGTGTCCGATGTACCTGTAGTTCGAGATTTCCCTGACGTGTTCCCGGATGACATCTCTGGTTTGCCACCAGATCGTCAAATCGAATTTCATATTGACCTTGTACCGGGTGCTGCTCCCATCGCGAAAGCCCCTTACCGTCTCGCTCCGAATGAAATGAAGGAAATGATGAGTCAGTTGCAGGAATTACTGGATAAAGGGTTTATTCGTCCGAGTACTTCTCCTTGGGGTGCTCCGGTTCTTTTCGTTAAGAAGAAGGACGGTACCTTTCGCATGTGTATAGATTATCGGGAGCTGAATAAAGTAACAATCAAGAACCGATACCCTCTGCCAAGAATTGACGACTTGTTTGATCAACTGCAAGGGGCTAGCTACTTCTCAAAGATCGATCTCCGATCTGGTTACCATCAACTCAAAGTATTCGAGTCTGACGTACCGAAGACTGCATTTCGTACTCGTTACGGTCATTTCGAATTCCTAGTAATGCCGTTTGGTCTCACAAATGCCCCGGCAGCATTTATGGACCTCATGAATAGGGTATGTAGACCAATGCTGGATAAATCAGTGATAGTCTTCATTGATGACATCTTGATTTACTCCAAATCTGAATCTGATCATGCGATGCATTTGCGAGAATTGCTAGAATTGTTACGAAAAGAACGACTCTATGCAAAATTCTCCAAATGTGAATTCTGGTTACGCCAGGTACAATTTTTAGGACATATTATCTCGGGTGAGGGGATAGCCGTAGATCCATCAAAGGTTGATGCGGTTCAGAAGTGGGAAGTGCCGAAAAATGTATCTGAAGTTCGAAGTTTCTTGGGTTTAGCGGGCTATTACCGAAGATTTATCCGTGATTTCTCCAAGATTGCGGTGCCTTTAACCAGTCTGACGAAAAAGGAAGTTAAGTTTGAATGGAATGAATCACAAGATCGAGCTTTTGAGACCCTGAAGCGTAAGCTAATTGAAGCACCGATTTTGGCTTTACCCGAGGGAAATGATGATTTTGTAGTTTATAGTGATGCTTCAAGGATGCGATTAGGCTGTGTACTGATGCAAAGGGATAAAGTAATTGCCTACGCATCAAGGCAGCTAAAGACGCACGAGAAGAATTATCCGACGCATGACTTGGAGCTTGCAGCCGTGACTTTCGCACTGAAGATTTGGCGGCATTATTTGTATGGGACTAGGTGCAAGTTATATACTGATCACAAAAGTCTGAAGTATATATTCGACCAGAAAGAGCTGAATATGCGACAAAGGCGATCCATGGAATTGATTAAAGACTACGACTGTGAGATTCTTTACCATCCAGGTAAAGCAAACATTGTAGCAGACGCCCTAAGCCGCAAAACCGGACAAGACCATTATTCCCGATGTTATGCCTTGACTCCTGTTGTATTGGAGTCTGCTTTGTCTGAATCGATTATTGCCGCTCAAACCGAAGCCATTCGGGATGAGAACTTGAAATCTGAACGCATGGTTACTTATGTGACCCAGCTGACTCTTGATAATCGTGGTCTTAGACGGTTTTTGGATAGAATATGGGTTCCCAGATTAGGAGGTATTCGGGATCGAATTCTGTCGGAAGCTCATATGTCGAAATTCTCGATACACCCTGGTTCTACCAAAATGTATCAAGATTTGAGGACGGAATATTGGTGGCCTGGAATGAAGAAGGACGTGGGGCATTATGTAGAAAATTGTATGACTTGCTTACAAGTCAAATCTGAACATCAGAAGCCGTATGGGGAACTACAACCATTGCCAATTCCGGAATGGAAGTGGGACCACATAACCATGGACTTTGTGACGAAGCTGCCAAGGACAAAGCGGAATCATGACTCTATATGGGTAATTGTGGATCGACTTACTAAGTCAGCCCATTTCCTACCCATACGTGAAGATGAACGCCTCGAAAAGTTAGCTGAATTGTACGTAAAAGAAATTGTGACTAGACATGGTGTGCCATTGTCTATAGTATCTGACCGTGACAGCAGATTTACTTCACGTTTTTGGAAGGCTTTTCAGACTGGACTAGGATCTGAACTCAAGATGAGCACCGCTTATCATCCAGAAACTGACGGGCAAAGTGAGAGGACAATTTTGACCCTAGAAGATATGCTTCGTGCCTGTGTAATTGATCTCGGTGGAAGTTGGGATGCTCACCTGCCGTTTGTGGAGTTTGCTTATAACAATAGTTATCATTCGACTATTGGTATGCCTCCCTATCAGCTTTTGTACGGACGTCGATGCAGAACTCCAACCTGTTGGAGGGAAACAGGTGAACGCCCGATCTCTGGACCAGCAATTCTGCAAGAAGCCCATGATCAGCTACAATTAATTCGGCAGCGGATACAGACTTCTCAAGACAGACAAAAGAAGTATCATGATAGAAGACGTAAGCCGATTGCATTTGAAGTTGGAGATAAAGTGTTGCTGAAAGTTTCGCCAAGAAAAGGAATAGTAAGGTTCGGCAAACGGGGGAAGTTGAGCCCTCGATTTGTGGGTCCTTTTGAAATTCTCGAACGTATAGGGTTGCAAGCCTACAGACTAAAGCTGCCTGCCGAAATGATTGGGATTCATGATGTATTCCATGTGAGTAATCTTCGAAAGTGTTTGGCTGACGCTGAAGCCGTGATTCCTTGGAAAGACGTGCAATTAGATGAGCAGTTGCGGTACGAAGAAGAGCCCGAGCGCATTATCGACCATAAAGTTTCGAAATTGCGTAGCAAGGAAATCCCAATGGTGTTAGTTCAATGGAAATATCATAAGGGATCTGCGCAAACTTGGGAACGAGAAGACGAGATTAGACAAAAGTATCCGAAGTTATTTCTGCCTTAGTTAATTCCGAGGACGGAATTAATTTAACGGGGGAAGATTGTAACGGCCCGAAATTTAATAAGTATATATTTTAGCATAAGTCTTTGGATAATAAAGTAAATTTTATCAAATTATTAGTAAATAGCTGATAATGTGAATCTGAAATAATTAATTATATTAAGTTATAATTAATTATGATAAGTTGCCCAAAAATTTAGTTGAAATTAAGTTAATAATTAAAATTCAGCTAAATGACAATTTAATGACTGAAAATAGCGAAACTGACTAAAATGAGTTAAAATTGACTAAAAGACAATTGTTGCAGATCTAGAACTTCTGTGCTAATATTTGTATCTGAAATGCAAATCGGAGTATTGGGAATAAAAGTTGGACAATTCCGGAAAATTCAGTAGAATATCTGATTTTCCCTATTTCCCTATAAATAGGAGCTACACTCCTCACTTTTTAAAGTTTGGAAAGTTGCTTCTCCTTCTCTCTCTACACTCTCCTCCTTCTCTCTAGCTTTTCTTCAAATCGAACCGTTGGATTCTCGTGTTTCATACGCCATTGGATAGAGATCGTTGAGTTCTTCGCGAATCTACCATCTCGTGTTTGTTTTCGTCCGAATTTGAGGTAAGATCGACCGTTTTTCTGACTTTTGGCTCGGTTTTAAAGGGCAATTTCGAATCTGTTCATTTTTCCTTCATTTGAAGCTGATTTGCCCTCGTTTAGGACCTGTTCTTGCTTGGGAATCATTCATAGTCGAAAGATATAGCTTGGACGAAGGTTAGTAACTATTTCTCCCTCACTTTTTGTTTAAATTCGTAGTTAAAACCTGGAAAGTTGATGAACATATAGAGCAGATTCGAGACATTCAATAGGGTGTTGAATTCGAATCTAAGCTATTAGATTCGAAATGTATATGATTCGAATCTATCCTCCCTTAGAATCTAATTTAGCCATTCGAATCTATTAGCCATTCGAGTCTAAGTCCCTTGTTCGAATCTAGTGCTTGCCTTCGAATCTAGTGCTTGCCTTCGAATCTAGTGCTTGCCTTCGAGTCTAATAAGCCATTCGAATCTAGTCCCTTGATTCGAATCTATAGATTCGAAATGGCTATGGTTCGAATCTAGCATTCCTAATTCGAATCTGGTTGTTGTTGTTCCAAGTCTAAGGTTAATTCCTAAATCAGATTAAATGATTAATCAACCTTATGTAATTGAAAGTATCCTTTGATTATGTTAAAAATCATAAGTGTCAAAGTTGCATAATTAATTTATGCACAAATAAATTAACTGACACTGTATGAACCCTTAGAATATGTATATCCTATTCACCTTGTCAAGCAATACGATTGGCTTGTTCAAAGCCATACATCTGTAATAAGATGAATCGTAATAATCTGATAAGAATAGATTCACCTTGGGACAATAGGAACTACCTCAGACTCGATAATCAGAATTGACAATGACCTGAATAAATAACTAGGGTTATATAGATTATGACTCAGACTTGAAACTGAAATGCAGGAACCCGTCGTTTGACAGAGTAAACTGAACCGCTTAACTCGTTAAGCACTATCTGACTACGGACTACAGTGAGTGACAGATTTCATTAATTACTTACATATATTTTGATACTTATTGGTGAACGTACTGACTGTATGGAAACTACTGATTGATTGCTGCATGCTTCTTTAATACTATATTGTATCATAGAAACGTATGTTGCCATTACTGAACTAGACATTTGAAATGCCTTGATTGCATGTTCACTTTTACATTTTATGTAAATACGCATCATGCTTACTGCTTACTTGACTGTTTATATACTTGCCATTGCATATTGCATCATCCGACCGGACCGAATGTGAGATCTCCATTCACAGGAGGGAATTCTGCAGATTCCTTTCCTATCTGACTTGTTTCCATACACTTCCCGTAGGGCTTCGGCCTTACATATGGGAATACTGACCAGGTTGTCTCCCAACCTAATTGCCGTCTCTGACGTGTTGACCGACAGGATCTGATAGTATGTTATATGTGTGTGGTGTTTGGTGGAATTCTGTTATCTCACTAAGCTTTGTTAGCTTACTCTGTCATGACAACTCCTTTTCAGGAAAAGCAGATAAAGGCAAGATCGTAGCAGGTAGTTCATCCCAGGCTAAGTGAATCTGGATTATGATGAATAGCAGACCATGGACTTTTGATGATGCCTATTTTGTAAAGACGGTGCGGTCTCGGGTAGCTTGTTCAGTCTTCCGCACTCTGATTGAAGATTTAGAAGCTAGTTGGACCACCATTGATCTTTAAATTAATGTTGTAATTAAGTATTTTGCTGATGGGCCTGTGGTATTCAAACAATTAATATTATTATGAAATGAAATATTTTGTCGTGTACTGTTTGTGGAAAATTGGATGTTACATTGTCCAAACAAACGGGTAGTTACTCTTAGGGAGGCGATGGAATACCGGGCCGAGTACCTTGAGAAAGAGGCTGATTTGGAAGAGAATGCGGTATATGATGAATATGAGGAGGAGGACGAAGAGTGTTATGTGGCTCCGGATGTTGACACTTCACTAGTACTCAGAACATTGCAAACTCAAGTATCTCCTATCGATAAGGACCAACGTAATCAGCTCTTTCACACCAAATGTCAAGTCAAGGACAAGTGGTGTAGTTTGATCATTGATGGTGGTAGTTGCACCAATGCCACCTCTAGTGAGTTGGTATCTAAATTGGGTTTGGTCACTACGACTCATCCTAGACCATATGCCCTTCATTGGCTGGATAACGGGAGTAAAGTGGAGGTTTCAAAACAGGTCCGGGTTGGTTTAACTTTGGGTTCGTATGTGGATGAAGTGTTGTGTGACGTTGTTCCAATGGACGCTTGTCACATATTGTTGGGAAGACCATGGCAATTCGATAGGGATGTTTGGCATAGGGGAAGGAGTAACGAATATGAATTGAGGGCTGGAGGTAAAAAGATTGTTTTGAAGCCCATGTCTTCTCAAGAGGTGCGTTCTATGAACACCAAGAAAAAGAAAAATCCGACTCTTACTATGTTGGCTAGTGCGCGTGAGGTGGAGAAGGAGATCAATCACGGGGAGGTAGTGTATCTTCTTATTCCTAAAACCGAATCAAGGTCGGGTCTGACTACTTTGGAAAATGGTCCGATATGGGATTTGCTAATGGAATTTGGGGACGTTTTTCCCACTAATCTGCCACCGGGGTTGCCGCCTATTCGTGGAATTGAACATCAGATTGATCTTATTCCGGGTAGTCCTTTACCTAATAAAGCTGCATACCGTTGCAATCCGGAGGAGACTAAGGAGCTGCAAAGGCAAATTGGAGAGTTGATGGACCAGGGATTTGTTAGGGAAAGTTTGAGTCCTTGTGCGGTACCGGTTTTACTCGTTCCTAAAAAGGATGTTTCTTGGAGGATGTGCGTGGATAGTAGGGCTGTAAATAATATAACCATCAAGTATCGGTTCCCAATTCCGAGACTGGATGATATGTTGGACGAGCTACATGGGTCCGTGATTTTTTCGAAGATTGACTTGAGAAGCGGGTACCATCAAATTCGTATGCGCGAAGGAGACGAATGGAAAACAGCCTTTAAGACAAAGCATGGGTTGTATGAGTGGACCGTTATGCCATTTGGCCTCACCAATGCACCTAGTACCTTTATGAGACTAATGAACGAAGTGCTCAAGGCGTTTTTGGGAAAATTTGTGGTGGTGTACCTTGATGACATTTTAGTATACAGCAAGAACAACGAGGATCATGTGGGTCATTTGAGGTGCTTGTTTGAAACTCTTAGAGCCCAAAAGCTCTATGGGAAAAAGGAAAAATGCTCGTTTTTCGTTGACAATGTGGTATTTTTGGGTTATGTGGTTTCAAAGGAGGGGGTTTCGGTTGACCAAACCAAGATCGAAGCGGTCAAGACTTGGCCTAGTCCTACCACCATCAGCGAGGTTCGTTCTTTCCATGGGCTTGCTTCTTTTTATAGACGTTTCATTCGTGATTTCAGCACCATTACTAGTCCCATCACAAATTGTTTGAAGAAAGGGTTGTTTGTTTGGGGAGAAGATGCCCAAAAGGCGTTTGAGTTAATAAAAAAACGATTATGTGCTGCACCAATTTTAGCTTTACCGGATTTTACACAGCCTTTTGAAGTTGAATGTGATGCTAGTGGCGTGGGTATTGGAGCGGTATTGATCCAAAGAAAACGGCCCATTGCTTACTTTTCGGAAAAATTGGGGGGTGCTCGACGGAACTATTGTACGTATGATAAAGAATTTTATGCCATCGTTAGAGCTCTTGATCATTGGAGTCACTACTTACGTCCAAATCATTTTGTTTTGCACTCGGATCATGAATCTTTAAAGTACATAAATGGGCAGCAGAAGTTGAGTCCAAGGCATGCCAAATGGGTCGAGTTTTTACAATCTTTTCACTTCTCTTCAAAGTACAAGGATGGTAAAAGCAATGTGGTGGCGGACGCGCTTTCTCGTAGGTACACTTTACTTACTACTCTCAATGTTCGCCTATTGGGATTCGAGACATTGAAGGATTATTATAAGACGGATGGGGATTTTGAAGAGGTGTTTGGCAAATGTCAGTCCGGGGCGTTTGGAGAGTACCTGATCCAAGATGGTTTTCTTTTCAAAGGTAATTGTCTTTGTGTTCCCAGACATCCTATACGTGAACTATTGATACGGGAGGCCCATGGTGGTGGTTTGGCGGGTCATTTTGGAATAACAAAGACTTTGGAGGTACTAAAGGAACACTTCTTTTGGCCGAAAATGTTGGGGGATGTGACGAATCTGATTGGAAAGTGTGTTACTTGCCACATAGCGAAGAGTTCTTTTAAGCCGGGTTTGTACACTCCATTGCCGGTTCCGGTTCGTCCATGGGAGGATGTATCGATGGACTTCATAGTAGCTTTACCTCGTACTCAAAGAGGTAAGGATGCCATCATGGTGGTTGTGGATCGGTTTTCGAAAATGGCACACTTCATTGCTTGTCATAAGATTGATGATGCTAGTAATGTGGCAGATTTGTATTATCGGGAGATCGTTCGTTTACATGGCATTCCCAAGACGATAGTTTCTGATCGAGACTCCAAGTTTCTTAGCTATTTTTGGAACACGTTGTGGAGGAAAGTTGGTACAAAACTACTTTTTAGTACTTCTCATCATCCTCAAACAGATGGTCAAACGGAGGTTACTAATAGGACCTTGGGAACATTGCTGCGGGGATTGGTTAGCAAGACACAAAAGGATTGGGATATCAAACTTGCTCATGCCGAGTTTGCTTATAATAGGTCACCCACTTATGCTACGGGTCATTCTCCTTTTGAGGTTGTTTATGGAGTTAACCCATTTGTCCCATTAGATCTGATCCCGTTACCAAAAGATGAATTAGTTCATCCGGATGCCGAATCCAAATTAAAGTCTATGATAAAACTTCATCAGCAAGTTCACGATCGTATTGAAGCCATCAACGCAGCTTATAAAAAAAAGTCTAACAAAAATCGGAAGCCAAGGTTGTTTAAGGAAGGTGATTTGGTTTGGGTTCATCTAAGGAAGGATCGGTTTCCGAACAAACGAAAGAACAAACTTATGCCACGAACTGAAGGTCCTTACAGGATAATTGCAAGAGTAAATGACAACGCTTACAAAGTTGAACTTCCAGGTAACTATGGCGTTCATGCTACCTTCAATGTTGGAGATCTTTCGCCTTATCTCGATGATGATGGTATTTCGGAATTGAGGTCAATTCCTTTTAAAGGAGGAGGGGATGATACGGTTTCGGAAGGTCAAGAATATGCACTTGTGTTCGGGAACGAAGTATATGCAGGTACTATGACTCGAGGGGTTTGTTTGGTAACTTGGGAGGCAATTCAACCTAGTTACTAGTTGGTGGCAACACAATGGGTATTATTGGTCAGCAATAATTATGCCATGCAACCCGTATTACATGCAGTCAACAATTATATCATGCAACCTTTGATTTTCCTTTGTTTATTGCATAAGTTTCTTTTCCTTTATTTGTATTTCGTTTTGTAAGGTTTGAAGGGGCAGAATTTATTTTGGACAAAATAATCAGAGAAAGGTTCTTTCTTCGAATTGTTGTTACAATTCGCAATTGTCATTTCCAGAACGCGTCTTTCTGGTCTGATTTGATATTCAAGCAATAGGTCTTGATTGAATATCCTTGATAATTGGTCTATAGGTCTAGATTAATTATCAAACTTACTATTTTTCGTGTTCCCGCTGTTGTTACGTATCACTATCATACGTTCCTAACATACAATTAAGTAAGTAATCAAGGAACAAGCAGCAGCAGATGTTTCCATTCAAGTCAGAAACAATCACCAATACGTACTGAAACAGATGCAAGTAAGTAATGCAATCTGTCACTCACAGCGGTCATGAGCAATGCAAGTAATCAAGGAACATGCACCAGCAGTTGTACAGTTTCAGCAGTGTCTATCATACGTTCCTAACATATAAATAAGTAATCAAGGAACAACCAGCAGCAGATGTTTCCATACAACTCAGAAACAATCACGTATAAGTACGGAAACATATGCAAGTAAGTAATGCAATCTGTCACTCACAGCGGTCCTTAGCAATGCAAGTAATCAAGGAACATGCACCAGCAGTTGTCCAGTTTCAGTAGTGTCTATCATACGTTCCTAACATATAAATAAGTAATCAAGGAACAAGCAGCAGCTCATGTTTCCATACAAGTCAATAACAATCACCAATAAGTACCGAAACAAATGCAAGTAAGTAATGCAATCTGTCACTCACAGCGGTCCTGAGCAATGCAAGTAATCAAGGAACATGCACCCTCAGTTGTCCAGTTTCAGCAGTGTCTATCATACATTCCTAACATAGAATTAAGTAATCAAGGAACAAGCAGCAGCAGATGTTTCCATACAAGTCAGAAACAATCACCAATACGTACCGAAACAGATGCAAGTAAGTAATGCAATCTGTCACTCACAGCGGTCCTGAGCAATGCAAGTAATCAAGGAACATGCACCAGCAGTTGTCCAGTTTCAGCAGTGTCTATCATACGTTCCTAACATACAAATAAGTAATCAAGGAACAACCAGCAGCAGATGTTTCCATACAACTCAGAAACAATCACCAATAAGTACCGAAACATATGCAAGTAAGTAATGCAATCTGTTACCACAGCGGTCCTACAAGAATCAAGGAACATAGTGTCCAGTTTCAGCAGTGTATCATAAGTTCCTAACATATAAATAAGGAACAAGCAGCAGCGATGGTTCCATACGAGTCAGTAACAATCACCAATAAGTACCGAAACATATGCAAGGAATACAATCTGTCACTCACAACGGTCATGATCAATACAAGTACCAGCCAGTTGTCCGTTTCAATATGTCTATCATACGTTCTAACATACAATTAAGTAATCAGGAACAAGCAGCAGCAGATTTTTCCATACAATCAGTAACAATCACCAATAAGCTACCGAAACATATGCAAGTAAGTAATCCAACTGTCAGTCACAGCGTGAGCAATGCAAGTAATCACGGAACATGCACCAGCAGTTGTCCAGTTTCAGCAGTGTCTATCATACGTTCCTAATATATAAATAAGTAATCAAGGAACAACCAACAGCAGATGTTTCCATACGAGTCAGTAACAATCACCAATAAGTACCGAAACATATGTAAGTAAGTAATACAATCTGTCACTCACAGCGGTCATGATCAATACAAGTAATCAAGGAACGTGCACCAGTAGTTGTCCAGTTTCAGCAGTGTCTATCATACGTTCCTAACATACAATTAAGTAATCAAGGAACAAGCAGCAGCAGATGTTTCCATACAAGTCAGAAACAATCACCAATACGTACCGAAACAGATGCAAGTAAGTAATGCAATCTGTCACTCACAGCGGTCCTGAGCAATGCAAGTAATCAAGGAACATGCACCAGCAGTTGTACAGTTTCAGCAGTGTCTATCATACGTTCCTAACATATAAATAAGTAATCAAGGAACAACCAGCAGCAGATGTTTCCATACAACTCAGAAACAATCACATATAAGTACGGAAACATATGCAAGTAAGTAATGCAATCTGTCACTCACAGCGGTCCTGAGCAATGCAAGTAATCAAGGAACATGCACCAGCAGTTGTCCAGTTTCAGTAGTGTCTATCATATGTTCCTAACATATAAATAAGTAATCAAGGAACAAGCAGCAGCTCATGTTTCCATACAAGTCAGTAACAATCACCAATAAGTACCGAAACAAATGCAAGTAAGTAATGCAATCTGTCACTCACAGCGGTCCTGAGCAATGCAAGTAATCAAGGAACATGCACCCTCAGTTGTCCAGTTTCAGCAGTGTCTATCATACATTCCTAACATAGAATTAAGTAATCAAGGAACAAGCAGCAGCAGATGTTTCCATACAAGTCAGAAACAATCACCAATACGTACAGAAACAGATGCAAGTAAGTAATGCAATCTATCACACACAGCGGTCCTGAGCAATGCAAGTAATCATGGAACATGCACCAGCAGTTGTCCAGTTTCAGCAGTGTCTATCATACGTTCCTAACATACAAATAAGTAATCAAGGAACAACCAGCAGCAGATGTTTCCATACAACTCAGAAACAATCACCAATAAGTACCGAAACATATGCAAGTAAGTAATGCAATCTGTCACTCACAGCGGTCCTGAGCAATGCAAGTAATCAAGGAACATGCACCAGCAGTTGTCCAGTTTCAGCAGTGTCTATCATACGTTCCTAACATATAAATAAGTAATCAAGGAACAAGCAGCAGCAGATGTTTCCATACGAGTCAGTAACAATCACCAATAAGTACCGAAACATATGCAAGTAAGTAATACAATCTGTCACTCACAGCGGTCATGATCAATACAAGTAATCAAGGAACGTGCACCAGCAGTTGTCCAGTTTCAGCAGTGTCTATCATACGTTCCTAACATACAATTAAGTAATCAAGGAACAAGCAGCAGCAGATGTTTCCATACAAGTCAGTAACAATCACCAATAAGTACCGAAACATATGCAAGTAAGTAATCCAATCTGTCACTCACAGCGGTCATGAGCAATGCAAGTAATCACGGAACATGCACCAGCAGTTCTCCGGTTTCAGCAGTGTCTATCATACGTTCCTAACATACAAATAAGTTATCAAGGAACAAGCAGCAGCAGATGTTTCCATACAACTTAGAAACAATCACCAATAAGTACCGAAACATATGCAAGTAAGTAATGCAATCTGTCACTCACAGCGGTCCTGAGCAATGCAAGTAATCAAGGAACATGCACCAGCAGTTGTCCAGTTTCAGCAGTGTCTATCATACGTTCCTAACATATAAATAAGTAATCAAGGAACAAGCAGCACGTTCCTAACATATAAATAAGTAATCAAGGAACAACCAGCAGCAGATGTTTCCATACGAGTCAGTAACAATCACCAATAAGTACCGAAACAGATGCAAGTAAGTAATGCAATCTGTCACTCACAGCGGTCCTAAGCAATGCAAGTAATCAAGGAACATGCACCAGCAGTTGTCCAGTTTCAGTAGTGTGTATCATACGTTCCTAACATATAAATAAGTAATCAAGGAACAAGCAGCAGCTCATGTTTCCATACAAGTCAGTAACAATCACCAATAAGTACCGAAACATATGCAAGTAAGTAATGCAATCTGTCACTCACAGCGGTCCTGAGCAATGCAAGTAATCAAGGACCATGCACCCTCAGTTGTCCAGTTTCAACAGTGTCTATCATACATTCCTAACATAGAATTAAGTAATCAAGGAACAAGCAGCAGCAGATGTTTCCATACAAGTCAGAAACAATCACCAATACATACCGAAACAGATGCAAGTAAGTAATGCAATCTGTCACTCACAGCGGTCCTGAGCAATGCAAGTAGTCAAGGAACATGCACCAGCAGTTGTACAGTTTCAGCAGTGTCTATCATACGTTCCTAATATATAAATAAGTAATCAAGGAACAACCAACAGCAGATGTTTCCATACGAGTCAACAAGTCAGTAAGCAATCACCATAAGTAAGCCGAACAGAATGCAAGGTAGTAATAATCAATCTGTCACGCACACAGCGGTCCTGAGCAATGGCAAGTAAACAAGGACCATGCACCAACACCCTCAGTTGTCCCAGTTTCAACAGTGTCGATCATACATTCCTAACATAAGAATTAGTATCAAGAACAAGCAAAGAGCAGCAGATGTTTCCATACAAAGTCAGAAACAAATAACAACCATACATACCGAAACAGATGCAAGTAAGTAAAGGCAATCTGTCCCTGCTCACAGCGGTCCTGAGCATGAGCAAGTAGTCAAGGAACATGCACCGACAGCGTTGTACCGTTTCAGCAGCGTGTCTTCTACGTTCCTAATATACTAAATAGTAATCAAGGAACACCCAACACAGATGTTCCATACGAGTCAGTAACAATCACCATCAGTACCACCACCGAAACCTATGTAAGTACTACCAATTGTTCTGTCACTCACAGCGGTCATGATCATACCAAGTAATCAAGGAACGTGGCACCAGTAGTTTGTCCACGTGTATCAGCATGTCTATCAGACGTTTGACAACTACAATTAGTATGCAAGAGACACAGCCAGCAGCAGATGTTCCATAAACAAGTCAGAAACAACCCATACCATACGTAACGCGAAACAGATGGCAAGTAAGTATGCAAATCTGTCACGTACGCACGTCCTGAAGGCAAGGCAAGTAATCAAGCGAACATGCAAACCGAAGCAGTTGTACAGTTTCAGCAGTGTCCTATCTCTTCCTAACATATAAATAGTAATCAAGGAACAACCGAGCAGCAGATTTGCCATACAACTCAGAAAAAATCACATGATAAGGTACGGAAACATATGGCAAGTAAGTATGCAATCTGTACCACAGCGTCCGAGCAATGCAAGTAATCAAGGAACATGCACAGCAGTTGTCCGTTTCAAGTAGTGATATCATACGGTCCTAACATATAAATAAGTAATCAAGGAACAAGCAGCAAGCTCAGGTGTTCCATACAAGTCAGTAACAATCACCAATAGAGTACCAAGAAACAAATGCAGTTAAGTAATGTAATCTGTGTCTCATCAGTGTCCGAGCAATGCAAGTACAAGGAACATGCAACCCCTCAGTTGTCCGTTGTCCAGTTCAGAGTGCGTATCATACAGCCTAACATGAATTTAAGTAGCAAGGAACAGCAGGCGCAGATGTTTCCATACCAAGTCAGAAACAATCACCAATAACGTAACCGAAACAGAAAGTAAGTATGCAATCTAGCACAGCAGCGGTCCTCTGAGCAAGCAAGTAATCACGAACATGCGCCCACAGTTTGTCAGTTTCTCAGTGCTCAATTCCGCAGTGTCTATCATACGTTTCCTGAACAATACAAATAAGTAAGCAAGGAACACAACCAGGCAGGCAGGAGTTCCATACAACTCAGAAACATCACCAATAAGAATACCAGACGAAACATATGCAAGTAAGTAATGGCAATCTAGTCAGTCACAACCAGCGGTCCTGAGCAATGCAAGTAATAGGAACATGCACCAGCAGTTGTACCAGTTTTTTCCAGCAGTCTATATCAGACGTTCCTAACAGATAAAAAGTAATCAAGGAACAAGCAAGGCAGCAGATGTTTTCCATACGAGTCGTAACAGCACCAATAAGGTACCGAGCCGAAACATAGCAAGTAAGTAATACAATCTGTCACTC
>JAANYP010004681.1:31547-45920 GCA_020465985.1 Centrapalus pauciflorus
GCAGTTGTTTGAGATTCAAGTGTCCGTGAGGTCTTGATCTCAAACATTAGGTAATGATATGTAGTGGTTTAAGTAATGATCTAAACTAAGATAGGTTACGATCTAGTAATTATAGGGATTGACTATTATACGGGACAAATGAATGGTGTCTTTAAATTTATGACATGTTGCTAAATAAGTTATATGTTTCGTATTTCAGAACATGTCTGGAGGAGGAATGACACCTGAAGAGACGAGAGAAATGATGCTAGCCATGATGGCTGAGCAAAGAGAGATGATTCAAGAGCAGTTTCGGGCTCGAGATGAGGCCGAAGCTAAGCGAAGGGAAGATAAAAGGAAGAACAAAGAAAAAGAAAGGGAGGGAATTAATGAGGAACAAGATGACAACACTGGGTCATCTAATAAGCCCAGGGGTTGTCGGTTTAAGGATTTTAAAGAAAATGGAGCTGTAGAGTTTAACGGTTTAGGGGATGCTGTTGCTGCACTGGAATGGATAACAGCAACTGAGCGAACATTCCGAATCAGCGACTGTGCTGAGAAGGATATGGTTCGTTATGCAACTGCTATGTTCACGAATGATGCAATCATGTGGTGGAATGCCATGGTGAACGCTTTGACATTGGAGAAGGTTTCGGTTATGAAATGGGCTGAGTTCACGGACTTATTCACTCAGCAATACTGTCCGATTGATGAGCGTCGGAGATTAGAGGCAAGGTTTATGACGCTGGTACAGGGGACGAAGACGGTGTCCCAATATGCTGTGGAGTTCACGAGGTTAAGTCTGTTCGCACCTCATCAGGTGGACACCGAAGAAAGGAAAGTGACCAGGTTCGAGGCTGGTCTTGACATTGAGATTAGGAGGGTCATGAGCAATGTTAGTTACCCTACATTTGCTGGCTTACTTGAGGCTGCCAGAAATGTAGAGCAGATTTTGATTATGTCGGGCTACTCTGTTGGGTCTGCTGCTGCTTCCACCAATCCAACACAGCCGTCACCGCCGAAGCGCCAAAGGGAGGGAGGATATTCTGGTTCTTCCCGGTCTTCACAATACTCACCTCAACAGTCGTATCACCGACAATCTGGTTCATCTGATCGCGGTCGTGCGCGTGCATACTCCATCAACACTGAGCCGCAGTATTGCAATAAATGTCACTTGGAACATTTTGGCAAGTGCCCTAACGGACGTGCTTGCTTTTGCTGTGGAGAACTGGGACATTTTCAGAATGATTGCCCAAGGAAGGGTGATGCTTGCTATAAGTGTGGGGTGTGGGGTCACTATAGCAGGAATTGTAGAAAGAATGCTCCAACGGCTGCTGTCCCATCATCAACACGCTCGTCTGGAGGTTCGAGTGGTGGTTCAGTTAACCGCCGGGGTCAGTCACAGAGGGCACCTGCTCGTGCTTTTCAGATAACTGCAGAGGAGGCAAGGGAAAATCCGGAGGTCGTCACGGGTACGTTCATAGTTAATTCTATGCCTGCACGAGTTTTATTTGATTCGGGTGCCAATAGGTCGTTTGTTTCTACTGTGTTTGCACAAAGACTTGCTATGCCACTGTCTAAGTTGTCTGCTATACTTGATATTGAAACTGCTAGCAATACTTTAGTTAAGGTAGATCATGTTTACCGAAATTGCACGTTAGTAATTGAAGATGTAGTCTTCAATTTGGATCTGATTCCGATAGAGTTCAGCGAGTTTGATGTGATAGTCGGAATGGACTGGTTGATCGAGAATGAAGCCCATATAGTGTGTAAGAGCCGAATGATAAAGATAACTACCCCGGAGGGGCGTGAGATATGTATATATGGGGATAGGAGAAGCGGGGATCTGTGTTTGCTGACTATTGCAAAAGCTCAAAAGCTTGTTGCAAAGGGATGTGATGCATACTTAGCATATGCGATTGATGCTAAGGCAGAGAAGAGAACTTTGGCCGATGTGCCGGTTGTTTCACAATTCCCGGATGTGTTTCCGGAAGACTTGTCTGGCGTGCCGCCTGAGAGACAAGTTGAGTTTCGAATAGATCTGATCCCCGGAGCTGCACCGGTAGCTCATTCTCCTTATCGTCTTGCCCCAACCGAGATGAAGGAAATGATGACACAACTGCAAGAATTGTTGGATAAGGGCTTCATTCGGCCGAGTTCATCGCCATGGGGAGCTCCGGTACTGTTTGTAAAGAAGAAGGATGGCACGATGAGGATGTGCATAGATTACCGGGAGCTGAATAAATTGACGATTAAGAACAAATATCCGTTGCCACGGATAGATGACTTGTTTGACCAGTTACACGGGGCCTGCGTCTTTTCTAAGATCGACTTAAGGTCGGGGTACCATCAACTGAAAGTTCGAGAAGAGGATGTGCCTAAGACAGCATTTAGGACACGTTATGGGCATTACGAGTTCTTGGTTATGCCTTTCGGGTTAACCAATGCCCCGGCTGTCTTTATGGACTTGATGAATAGGGTTTGTAGACCGATGTTGGATAAGTCGGTGATAGTGTTTATTGATGATATACTGGTGTACTCTAAGTCTGAGGCTGAACATGCTGAACATCTGAGAGAACTGTTGGAGTTGTTAAGAAAAGAAAGGTTGTACGCCAAGTTCTCAAAGTGCGAGTTTTGGCTACAACAGATACAGTTTCTAGGACATGTTATATCTGGAGCTGGGATTTCGGTTGATCCAGCTAAAGTTGAGGCTATAAGAAATTGGGAACCGCCACAATCAGCTACGGAAATCAGGAGTTTTCTTGGGTTGGCGGGATATTATAGGAGGTTTATAAAGGACTTTTCAAAGATTGCAGTTCCGCTGACGGCATTAACGAAGAAGAATGCGCCTTTTGTTTGGGAGACCGTGCAGCAAGAGGCGTTTGATGTTTTGAAGAAAACTTTGAGTGAAGCGCCGATACTTGCCTTACCTGAGGGCAATGATGACTTTGTGGTGTATACCGATGCTTCGAGGTTAGGGTTAGGCGCTGTACTGATGCAGCGCGGGAAAGTAATTGCATATGCTTCAAGGCAGTTGAAGCAGCATGAGAAGAATTATTCGACTCATGACCTCGAGTTGACTGTAGTAACATTCGCATTAAAGTTATGGAGGCATTATCTCTACGGGACTAAGTGCCAATTATACACGGACCATAAGAGTTTAAAGTACATTTTTAGCCAGAAGGAACTTAATATGAGACAACGTAGGTCTATGGAGCTTATTAAAGACTACGATTGTGAGATACTGTACCATCCCGGAAAGGCTAATGTGGTAGCCGATGCCTTGAGCCGAAAGGCTTATGCTAAGGATTTCTGTTATATGATGACGTCTACAATGCTGACCTCCACGATAATTGATGATGTCAAGGCTGCTCAGAATGAAGCCTTGAAAGAGGAGAATATTGGTGCTGAGGATGTTAGAATACATTTAAAGAATATGGAAACGAGCGAGTCTGGTATAAAAGGTGTGTACGGAAGAATTTGGGTGCCGAAATATGGTGGTATGAGAAATGTGATCGTTGAGGAGGCACATCAATCTAAGTTTTCTGTACATCCCGGGAGCACAAAGATGTACAACGACTTAAAGGCAGACTTTTGGTGGCCGGGATTGAAGAAGGATATCGGTCAGTATGTTGAACGATGTAGGACTTGCCGGTTGGTAAAGGCCGAACATCAACAACCGTACGGCAGTATGCAGCCGCTTCCCATTCCGGAATGGAAGTGGGAGCACATTACTATGGATTTTGTTACAAAACTGCCGAAGACTAGGCGCCAACATGATGCAGTTTGGGTGATAGTCGATAGATTAACTAAGTCCGCACATTTTATATCGATAAGAGAAAGTTACTCCTTAGAAAAGTTGGCTAAAACTTATATGGACGAGATTGTTTCTAGGCATGGAGTGCCTAAGTCCATAGTATCGGACCGGGACAGCCGGTTTACTTCAAATTTTTGGTCGGCTTTGCAAGAAGGGTTAGGGACAAGGATAGCAATGAGTACAGCTTACCGCCCGCAAACTGATGGTCAGAGTGAGCGGACCATCTTAACGCTTGAAGACATGATGAGATCGTGTGTGTTAGATCTCGGTGGCAATTGGGACGATCATCTGCCACTCATAGAGTTTTCGTATAACAACAGTTACCACGCTACGATCAAGAAAGCTCCGTTCGAGGCTTTGTATGGAAGGAAATGTAGGACTCCTACATGTTGGAGAGAAACGGGTGAAACACCAATTGCTGGGCCGGCCTTGCTTCAAGAAACAAACGAGAAGATACAATTGATTAGGCAAAACATGAAAGCGGCCCAGGATCGTCAGAAAAGTTACTATGATCGGAGGCACAAGCCGATCAATTTTGAAGTGAATGACTGGGTTTATCTGAAAGTATCACCCATGAGGGGTGTTACTCGTTTTGTAAAAAGGGGAAAGTTGGCTCCGAGATTCGTCGGACCATTTAAGATAACTGAAAAAGTGGGGAATCAGTCATACCGTTTGGAATTGCCTGAAGAGATGTCGGGCATACATCCGGTGTTTCACGTTGGAAATCTTCGAAAGTCATTTACTTCTAGTAACGAGGATTGGGCCGACCATACTGAACTGCAGGTTGATGAAAGGCTCCGGTATGTTGAAGAGCCGGAGTGTGTGTTAGATACTAAGATGAAGAAATTAAGAAGCAAGGAGATAGAAATGGTGCTTGTACGTTGGAAGCACCATAAAGGAGCAAATCATACATGGGAAACTAAGTCAGAGATGTTAAGAAAGTATCCGAAACTGTTTGAGTCCGAGTAACTTCGAGGACGAAGTTGAGCGTGGTGGAGCCCATGTTGTAACATCCACGGATTTAATTTGATGTATTTTGGTTAATTAAGTGGAAAACGTATTTATATTTAAGTTGAATTTGGGTGATTATTATGTATTTGGATATTTAGCAAAGTTTGTTGCTATTTTTGAGAAAATTGAACTCAGAATCAATTATGTGGATTATTATGAATTTAAAAGTTATTTATGATATATTTAAGATTAAATCAGTATTTTATGAAACCGGTTAAGTCGAGTGGTGAAATGGGCAAAATGACGAAAGTAGTATATAAAGGGCAATAGGCTTCATTTTCTAGTTTACACTCTCTCTCTACTCTATCTCTCTAGAAGTTTTCTCTCTACATCTCTCTAAGATATATCACAAACCGACCGTCGGATTTTCGAGAATTATACGTCATCGGAAAGGTATCGAGGAGTACAACAACAATATACAAACGGATTTCAGAGTTCGTGCGAATTGAGGTAAGAATCGAACCTTTTAAGTTTATAGTTTCGGTTTTGAAGTTAACTAGAATTCGAATCTGTCATTTTATGCAAATTTAAGCTTGTTTTGCTTGAAACATTGCTGGATTGTGATAATATATGCATAGTAGAATCGAATCTAGGTATCATACATGATATATGCATGATTTTTGACTTAGAAATGAAGGATTTAAGCTGAAATGATGAACAGACTCGAATATGTCAAGAACAGAGTCGAAATGCAAGAACAAACTCGAGTTTGGTGCTAGATTAGAGTGTGTACCGTTAGATTCTAAGGGGAGGGCTTCGAATCTAGGCCTAGACTCGAAGTGGGGTTCGAATCTAACCCTAGATTCGAAGGTAGGTTCGAATCTGGCATAAGGGGTTCGAATCTGATGCAAGAGCTTCGAATCTGATGCTTGATTTCGAATCTAACCCATTAAATTCGAGTTTAATGCCTAAAATTGAGAAATATACTCTCTAAACTTGTATATTTTGAATGGAACTTATAAACAACACATAGAATGGCAAGAGTTATTCAAAGGACAATGTATGATCATGAAATGGGTTCAAACTTTAGTTATAGTTCGAATTTAGACATGTACCCAAAACGAGGGGAAATATCGCTAAATATACGAAACTTGATTTTATAGATTTAAACGGTTAATGACTCGAGGAATTGTTGTAATTGATATAACAGGTCCCTTGTGGTGTTGTTTAACCCACAGTGGGGTACTTGGTGGAATCCGGTTGAAAGCCCGAAGAGAAATAATATCGGTTAAAGATAATACGCACCCACTGTGAGTACAGTAGATTTCGCATGTTTATATTTGTTTTATGTAAGCTTTGCCTGCTGAGACCTGTTGTTTCACTTGTTTGGTTGGAATTCTACTAACTTGCGTAGATTTAGATGCACATTCTTACTTGTTGCATGTCCTTTCGGTTGTTGTGCATCTAGTGATGGACCGGTGGGTCGCATCGATTACTCTGATGTTACTGTGCTATATGACCTGGAGTTGATCCCTCCTAGGCCCGGTAGGCAGTATGTCATCCCCGATCGTACGTTTGTCTCAGATGGTATGTTTAAATGCCGAGCTGTGAGCTCGAAGGGGCTGCGGCTCTGGTCCGTACTTGGTGTACGAAGAGAGTATACGACGTTTGTCGTCGGGATTACTCTTGGGCTTCATAAAGACTTATAAAATGCGTAATCTATGTATTCACTAAGCATTCGCTTACGTTTTAGTTGTTGTATTTTTACAGGCAAAGGAAAATCTACTGCTGGACCTTCTAGTTAGGTCGTTTGGAAGATTTTGGAGATTCGGCACTATTTTATCGGTAATTTATGTTACGAGACAATGTTGTAATATTCTGGATGATTGAAATAAATGTATGGGTGTGTAGACTTAGACTTGGTACCTTATAGCACCGTAGGGTGTTTAACACTTGTTGCACTATTTCATTTATGTTTTAATGCTTCCGCACTTAATTTAGGTTATCAGATCATTATGTTATTGTATGTTGGTGATTAATCCTGGGTGTATTGTAATTGGTGGTTGTTGTGGCATGGGTGTCACATAATCCTGGAGGGATCCCTTTCCCACACACTTAGTCTCCGAGAACACACAAAATAGTCATCAGGTACTAAAAAGGTAACCGTGACCCAGACGTACGATTTATCACAATAAATACACTATATCCCAGTATAGCACCATAATACGAGATCACAAGATCTCATATGTATAAAACATAGTTAAACAAAATTTTTTTGCATGATTAAACAAACTAAAACCCGTTAGCTTGAATAACCCTGGATATCGTTTAAAATCTTGTGATCATGCTAGAGTAGTAATAAAATAAGTATTTTAGAAGTGCATCTCGAAAATAATTGCATCTCACCTGATAACTACCTCACGAGCTCCACGGATCCTTAAAATCGTCCCAGCCCCCATTTCCCCTCTTTCGTTTACATATGCATCCCCACTCAAACTCTAAGAAGAAAACAACCATTCTTCACAGCCAGTTGACCACCATTGTCTACCTCCTATGTTGATGGAGCTCAACCTCTGGGCTCCTCCCTCTCCATCGTCCTTATTCATCATCGTAGTCGTCGAGGAAGTTCCTCTCCCATGCCATCATCAAAGGTACACCACCGGGGAACCACCACCACAAATTTTCCAATGAAAGTCGCTTAAATCGTCGATGTCGTCATTAGTCGTTCATGCGCTGCTACTTGCCTCGCCAAGACCATTCTTGCGATTTAAGGTTTCTGATTTTGTATGACAAAAACCCACGATGACAGCCACCACCAGATCTTATTATGTCCTCTGTTCTATTTAGATTGATCCAATTTTCAAATCAGATTTCGGTTAAGGTTTGTGAAGTCATATGGATTAAGGATCCATTAAGATTTTGTGCTTTCTGTTGTTGCTTAGTATTAAATACCTAGGTGTTGGTTATTAAGTCGTGTTGAAAATCGATATTTATCGTTGTCGATATGTATCATACCATGTTGATAATTGATTTTTTAGTGTATCAATAAGTTATCAATATGTCTCTATTCGTGTTTAGTGTTGAATTCGTTGATATGTATCGATTGGATAAACTGCTCCGTCATGAAGGTTTCACCGAGATTGTAGATATGTATCATTTGTTGATGTGTATCAGATAATTGCTAATGTATGTATGTTTTGTTGGGTTCTGAGAGCGTTAATATGTATCAGTTTAAATGCTAAATGTATCTATCAATGATTGATTTTGGTTTTGTTTTTGATTCTGATGTATCAGTTTATATGCTAGATGTATGTATCAGTTGTTGATTTTTGGTTTTGGATTTGGTTATGAGATTGTTGATATCTATAAGTTGTTGATTGTTGATAGGAGTAAAAAATAAAAAAAGAGTTAAAAACTCGGTATGTTTATTATATATATAAAACTAAAAATTACGAACTTTGAAAAGTTTTAGTTAATAGAAAGGAGTGAATTATAGTATTTGTGGAATTAATAAAAATGATTCAGAGTGACAGTGTGTGTTGGCGCCATAAGATAGTGAGTGAGCTAGATTTCTTCTCATTATTTTTCTTTTTAATTTCTTCTCTAACAAACCAAAACACACACACCCAACTATTCTCACTTAATCCCAATAATTTAACACAATAAATCACAAGATTTGAAGCCAAGAACTTACTTGAATGTGAAGAACAAGTGGAAGAGAAGATGATGATGATAGTTTGATGAATTTCCGAACGTTTATGGCTTGAATCCTTGTTGTACTTGCTGTTCAAAAGTTTGACAAACCAACACACTCTTTAGGAAGAATTGAGAAGTAATAGAATGGAGAAAAAGGAGTATTATATACATTTTCAGTTTAAAACTGGTCTAGTACCCAAAAACTTGATCTTGTTATCAATTATTACAAGTTTATATCATCGGGATCTAAATTAATTAACAGAAAATTATATTGTAAACTTTTATAAAACTGTAACCCGTATCCCTGGATTCACATGGTCTCTTCACGTGCCAACCCCACATGTCAACTTATTACCAATCTAACTCGATATATTTAATTAGCTAGCGAATAAGAAATTTTCATGTATCAGTTTCAAAGTAAGGATGTTACATGATACCACCGATACGCCTCTACTTTTTAGCATAATAAAGTGTGGACTTTTATCCCAAGCTCTCCAACCGAAAATGTTACTTTTTTAGGAACCCAATTATATCATAACCTTCTACATTAAGAGAATGATTGAAAAGTAACTTATCATCTACCTTTTAAATCTACATTCTATTATGAATTTATGCCTTCTAAGTGACAAGTTAAAGTGTTAAGGAGCTAGAATTACCAATCAGGCAAAGTTAATTAGTTCATCACACATATCGAAATAATTAAATCCCATATGAAGTTGAAATTTAAGAAGGCTTATGTTTTCCGTAACAAACTCTCTCTCTTTGGTCTTTGCAGAAACATAACAAAGAGGCAGCTACGTGGTTTTAAAGTTTTTGTTTTAAACCTAATTACAAATCATCATTAAAGCTTATTGTAATCTCGTTGATCAAGCTTTGTAAACACTGCAAGATTATTGTGATTGATTCTCGGCTTCCTCCGCCCATGGTTTTTCTTGTTTTGGGTTTTTCACGTAAATCTTCGTGTCTCTTTTACTTTACTGTGTTTACGATTTTATCATTGTGGTTGATTATTGTTTGATATATATTAATCATATTCCATGTTGAACTAATTTTGTTCTAATTGATTTGGATTCTTAGGTTTGTAGACCAACGTATTCACATCGATTTTTACGACAATTGGTATCAAAGCATCCGCGTTTTGATATTAGTTTATTGGGATTATTCTAACAAGCGGTTTATCATGTTTTTGATGAAGTACGATATTCCGTTGTTAGATCGGAACACTAGGTTTTCTCTGGGCATGTAAAGATGAGAGACACATTAATTCAAATAGATTAACTTGATGCACTTCTTGATTTTGAGTGGATGCCCGCTTCATGGTCCGATGAGGAAAATGAGATGAAAGATCTAAAGGCTTCGTCATAAATTCGTTTGCATTTTTCAAACAAAGTTTTACCGAATGTGTTAAAGAAAAACTCGGCGGTGGGTTTGTTGTTAAATTGAAGCAGTTGTTGATGACAAATAACTTACTTAACAAGTTGCTTTTAAAGCAATGATTATTCAATCTGAAGATGAAGAAGGAAGTTACTTGGTCAATCATATATCCACATTTGAAGAGTTGGTTAATAACTTGAAGAATATGGATGTTAAGTATGGACATGAAGATTTGACTTTATTTATGTTGTCGTCTTTGCCTAAATCATATGGTCACTTTTGTGATAATATCATCTACATCCGAGAAACTCTTGTATTGGATGAAGTCTTAATTGTTTTGGATTCAAAAGAAAAGATGAAACAGATTACTAGTGGTAGTTCAAGTGATGTGAAAGCCGAAGGATTAAATGCTAGTAGTCGAGCAGTTGAGAGAGGTAAAAACTCATTTTCAGGTAAGACAAGGTCCTGTAGAGGCAAACGCAAGTTTTGCAACTGCTGTCATAGAAGAGACATACGATTGATGAATGTTTCAAACTTAAAAACAAAGAAAAAGAAAAAGACGCTATAAATAGTAAACAGGGTAGCACATCTGGTGAAACTAATGTGGTCGATTCTAGTTGCACTTTTCATATGTGTCCTAACAAGAGTTGGTTTCATACATTTGAGAAAGTTGATCAGGGCTCTATTTTGATGGGTAATAATTCTACATGTTTGATTGTCGGACAAGGTACAGTGAGTTGTGGAACTTGTTACTTCTCAATTCCTTTGAGGAAAAGGTGTTAATATTAAATCTCGTATATATTCAGCACCTTGACGTTTTTCTCATCAAACACATGAAGAAACAAGCTCAATAAATGTGTTTTTAATAAGAAAGAAGACAATATGAATGTTAGTGAATATGGAAGAACAGTGGCGGCTCCAAGAGAAGATTCAAATGTAGGTCAACCGTGTATTGTCAAAAAGCAACCCTAGGAGCCTTTATAGGCTCATTTAATTAACTTACAAGACTTGGCAATAATGGCCCCTACACTATTACATAAGAAAGAAATTACATAGAAATAAATACAAGACACATTACAATGTTAATAAATATTACAAAATAACTCCTAGGATCGAAATAATTAATCTAACAATCTCCCCCTTTTCGATCACTTAGGAGGTCCTGGAACTCGCGCATGATCTGTTGATTCACGAAGACCAAGTATGACATCGAAACGTCTGGTTACTTGTCTTGTATGTAGCCGCTCGTTCAGGTAGTCTATGCCGCTGAGTGTATTTTGTATCTCCGTAGGTGAGCATCTCTGTTCAGGATCTGGTTGAGCATCATAATCTTGTACTTTCTTTGTGAGAGCAGCTCGAACCAGTCGAAGTGTACCATCGGAATAGCAAGGTAGATCCTCAAAGCGCATATACCTTTTGTAGCCCTTGTGGTTCACAAAAATAACACCCGGATCTCCTTTAAGTATAACTCTGTAGGCCGGGTGGTGGGCTAAAAGAAAACTATCTTGTTCTGGTGCTCGTAGGCCCACCTTAACCATAGCACTCTCGATCGCCATCTGAAAATCTCTTAAGCACATTATAATCGATCGGCGATTCATGCTTCGAACTAAGGCACCTACAGCTGTCATGTGGGATAGACGTTTTCTGATTCGATTTTTCAGACTGTTGTGAAGGAACTCAACGTCATCCGCTCTTATGTAGTCAAGGTCATACTCAAAGATGTCATCTCCCGTACCATCTTCTCTTTCCACTTGATAGGAGGGATAGAATACTTTGGCTCTTTTGCACATGGTAATTGATTTGAGTTTTTTAATCTTTGACTTTGACACCTTAGACCTTTGTTCCCGGAGCATCAATTGGTAGTATTCGGCCTGTTCAGCTTTGGAGACATTTGTAAGTTCCATGAGTAGGCGTCTGCTGAAGGCTCCAGGTTTCTTTCTGAATACCATCTTGAATCTTTCTTCTAGATATGGATTCTGAAATTGCTCCGGGGGAAAGTTCTGCAGGAATTCTTTCAAGCCTTGAACGGGGGGTTCTTCGATTTCGTCCTTTTTAGCTTCAAGAAGCTTTATGATAATCCCCCGCCGTTCTTGACGCATTTGATCTTTTTCGCTCTGCGGCAGTGTGTGAACTTTTCCTTTCGTGTAGTGGTCTACCCAGAATAGGTCGTCTTTTCTGTGCACTCCAGGACCCTCGGGAGTTTCATCGAAGCAGTCAACCCTTTTTGTTTGGGAGGGACCTGAGCGTTGGGTTTGTTGGACTGGTGGAGGGCTTGGGGATCTTGGTGGGCTGACTGTAATGTGGGATTCTTTTAGTGATGGGGGAGCTTGGATGGATGAGAGTATGTCTTCCTGTTGGGCTCTGGGAGGTGAATTCAGGAAATCGAAGGAAGAGGATGAGGAATTTTTGGTTGGAGAGTCAGGTTCAGGCTTAGGAGTTAAAAGTGGTTGGTTGTCCTCGGTTTCAGAATCTGAATCAGAAACTAATATGATTTCAACCTTCTCGTGTGGCTCCTCAAATTCTACCATGGCTGTCATTGGATCCAGTGGAGCTGGACCCTCGACCATCGGCACGTCTTCAATTAGCATGTACTCCTGAGCTTCCTGTGACTTTTCCCCCGACCCCTGAAATTCAGACCCCTCGGCGGTCTCTGCTCCCCCTGTACCCAACATGGGCTCCTCAAATTGTACTTTTCTGCGCTTCTCCCCCTCATGACGATCAGGGTCATCCTGGTCGTCATGTTTTCTTTTGAGGATTTCGGCCTGAGCGCGGCATTGGAGATCAATAACTGCCGACTCGAGGCGATCCATCCTGGAATTTAGCTGCTCCTGGACCTGAAGGATTAGGCGATTGAGTGCGTCCAGTTTGTCAGAGAGCTCCGCCATTTGTAGTTGGACTGAGTGGGATCCTTGTGAGGGGCCGGCTTCGGAGGCGACACCCTTACCCTTTATAAGAGAAAGAAGGGCGGTATGCCGTTCCTCGGCTGCCTCCCTTTGGGCGTCAAGGTCAGCCCGGGTGATAACGCCGGCAGCACGCAAGGCTGCCGTTAACATCTCCAAATTGATAGGGAGATGGCCGGAAGTGGACGGCGTAGATTGAGCCACTCCCGGTCTTCCTTCCGTCATCTCTGGCTCCACTACGGGATGCTCAGATCTGGAAGTTTCGGGAGCTGCCACGGAGGCAGCTCTTGGGGATGCCACAAAAGCATCGTGCACAGTGTCTGTTTGTGGGGATGGAATCGTGGGCGAAGGAAGTTCGGTCACGTGGGGAGGAGTGTGACCTATTTCAACACCGCCACTCTCCGAATGAGAGGGCGATGGCGTATGTGGAAGATCCCCGTGTAATGAAGTGGTTTCCCTTTGAGGGGAAACCAAGTGGATGGTTGGGGATGTGGCGACCGCTGGACTAACGGTCTTATGAGGTGGTGTCCGGCTGATAGGGCTTGGTTCACCCTCAGATTGCATATCCCTTGGCCTTACAACAGAGACGGTTCGTTCAGAATCCGCCGTCTCTGCCGTCTCACCTACGGCTCCCTCCCTTACACTCTCAGCCTCCCTCTCACCATGACCCAGTGATTGTTGTACTTCCATCCTTTCTCCCTCGTTCTCACTCTCATGTTGCTCACCGTCGGACTGGTTAGTCTCAGTCGATTCAGACTGAGACTCATCCGGATAATTTTCTCTCATATAGTCCGTTACCCGATCTGTACCCCTCGACCTTGTCAGAGTTGATAATGGAATCTTCATTACCTGTACCGTTGGTGCCCCTTTTGGCAAAGTCAGTTTCTGGATAGCGACGGTTGGATAGACATCAGCTTCTGGACGCTCATGAATGTCTTCGTCCTGATCCATGGCATATTGTATGATGAGCTGAAGGAATCGTTGATAGGGGACATACTTGCGTCCTTTCTTCGTGCTCCTTTCCACGTGGACTCTTCTTAATTCTTCAAAGATAAAAGCCGCATAGTCCACGTGTCGGTCGTAGGCAAAGCCAGCGAACATGCCTAAAACCTGGGCCGATGCTGAGTCATGACCAGAATGTTTGGCTGTCAGGCACTTGTTGAGTACATCGAAGAGAATTCTCCAGTGGGACTGAAGGTTCTTGGTGCGAAAGTCGGATGGTTTGGTAAGGGATCCGTCATACCCTAGGTTTTGAATTTCAGAAAGGGCTTCTGAGACGGATGGGTTTGGATCGAACGAGTCGATGGAGGGAATGTAGTCTTGGATGGGAAAACGAAGGATGTGACGAATGGCTGTGGTTGTGACTTTGACTGGAACGCAGTCAATGGTGGAGGTGAAGTGAGGTTCGGGGTCGGTTAAGAATTGTAGACTGTTCCAGAATTGTTGTAGGTAAATCTGGGGAACAGCGATGGCTGTGGAAAGGGCATAGTATATGGGATGGCGGGTGAGAATGTCAAATGCTAGGGTTTGGGATTCTTTTGGAAGGATAGAGACGTCGAGTTGCCAGTTATGGGGGATAAACTCGACAAACTCGGCGCTCGGCAAGATGGCTTCTTCGAGTAACTGAGCGTTATTATTCGGGATTGGCGGATGGGG
>JAANYP010004682.1:0-132613 GCA_020465985.1 Centrapalus pauciflorus
GAAAGATGGAATTTTTTATGGTACTACGAGTCAACATATCCAGGGTTCCCTTGAGGTGCTGTCAAGATGTGTGACTCACCCAACATGCCAAGTCTCCAAAGACCAAAATCAGCAACTTTTGAACCATAGTTGAAATCTAAAAGTATATTGCTGGACTTGATGTCTCTATGATAGATTGGAGGATACATGACAGACTGTGTGCAGTTTCGGTTGCAATGGTTAGCCTTTTTGTCCATGGAAGACCCTTATAGCAAGATGTTGCGAAAGCATCCCTTTTCTCAAGCCAAAACTAATAAGCACAGGACTATGCAAAACTAATTAAGTAGGCAGCTAATCAAAAAACAAATAAAAAATCTCTTTGATTTGCAGCAAATCAAAATATACAAACCTAGTTGATTGATCATTTTGCATAGTTGAAGCAACTTGCTGAGGTGTCGATCCATCAAAAGTGTGGAGCATAGAAAACAAATACCAATCTAGTTGAAACACAAAATGAAAGCAAACCACATGAAACACAAATTGAAAGCAAACCAGATGAAGCACAAAATTAAAAAAAAAAGAAGTAATTAACCAAGCATGTGTTTCCGCAAAATTAAAAAATTTATCAACATATATTATTGCACTATTCCAATTAACCATAATATATATGTTTCAGCAATCCATGCATTTCATCGTCTTCAACCTTCCTGAAACTTTAAGACAAATCAACCTACTGCTTATCCACCTACTGCGTGTATTCTTAATATATCCTCTAATGAAGGAGGTTTTTTATTTTCTCCATTTTTTTATACTTTCTATTTAAAAACACAAACTACCACCTGATGAAATTGGGTTTTAACAATCAAGCTTTAAACTTGGAGGAAACCAAACATACGCGAGATAAAGATGGAACTGGTGAATTTTTTCATGAATTAAAATGATCCAAGGGCACATAGAGTCTCAATTTCTAGATTATTAAAGGAAAAGATAATACTACTCCGATATCCATTCAATAAATCTAATAAGAGAAGAAAATTATCTGAATAATGCAACAAATTTTATAAAAAGATACTAATGATTAATTGATAAAACAAAAACAATTATAGTTGATACAAAATTGTAATCCCCCAAACACTCATTAAGCACAAGCATGTCCACACACTATTTAATAGGTGTGTTTGCAGCAAAGTTATTGGCTACAGACTCAAACTAAACTAAGCCTAGTTTGTAAGTTACTCTAAGAACGGTGATCGGAATGCCAAATCAAGCAAAAACCACAAAACAAAACCGGCCTCAACACATCCACTTGCAAGCTTTTCCACTTCAACTCAATTAATATATCAATTTGAGACCTGCTTCTAATTTAACATGAAACAATACCAGACCTTGCTCACCAAATATAAAGTAGCATCAAATAGCAGCGTCGATCAGTGTTTGAATATTTAAAAAACAAACAGCAGTCACAATAAAAGCCATAGCAACAGCCTTGGACCAAAAAAAGAACAAATTAACCCTTTTAAAACCATAACTGCTAATGCCAAAGCCCCAAACCACAACAACTCCAAACCAGAAAAATATACCAAGGCCCAAACCACAGTTAATCCCTACAAAACCAACACCAAACAAACCAGCAGCATCACTAAACAACATGAGCAGCTGCAAAGAACCTGTATTACATCAAGATCAATTAAATCAGAGTACAACCAGTAAAGTAGGCAGAATTAGTAACAACAGTACAAACAGCAGACCTTAAATCAAAATTCCATCACAGATCAATACATAGCAACAAATAAGAATCAAGTACCCAAGCTACCACAAGTCTTAACCTGAAATATTCAGTCGGGTCTTCGAGTTTTGCTATTTTCTTAAGGCTGTTATTGTTCTCTTCAAGAAATGCCAATCTGGAAGCCACAACATAGCATTGTAAGAACTAAGAACATTCCAATGATATAATTTGAGCGACCAAACTTACAGCTAAAAGACATCAGTTTGAAGAAAAAACAATGTATCTTGCAGAAATAAAGAGAGAAAATGAGTCAAAGCTTATTGCGTGTGTGCATGAATGACAAATTAGCATAATGATGGCTACTTCAATGTCCTGGAGCAAAACACTAAATATTCTTCTCTGACATCATCACCAACTTTGTGGCAATCTTCTAGTATCCTCATTCATCATCACCCATTTGCTGCAGATTTAATGGAGAATAGTCAATTTGCAATTCAAGTGATCTTTGATTCTTTGCAGTCACTAACTAAACAAAAAGAGGATAAAAGACATTTGTGACCCAAAATCTCATTGGGAATGCTTTAGTATCAAGAATATTGAGGTCCTTTTATTAATATTGACAAGTCTAGTACTCTAGTATATATGTACAGTATAACATGTGATAGAGTTAACAAACAAGAGCCCTGGAGTCAGTTTAAACGGTAATGCTTTTAAAAACAGTAGATAATTCAATGGCTGTGAACCAGAAAAAAAAATTGGTATCATGCTCATGGATATTAAGGTGCATCTTTTATCTTATTTAATTTTTTTCGCTTCATCATAATGCAATGAAGTATACAAATCTTTTCATTTTCAGGGGGCAAACATCCTTGTTGACAAATCTTTTCATTTTCATTAAGTTAGCTGAGTTTGGTGCATTGGAGCAAGTTGTCGAGTTAGTAAGCCCACCATCTGCTTCACTTTTATTTATGGAACCATTTGTAAATTATGTGCACGCTGAATGATCCTCAAGTTTTAGGGGAAATATAAAAAACCATATAAATTTGATAATTTCAGATAACTACTCAAATGAGCGAAATATAAATAACCAGTTGTAAAAAGAAAAAATACATATAAATTAGATCTGGTTACAATCCACAAGGAAAAAAAACCATATAAATTTGATTTGGTTGCAATCCACAAGAGCATAAAACCATCTAAAAATCTGAACTCTTTACCATGTTTAGACATCATAGCCGTCTTTCAATTTCAAAAAACACAATTCAACCAATTTTACAGCCTAATCAACATATCCTTTTTTTTTGCATTTTCAGCCTTAAAAAGACCATATTGCCACTTAAATTATACTTCATATTGCAGCACAAAAACACACCCTTGATAGCCTCTTTTACGCACACATACATGCATATAATATACCTCTATTCATATGCAAAAAGCATCTTCAAAGCCCCTTTGTTACACAGAAGAGAATGATGAAACAGCCCCACAAGATTCTGCTTTTGATTTCTAAATGTAGCTGCACCAAGATTGACTATCAAATTAATGTACATAAAAGTACGTATTTAAAATTCTTTTAATCTAATTCAATAAACTTCCCATCTCACATTCTTAATTAGCCAGAAAATTAATTAAAATTATAACAACTTAATTAACAAGCTCAAATCTGATGGCATTGAGATCAACAACAATGATCCTAGAAGCTCCAGCAATTCTTGCACCTTCAGCAGCCTGATCATACAAATATAAATCATGCATTAATTAGAATTACATATTCCTACTACATATATATACATGTTTAATTATAATAATGCTACGTTCTTAGAAAACTCACAGCAAGTCCCACAGCTCCATGTCCAAAAACGGAAACTGTTGATCACTTTTTGGGTTTTGCAACATTCAGAGTAGCTTCAAGGCCTAAAAATCATTCAAATTCAATCGTGAGAAAGAGAGACAAGTGATGCAGCTTAATTTGCCTGGGGAGGAGAAAAGGTTTCTTGGAAAATGGCTTTTTGGGGCATAATTTTCCTGCACGCTTTCTTATTCAAATTCAAGTATTCAAACAATTATTTGTAGCAGTGACTTGTATATTATGCATCATAAACTTATCGTTTGCTTTAGTCAGATGTACTAATGTTAAAGCAAATGATTGAATAGAATGATCTACTTCTTGAGTTTCAACCTTATGTAATAGGCTTTGAAAAAGTCCTAATTCTCTTCTTTCAAATTCTGCCAAACTGTCTTCCATAAGTGAATTTGTAGTTGTTCTTAAATATGCTTCCACAGGCATTAACTTCAATGACTTATGGCAAAACATGTGCTTTATAATAAATACCATTGTAATAGATAAAAGCATCCAAAAAAATGCATATATCAGTGTGTCTATGTATTGCATAAGCATTAAACAATCTAAGTAATCTAATTAAAATGTTGGGATCCAATATGAATTTCAGTACCTAATGTTGTGAAACCAGGATCTATCCTTGCATGATTTTGTAAAGTTTTCACCGCCTCATCTCTGTTCATATACAGCTGCCAGCAGCTATCTATCAAGTTCAGGACCTAGAACAATCAAGAATAAATCAAGATGTGGAAAAAGCAAACTGGTTTATAATAAAACTTTAGTTTTTATCAATGTGCATCATCTACATATTGAATGAAAATGAATTGAAACTAATGTAAAGATTAAATTTGATAGAACTCGCCTGAAAGCATTAAAAATCTCACCAGCATCACTTTGATAAGAAGTTAAAGTTGTATAATCTACAAAGCATTGGTCAATATACAAGAACAATAGAGAAATCAGCATGTCAGATTGTTTCACAAGTGTGGCATTGGTACTCTAACCAAACAAACTCTTTGACTCAAACTTAGATTCATCAACAAATAAAAATAATGTACAAAAATGACCATAAAAAACAAAAAAATCAAAACAAACCTCTGTCTTTTGAGTGAGGTTTGAATACAAGCATTTGAGATGCTTAGAAATCAAAATGAGAGAGGAATAACCCACAACAGATAATAAATATTAGAACAAATTGAGACACATGAAAAGCCATGTAAAAGCTCAATAAAAACAAAAAAGAACCCAATTAGTCCAACTGACTACAAAACAATGCCCACGGTTTCAATAAACATGTCTCACTTTTTCTCAATAAACCATTTCTCACTTTTTGATAATGTTGACCATGAACCCATGTCTCACTTTTTCCCGATAAACCATTTCATGTGAATGTTGAAGTTGAAAGTTGGTTCACTTCACGACCGAAATCATACCCGGGTAAAGACCTATCTACCAGACCAAGAAAAAGATTCAATGGAGGAAACCCATGAAGCTAAATCACAAGTAAAACAGGTTCATGATGTGCACAATTAAACTGTAGTGAACCAAACAACTAATCATCTCTAAGACATAGAATCGAACAGAAAGCATCCATTACAGACCTGACGGAGCTTTTGGGCGGTTGTTATTCAGGGAAGAGGGCGCAGACTTGAATGAAAATGTTTTCTTGACATTATTATGAATACCAATATCATCTCCTTTCTGATTTTGTTTCTAGTGGATTTCTTGAAATCGGCACTCATTCTCTCTCATCTCCCTTCCTCTTCAACCACCACCGTCTTCCTCCCTATCGCAGCACCACCTACGACCTCCGCCACAACTGAACGGTCGATCGATTTGCTTCACTTGATTCCTCATCGGACCAACGGTCTTGATCTCCTTCACACGATTCCTTCAGATTTGCTCGATTTCTGTCATATATGCTTACGTTCCTTCTATTCTACCAAGAGAAAAAGAGAGAGAAGCGCCCCAGGGAGGAGAAAGTTTTCTTGGAAAATGGTTTCTTGGGAGCGTAGTTTGCATGTGCCTTGAGTGCACGTTTTCTTGTTCAGATTCAAATTTTCAAAAGCAGCAGTTGTACATCAAAAATCTGTATTTTTTATGCTTTAAAGGTTGTACCATAAGCTTTATAAGTGGTATGTCTTAAAATTCAAGACATCAGCTTTAAAAGTTGTACATTGTGCATTTTAAGTTGTAAAAAGCTAAATGCTTTATTAGTAGTAGATATATATATATATATATATATATATATATATATATATATATATATATATATCAGTAAGTTACAAAATGGTCCCTGTGGTTTGCATAAAATTTTGGATTCAGTCCCTCTGGTTTCAGTTTTGTATAAACGGTTCTTATTTGTATTGTTTATTTATAGAAATGGTCCCTCTGTCTCATTTTTTTTTCCCTAAATGACAATTATACCCTTTTACTTCATAAAAATTTTGCTCCATTTCTATTCATTAATTTTGTTTGTGTTTTTAACATTTAAATCTTAATTTAATAAATGATGATTTGACTAATTTTGTATTATTATTATTTAAGATTTAATTTATTTAATAAAACTTTATTAATACAGATTTCATTATTATGATATTTATATTGTAGGTCCCGAGAGGTTCCCAAAGTATATAGCTTTAAGCTGTAGAGGGGGGGTGAATACAGCTATTTAAAAATTACACAGTATTTTCTCAATGTTTGTATGTATTATCAACAATTTGTTAATTACAAACAAGCTTGAATGCGGAAAGGTCAAGCTGAGATGACAGATACAACAGTATGTTCACTAGTCTAAGACAGACTCAAACTAGATTACAATGAATACACTCACTAATAAGCACTCACTTGTGTTTACAAGACTTAGAGGAACAGCTTTATGTAGAACAGCTTAGACACAAAGAAACTGTATTACACAAGCAGGCTTGCATGCATGAAGAATATACTTGCACGTTCACTCTTGGCTTCAGCACTTAGCTTTTTGGCTTATCTTTTTCTGACCTTAGAAGCTTCCTTTTATACTCAATCAGAGGATCTAAGAGAAACATCTTCATTGGACGGAATGAAAAAGGAGAAGTCTTGTTGAAAAGACAACATAACCTTTTCTGCACTTTTCTGAAAAGCAGACTTGTCTTCACATGTGCAGAACTTTTGTCTTTTCACTTTGTCTACTGTTGCATTGCCTTTAACTAAATAAGGAATGTCAACTTTGCGTCTTTCTTCCTTGTAAAGGCCTATTTTGATATAAGAAAAAGGTCTGTCACCCTTTTTCAAATAACCTTTTGTCTTCATGTAACAGAACAGCTTGGGCAGACTGAGTAGTTCTGTTTTCCACTTTGTCTTCGACTTTGTAAACTGATCTTGCAGCCAAAGACAATACATGAGGACTTGGAAACATATTCCATAAAGTGTTTTAGTCTGTTCACAAAGAACAGGTTCTGTTCACAAAGAACAGAACACTTGAAAAATGCCCAAGCTGCTCACTAGTATAGAGCAGCGTAGACAGTTTATGTCCAGCCTGTTCAGCAGACAGAGCAGCTTGGACAAACTGTCTTAGTTGCAACACATGCAACACATAGAACAGCTTTGGACTGATATTGCAAATCATTTTCAGGTTTCAATAAGGCATATAACAGGCCTTAAATTCAACCATCAAATGCATCAGCAGGTTTGATTAGTAATCTCCCCCTCAGATGTAGAACAGGTTTGACTGAGGCCTTTTTGTGCCTAACAATCTCCTCCTATTTGCAATAACCAGTCTAAGCTTGTCTTCGTCAAAAATCACTATATATTTTTACAATATACTTGTTGAAATAGAATTACAACATCAACATAAAGTAAAAGATCAGTTTATATATACACTGATTTTTGAATACATTAGAACAACACATGTTCTTACAAAAGTACAACTAATGTACTAATGTATATTACAACTAATGTAAAGTGAAATTACAACAAATGTAAATAAAGTACAACTGATGTACATTGGACTGTTTTTGTCGGGAGCAAATAATGGTAAGCCTGTCCAACTGATGGACAGCTTCCATTCTTCACCTACCCATATGGTAGATGGACTTCACTGGACTGGAGGTGGCATTCCTTGTTTGAATCTTCTTTCAAGTTCTTCCTTCGTTTCTTCCATTTCTCCAATTTCAACTCTGAGGAACATGAAGTTAGAATCTTGAAGCTCACCTCTGTTATAGAATCCTTTCAGCTCATCCCAGATGGCTGCTCTCCATTAGTTGGACTGTCTGAAGGAGGAGGCAATCCTGAAGGCTACAAGCTGCTTAAGACCAACTTTATGTAGGTCTGAAACTCTTTGAAAACTTTTCTTTTGAGACAAGGGATCTACAAAAAATGCCCCTAACTCAGGCTCTTCAATTACTTTGCCATCTTCAAATTCTACTCCTTTAGGCAGGCTGTGGTCAACTCCTAACTCAGGCTCTTCAATTACTCTGTGTCCTTCTTAGTTCTCCTGATTATTTTAGGATGTGTCACAAAGACACCTTCACTTACTTCTTTAGAGATCAGGCCAAGGTCCTTTACTCTTTCCATCAATTTCTTGACATATGCCCTGATTTCCTTAGCCGTTTCTGACTTTGATTCACTCAGGGCAACTGCCAGCTCAATCCATTCTCTGTACCCCATCTGTGCTACGTCAGTGTGGTCATATGTTTCCAATTCTGGGCCTGTTGCACCCATTCTTGTTATTTTCAGCTTCCACTGACTGCCTTTCCTTGATACAGGGACAACTTTGACAATTGCTTGCTTGGCTAGCCTTCTTTCAGCAACATCATGAAACTTTTTCTTTGCCAAGTTGTCAAAGTGGTATTGAGCTCTTGCATGAGGCACTGTAGATTTGGTCACAGAGACCGGAGTACCTTTTTCTACTTCCTTTTCCTTCTCCCCTGCTGATCCCTTAGCAGCTTCTAATATTTTCTTTTGCACTTCCAGAGTAGACATTTTAATTTTCTTTGCTTCTTGAAGTGCAAAAGCTTTGGCAGCTTTGGCAGATTCTTCTTCTTTTCTAAGCACTTCCAGAGCTTGAAGCTGTTCTTCTCTAAACTCAAAGTACTTGTGCATAGGAAGACCCATTTCTTTAGCCCTGGCTTTGTGAAATTGATCTTCTGCTTGTTTCTGCTGTATGGGATCATCTTTTGCTATTCCTTTTCCTTTAGCTGCTGTAGTGGTAGCAGCCTCAGGAATTTTCTCTTCTTCTTCTTCTTCTTCTGTTATAATTAGATGCCTTCTTTTACTGCTGGGCCTGTCCTCAGAGATGAATTCCTCCCCCTTAGACTGAGCAGGGTTTGGAGAGACAGCCTGAGTAGGCAGAGCAGCTTGAGAAGCACCTTCAGCTGTACCTGTTTCAAAAATATCTGCTGGCTGACCAGTTTGGGTTGCAGACACTGGTATCTCCTTAGGAGAAGAATTTTTCTCCCCCTTAGACTTAGTCTTCGAGGCAGATGACTTCTCCCCCTTTGAAGGAGATGAAGCAGCGACTTCAACACCTGGTCTGCCTGAAGACACAAAGTCAGCAGGCTTGCCAGCAGGTTTAGCAGAAGGTTTGGGACCAACAAGGCTAGTCACTAAGAAAGCCAAGTTATCCTTCACCTCTGAGAGCTGGGAAAGACAGGTCTGAAGAGAAGAGGAGTGGGGATCAGCAAGGGAGGTTAGCTTGACAATATTTCCCCTATCAGACGCTGTGAACAGCAGAGTTTGCAGTTGTGCAAGATGAAGTTCTAGAGAATCTTGCACATCAGCAAGATCTGATGACACAGAGTTTCAAAGGGAGCCAATGAGAGTTTGTAAGCTAGCCAGAGTGGCGGGAAGAGTAGAGTTGCAAGAAGTAAGAAGAGATGACAGCTGTTGAGAAAGGGCTGTTATTGAGGACACAGAGTCCTGTTGCATGGAAAGAATAGAGGAGAGGGATGTGGACACATGTTGTAGCTGAGCAGTGAGTGTTAACAGCTGTGGAGAGTGATCAGGTTGTGGAGTGGTAGGGAAAGAGGCCTTGAACGAATCAAAAAACCCCTGAAGCTGTGCAGACACAGAGTCTGATATGATAGAGGGGAGAGAAGACAGAGAGGATTCTAAAGAACTAACTTTGTTGGTCAGCAAGGAAAGCTGATCCTTCAAAGGCAGGTCTTTAGGAGATGGAGGGGTATGGGTAGACTTTTTTGAGTGGGTAGATGGAGAAGATGATGATGAGGCTGGTGTTTGAGGATGAGATGGAGAGGGAAGAGAAACTTTTGAAAGAAGCTCCATAGCCTGGGCAAAAGTTAGATGGCCCAGCTTGGAGGGGTCAAGAGGTCCTTCAGCAGCGGCTGTAGCTGCATCACCAGGAGAAGGGGTTGGTGTTGAGGGCCTTTCAGATGCTGCTTGTGCTGCAACATCCTCATGAAGACCAGTGGTGGTTCCCTCTGCAGTGCCTTGGTTTAAAAGCACCTCATCATTGGGAGATGGGATATGCATTTCAACATCAGCAGTGGTGAAACCTGCTGATGGAGTTTGCATGGAGGGAGCAGCCTCACCAGAGGGATGTTGTGATCCCTGAGGTTCATCAGCTTGGGTTGTTGGTACCTCAGCAGCTGTTTGGTGTAGAACAGCTGTATCATGGGGAGCAGAAGATTGAGGCTGAGCTGCTGATTGGTCTATATCAGCATCGTGGGCACCTCGTGCAGACTCAGGGTGTGAGAAGATTTTAGAGGGGGACAGTGTGGACGCAGTATGGAGTGGAGAGGACTCCTGTCGTTCAATATCCTCAGCCTGTTGGGAGGCTGGGATAGTTGATGTGGGTATCTCCGTTTGTACAACTGGTTCCTGTTGGGAGGAACCAGAGGTCTAGGCTGACTCTGGGTAGACTCAGAATGGAGTGAAGCATGCTCCAATGTGGCTGAACCTTCTCCCAAAATAGGAGAGGCAGCAGGGGTTGCTTCTTTTACAACTGAACCCTGTTGAGAGGGAACAGAGGAGGTGGTTGTTGTAGCTGTTTTCTTTTTGGAGATAGATTTTCGGTGATAGAGAATGGATGGAGTGGGTGATTGGGGAGAGGAGATGAGAGGTTTAGACTGGACAGATTTTGAGACTGGGTCAGAAACAGGTGGGTTGGCCTGTTCCATAGTCTCAGATGCCACAGAGGCACCAGCCACAGAGGCTTGAGGTTCAACAAATGAACCAGGGTGAGGAGTCTTCTCCTTTTCAGCCACAGAGGCTAAAGGTATAGACTCAGTCTGAGCTGATTTGGCCTTCTTTTTCACAGGCCCAGCTTCAGCAGTTGCCAGGGTCCTCTTAACAAGTTTGGACCTGGCTTTGGATTTTGTTGCGGGAGCAGCAGCTTCTGGATCCACTCTCACAGCAGAGGGTCCTTCCACCAAACCTAACAACCTCCTCATCGGTGTGGATAGAGGAGGCTCATTTTGAAGTACAGGAGTATGGAAAATTCTATTCCCTATGACAGGGAATGCAGCAGACTTAAGTAAGGGCTGAGAGTTGTATAGTTGCTCACCACAAACATGGTTGAAAATGAGGCTTAGAAACCTGGGATAACGGACAGCAGCTGGTCTTGGCTCTTGCTGCACCAGGTTCCTCAAGTTCACAAAGATCCACTTAGCCATATCAAGGGTAGTCCCATCCACTAGCTGTAGGACTATTGGAACTTCATCTCTACTCAGTTGGTCAAATGAACCAACTTTGCTGCTGAAGCTCATCATCACCGAAGCAAACAGAAAGCTGTAGGTAGGAGACAAATCCTTTCTGTACAATGTTGCTCCAATTTTGGGTTCTGCTACACCACAGAAGCGTAGCAGATTTCTCATTTGCTCGTTCTCAGGCTGGGGCAGATCATATGACTCAGCAACAGGCAGATGAAGAACCTCCCTCAGAAGATCAGCAGTTATCTCAATGGTTTGAGTCCCATTAAGAATAGTCCCTTTGATGACTGTGGTGTTGGGGTTGTAAGAACAGGTGTACCAGAACTCATACACCATCTCCTGGTACAGGACACCAGGAGTTGCAGTCATAGCATAGTTCAACGGATGAACTTGTAGAAACTCCACCATTTGATCGTAACCTTTTCCCACATAGTTTTTGGGGATAGTAAGGTTTGCAACGTAGTTTGTGGGTTTGATGGTCAGCATTGTGGTGACTGATGAGTGTTTGACAACATCATCACCAACGAACACTGAAAGAAAGGGATTAGGTCTGTGAGCCATTTGGAGAGTTTTGAGGTTTTGAGGAAGCAAAAGACACTTAGTCGATTTTTAGGGTTCTTGAGGATTTCTGGAAATGATGAGGAAGATGAAACAGTATTTTGGTATTTATAGGATTTGAATGTGAGTGTGTATGAGAGAGAAGGTTTTGGGCGGTTTGATTTAAAAAAGTCGTTAACGGAAAACGGAACGGTTGTCCATGTCAGACCGTTTGTCAGACCACTTGAGTCCTTTTTAATCACTTACACACGTAATCCACATTATCCGCAGTAATTAAGTTAAATAAAACCTTAATTAAGTAACTTAAGTTTGAAGAAAGGTAATTAAAATTTTTGGTCTAAGTTGTTGGTCAACCCTGTGATGACCAAGGTCATCACAAGCTGGTCAATCTTCAAGCTGTTCATTTTTCAAACTGTTCCTCTAGCCTGCTCTCCTTTTTAAGAGCAGGTTGTGTTCAATAATTGAACAGGTTACAAGACAATGGCTTGTAAGACAGTGTGAAGAAGTGGACAAGTTGAAGATTGGACCATCAGAGCAGGCTGGACGAATAAACTGATTTTGTTCAGCCTGTTGTATGCTCAAGCTGTTCAAGTTTTTCAGACAAATGACTAAGTACAGAACATGTATAACCTGTTCTGTCTAAGCTGTTCTGAGAAACTTGAGCAGTGTGAAACACACAGATTTTTAGACCTTTGAGAAACACTTAGTCACTCTTGTTTAACATTCCCAGCTTGCTGACAAGGTAATTAAACCTTGTTTCATCCAGAGGTTTGGTGAAAATGTCTGCAAGCTGTTCATTTGTGGAAATAAAACTTACCTCCACATTACCTTTCTGAATGTGATCCCTGATGAAGTGATGTCTGACTTCAATATGCTTTGTTCTTGAATGAAATACTGGATTGTTGGAGATGGCTATGGCACTTGTGTTATCACACAGAATAGGAGTTTTCCTATACACAAGGCCATAATCTTCAAGCTGATGCTGCATCCACAGAATCTGCCCACAGCAGCTTCCAGCAGCAATGTACTCAGCTTCAGCAGTAGAAGTGGACACTGAGTTCTGCTTCTTGCTACTCCAACTGATCAACTTTCCACCAAGGAGTTGACATCCACCTGTTGTGCTTTTTCTGTCTAGCCTGCAGCCTGCAAAATCAGAATCTGAATAGCCTGTTAGTTCAAGGCTGGAGTCTTTGGGATACCAAAGACCCAAACCTGGTGTACCCTTTAGGTATCTGAAGATTCTTTTAACAGCAGCTAGATGAGATTCCTTTGGATCAGCTTGGAACCTAGCACACAGACAGGTGGCAAACATAATATCAGGTCTACTAGCAGTTAAATATAGCAAGCTCCCAATCATGCCTCTGTAAGCTGTTACTGAAACAGCTTTACCACTGGCATCAGCATCCAATTTTACATTAGTTGCCATTGGGGTTTTAATAGGAGAACTTTGATCAAATTTGAACTTTTTCAATAGATCTAAAGTGTACTTTCTTTGATTTATAAAAATTCCAGTTGAGGTTTGTTTAACCTGTAATCCTAAAAAGAAAGTAAGTTCTCCCATCATACTCATTTCATACTTGGATTTCATGAGTAATGAAAAATTCTTGCACAACTGCTCATTAGTAGAACCAAATATTATATCATCCACATAAATTTGAACAAGCATAATGTCAGATTTCACTTTCTTTATGAACAGTGTAGTATCCACTTTACCTCTGGAATACCCATTGCTCATAAGGAACTCAGTAAGAGTGTCATACCAGGCTCTAGGGGCTTGTTTGAGACCATAGAGAGCTTTGTCCAACTTATAGACAAAACCTGGATGTTGTTCATTTTCAAAACCTGGAGGCTGCTTGACATAAACTTCTTCTTGCAGCTTCCCATTTAAAAATGCACTCTTCACATCCATTTGAAATACCTTAATGCTCTTATGAGCAGCGTAGGCTAGATACAAACGAATTGCTTCTAGCCTGGCCACAGGAGCAAATGTTTCATCATAATCAATTCCTTCCTCCTGTCTGTAGCCCTGAGCAACCAGTCTTGCCTTATTTCTAATGACATGACCTTGCTCATCCATCTTATTCCTGAAAACCCATTTAGTGCCAATTATAGTTTTACCTTTAGGAGCAGGGACCAGCTTCCATACATTGTTTCTCTCAAACTGATTGAGCTCTTCTTGCATGGCAGTGATCCAATTGGCATCTTTTAGTGCTTCATCAACCTTCTTTGGCTCCATCAGTGAAACAAAACTAGAGAACATACAAAAATTCCCTAAGCTGTCCCACCGTGTTTGTATCCCCTTGTTGATGTCACCAATTATTTGATCATTGGGGTGACACCTGATCCACTTAGGATCATTTTTCAATGATGATTCACCTGAGTTGTTAACATCTTCAGCAGGTCCTGTTGAACAGCTCTCAAGATTTTCAGACACACTGTTGTCTTGAGCCTGTTCACTTGTTGAACATGTCTGACCACTGTTGAACATATCAGCAGTAGAACTAGGAAAATCAGCATTGATAGGTTCAGGACATGCATTTGTAATTAAGTCAGTACACTTATTCACACAGGGTGTATTGACATAATCATCATCATGTCCATCATGATTAACAGGTTCCACACTGGGTGTAGTGGAAGCTTTTGAGTCCTCTTCATTGTTTGAATGCATCAGATCATCAAAGTTAAGTTCTCCTGAAACTGATTCAGGAACAGCTTTGGTGAAAGCATTCTTGGACTCTTCAAAGGTGACATTGATAGATTCATCTATCACCTTTCTTTTGTTGTTGTATACTCTGTAGGCTTTAGAGATAGCAGAGTAGCCAACAAACACACCTTCATCAGCTTTAGGTTCAAACTTTGTCAGTTGATCCCTCTGATTCAGAATGAAGCAGGGACACCCAAACACATGGAAGTAACTGACATTTGGTTTCCTTCCTTTGAGCAGCTCATAAGGAGTCTTGTTCAACCTTTTTACCACTAAGGATCGGTTTTGAGTGAAGCAGGCAGTGTTGACAGCTTCAGCCCAGAATGATGAAGGCAAACCTGATGCACACAGCATGGTTCTAGCAGCTTCAATAAGAGTTCTATTTCTCCTTTCAGCAACTCCATTTTGTTGTGGAGTTCTTACAGCTGAAAAGTTTTGAGTGATTCCTTTCTCTTCACAGAAGTCTTCAAGAGTACTGTTTCTGAATTCAGTACCATGATCACTTCTAAGCTGCTTCACTTGAGCAGAGTTCAGCATCTCCATCTTTTTCACAAATCCAATAATTTCTTTAGCAGCCTCTCCTTTGCTCTTCAGAAAGATCACCCATGTGTACCTGGAGAACTCATCAACCATTACTAGAGTGTACCTTCTTCCTCCTAGACTTGGGACATTTACAGGTCCAAACAAGTCCATGTGGATTAAGAAGAGTGGAGTATCAATAGAGAAATTATGTTTGGATTTAAAAGAAGTTTTCCTCTGCTTGCCTTTTTCACAAGCTGTGCAGAGTTTATCTTTAACAAAGGTTATAGAGGGCAAACCTGTCACCAACTCTTTCTTACAGAGTTTATTGATGTTCTTGAAGTTCAGATGTGACAGCCTTTTGTGCCATAACCAGTTTAAGTCTGCATTTGTTCTTGTGAGAAAGCAGGTTTCAGTTGTGGAATCAGCAGATTGCATGTCCACAACATATACACCTTTCTTTCGTTGAGCACATAGCACAACTTTGCCTTGGGGATCCAATATGTAACCCAGGTGCTCATCAAAGTTAACCTTGTAGCCAGCATCACACAGTTGGCTTATGCTAACAAGGTTATGTTTTAGCCCAACCACATAGGCAACTCTTTTGAATACTGCAGCACCAGCTCTAAGAGTTCCATATCCCTCAGTGGATCCCTGTACATCGTCACCAAATGTGACTTTTGGCCCTTTTTCAGACCTGAGATCACTCAGCAATTCTTTACAACCTGTCATGTGCCCTGAGCAGCCACTGTCCAAGTACCAAACCTGGGAAGGTTGTTTTTCCTGCAGAGTGATAAGAGAGATATTAGTCATTTTTAGGGGAACTCATCACAGAGATGAGTTCTCCTACTTCATCAACATTTGTTGATGGACTCATAATATCCACACTAATATTCCCAATTTGAATGGTGTCAGCTTGGATACCATTTTTATTTACTGAGATGTTTCCAGCACTGCTTGTAACAGCTGTGGGAGAACTATCAGAGTCAACAGGCCTCATGTCCTCAGGTTCATGACAGTCTTTGGCCAGATGTGTCTTCTTCCCACATTTATAACATTTTCTCTTTTTAGGATTTTTGAAAGAAGAACTTTCAGAAACACATTCTGAGTTATTTTTGTTGATTCTTTTAGCAGGTTTAGCAAATTTATTACTACTTGATGAATCAACAACTTTTGTGGAGGGTTCAAAAGTCACAGCTTTGTTTGTCTCTTCTTTCCTTCTTTTAGGAGGACAAATGTCAAAGACAGGAAGCTTAATTGGCTTTTGAACTTCCACAGATTTGGGAAACTTATTCCCATGTTTCTCAGGTTGAGCAATGGCTTTGCCTTTGTCACTACTGAGATGTGATTTATGCTGCCTATCAACATAATCATTGTTTCTGGTTTTGAAAAACTTATTTTCATATAAAACCAGTTTACCACTATGATTAGTAAACTTATTAGAAATCACAGCAGGTTTACTTTCAACATGAGACTTGCCCTTGTTGAAAACAGACTGCTTAACTTTTGAAAACTTGTTTTCAAAATGTTTAGCATCAAAAGGATTATTATGTCTTTTGCCATCAGCTTTGGACACAGAGCCTGTTTTGTCAACAGATTTAGTATCCACAGCTGTAGTTTGGACATGTTTTCCTTTCTTTTGCTTGTGTGAATCAGCAGAGCACTTAGCAGGCTGGATTGATGGAGAACATATTCCAACACCAGCTTTTGAGCTAGGTTCACACGAGCTGTCAGTATTTTGAGGCCTGACAAACCTGTTTGTTGAAATTAGTTTACCATTCACTTTTTGAACAAAAGTGTTTGGAAGCTCACCAAGAGTAGATAAATCTTCTTTCAGATTATTAATCTCAACAATGGAAGCTGCTGTATCAAGATCCCCTCCAAGATAGGCTTGAATTTGTGCAGGGATCTGTTGACTTATACAATGGCTGACTTTTTGTGCAGATTGGCACCAAGAGTCAACTATCTTTTGAAGCTTAGCATGCTTTATATCTGTTTCTCTCTTTTCTTTCAGTAAAATGGAGTTGATGTGTTTTAATTCATCAAGCTCAATTTCCAACTTATGGAAACTGTCCAGTTTACTGGATTTTGTTTTAAGATCTGTTTTAAGCTTGGAGATTTCAGATGATAAAGCATCATGCTTCTCAACAGCAGCTTTCAAATCAACTAACATATATTCAAACATCTTAATCTTTTCTTCAGAACTGTAAGCCATAAAATTTTGTACCTTATACATCATTGTAGGATTCCAGTTCTCTAAGCTGCTGAAAGCTTCAGCTTCAGCCATATCCTGTTTGAAACTGCTTGTTGATGGGACATCAGTGTTGGCCATCAGACATTGATTGTCTTCTTCATCAGATGATGAATCAGATTCCTCCCAATCACAAGTCTCTGCCATGAGTCCCTTTTGGCGGTTGGAACCCACTGAGTTTTCCAACTTCCTCAGCTTAGCCATGGCCATAAGGTACTTAACCCTATACCCATCATCCTTGTTTGTCTTGTATGGTTTGGATGACTGACCAACAGCTTTTGACACACAGTCAGCAGCTATATGGCCAGTTTTGCCACATTTGAAGCACTCAGCCTTGGATTTATCAAATGCCTTCTTTTTGCCAGCACCTGAACTTCCTTGCAGCATGTTTCTTCCAAACCTTTTCTTGTTGAACCTTTTGACAAGCATAGCTATCATTTGCTCATCATCCTGTTCAGCAAGATCTGCATTATCTTCCTCATCTGACACCTCCTCCTTGTCATCATTCTGTTGATCAGGTTGAGTGAACACATCACTCACCTGACTCACAGACTGTCTCACATTAGCCACAAAGGCTGCACCTCTTTTAGACATCTCCAAGGCATTTCTCTTCTGTTGCCTTGACTGTTCATCATTTAGTAAAGATCCATACAAGTTGACAAGATCCATACTTCTGATTGGTCCTGAATTTCTTAAAATTGTTGAAAAGTAATTCCATTCTTCAGGGAGGATGTCCAAAAACTTGTTCACCAGAGTAAGACTGTCCTTAGTGATCCCAACAGCTTTGAGATCATTCACAAGAGCAGTAAACCTGGTGTAGGTTTCTGTGAGAGTCTCCTTTGGTTTTGCAAAGAAGAGTTCATACTGTCTAACAAGATTGTTAAGATTGTTATCCAGTGTGATTGTGGGTCCATCATAGACGGTACACAAAGTATCCCACATCTCCTTAGCAGTCTTCATCTTCTCAACCTGTTTAAACACATCATCAGGCAAGGAGATGACTAGATTGTTTCTGGCCTTTGCATCAAGAGCCACCAATCTTTTGTCTTCATCAGACCATTGAGCTTTTGCTTTCTCAAATGTTCTGATCTCAGGAGCTGCTCCTTCAACAGCAGGAGTTATTGTTGTAACAGAAGTTGGCACATAAGGACCCTCCATTACAATTTCTGGTAGTTGTACATCCAGATTCTCTAGGTAGAGCATCATTCTGCACTTCCAACCAGAAAAGTTCTGATGATTGAACTTTGGAGGTTTGCCCATTGAGCCATTGTCATAGTATGAAGAATTTGCAGCACTGTTGTCCATGGAAACTTGGGAGAATGAGAGATCTAGAATGACACACACTCTAAACTGCTCTGATACCAGTTGTAGGTCCCGAGAGGTTCCCAAAGTATATAGCTTTAAGCTGTAGAGGGGGGTGAATACAGCTATTTAAAAACTACACACTATTTTCTCAATGTTTGTATGTATTATCAACAATTTGTTAATTACAAACAAGCTTGAATGCGGAAAGGTTCAAGCTGAGATGACAGATACAACAATATGTTTACTAGTCTAAGACAGACTCAAACTAGATTACAATGACTACACTCACTAATAAGCACTCACTGTGTTTACAAGACTTAGAGGAACAGCTTTAGTAGAACAGCTTAGACACAAAGAAACTGTATTACACAAGCAGGCTTGCATGCATGAAGAATATACTTGCACGTTCACTCTTGGCTTCAGCACTTAGCTTTTTGGCTTCTCTTTTCTGACCTTAGAAGCTTTCTTTTATACTCACTCAGAGGATCTAAGAGAAACTTCTTCATTGGACGGAATGAAAAAGGAGAAGTCTTGTATGAAAAGACAACATAACCTTTTCTGCACTTTCTGAAAAGCAGACTTGTCTTCTTGTGTGCAGAACTTTTGTCTTTTCACTTTGTCTACTGTTGCATTGCCTTTAACTAAATAAGGAATGTCAACTTTGCGTCTTTCTTCCTTGTAAAGGCCTATTTTGATATAAGAAAAAGGTCTGTCACCCTTTTTCAAATAACCTTTTGTCTTCATGTAACAGAACAGCTTGGGCAGACTGAGCAGTTCTGTTTTCCACTCTGTCTTCGACTTTGTAAACTGATCTTGCAGCCAAAGACAATACATGAGGACTTGGAAACATATTCCATAAAGTGTTTTAGTCTGTTCACAAAGAACAGGTTCTGTTCACAAAGAACAGAACACTTGAAAAATGCCCAAGCTGCTCACTAGTATAGAGCAGCGTAGACAGTTTATGTCCAGCCTGTTCAGCAGACAGAGCAGCCTTGGACAAACTGTCTTAGTTGCAACACATGCAACACATAGAACAACTTTGGACTGATATTGCAAATCATTTTCAGGTTTCAATAAGGCATATAACAGGCCTTAAATTCAACCATCAAATGCATCAGCAGGTTTGATTAGTAATCTCCCCCTCAGATGTAGAACAAGTTTGACTGAGGTCTTTTTGTGCCTAACATATATATTTTCTATTTTTTTGTATGTTTCCATCTATTTATTTCATTACGTTAATATGTTAATCTCATTATACATTTTAAGAAAAATATATAAACTTTGGATTTAATTCATTTGAATTTAGATATTTGTTACATTATTATTTGTGTTTAAAAATTATATTCTATTTGTTTTGAATTAAATATTTTGTTACATGAAAATATTTAAGTCAAAACAAATAAAAATGTTAGGTTTATATAGTTTTCTTGTAAATTATTCATTAAACCGTAACATATTAATATAACAAAAAAATTTATGTCATAACAAATGAAATGTTATGTGTGTATATTTTACTTGAAAATTATAACCAACTTAAAACATATTAACCTAACAAAAAATATAAATATTTTATTATACTAATATGTTATGGTTTATATAAATTTTTATTTATGTTAAGTTTTATTTATTTTTTAATATGATTATATTGTTACATTAATACGATTCGAATTAATCATAATTTTTATGAAAAACATACAAATTTAGCATTTTCTCAATTATGATTTTAAATTTTTTGTTAGGTTAATACATTTTAAGATGGTTATAAATTTTAATTAAAATATATAAACATAACATTTTATTTGTTATGACATAAATATTTTGTTATATTAATATGTTTTGGTTTAATTACGAAAACTATATAAATATGACTTTTTATTTGTTTTGACTTAAATGTTTTAATGTAACAAAATATTTAAATCAAAATAAATATAATATTAAAATTAAACCAAAATAACAATATAACAAATATCTAAATCCAAACGAATTAAATCCTAAGTTTATATATTTTTTCTTAAAAAAGTATAATGAAATCAAAGTATATATTCATAATGAAATAAATAGATGGAAACACACAAAATACAAAAAACACATAAATATTATAATAATGAAATCTAACATAAATAATATTTTAATTAATAAATTAAATACATAATAGGAACGTAAAATAAATTAATTTAATAGATAAAAAATATATTTTTAATTAAAAAATAAATACTTCTTAATTAATAATAATTAATCAATTAAGTCATCATTTATTAAATTAAGATTAAAAATTTAAAAACAAAAACAAAATTAATGAAAAGAAAGTGACCAAAATTGTTATCAAGAAAAATGATATAATTGTCATTTAAGAAAAATAATAAGACATAGAGACCGTTTCTGCAAGTAAACAATGCAAATAATGACCGTTTATGCAAAATTGAAGCCACAGGGACTGAATCCAAAATTTTATGAAAACCACAGGGACCATTTTTGTAATTTACTCACACACACACACACACACACACACACACACACACACATATATATATATATATATATATATATATATATATATATATATATATATATATATATATATATATATATATATATATATATATATATATAAGGAGGTTCAATGGAAAACGAAAATGCATCGGAAAACCTTGGAAAACCTCCATGCACCACCACAAATACATCACAATTTCCACGTGATGCATCGACTTTCCGCGTGATGCATCACCTGATCCAATCGCTATAAAATGGTTCCACTACTACAAATTGAAGCTAATGCAACACTTTTGATGCAACACTTTAAAAAATTGTTGTCTTTTTATTTAAGTTCCCTCTAAAGCAACACATTGACAATAAATGTTGCATATAATGACTTAACGCAACACTTTTTTTAAAGTGTTGCCATTTTTACTAAAAAAATGCAACACATTTTTAGAGTGTTGCATTTATAATGAAAAAAAATACAACACATTTCTAGAGTGTTGCATTTATAATGAAAAAAATGCAACACATTTTTATAAACATATAACATTTTTTAAGTGTTGCATTTATAATGAAAAAATATGACATGTTTTTAAGTGTTGACTATAATATTTTTTTGTTTTGTAATTTTGATTAAAAAAATACTCACAAAAGTTCAATGTCTTATTTGTTAAGATTAATAAAAATTAAAAGAAACATTTTTTGCAAACACATATTATCTGATTTTAATAATACAATATAATAATATTTTTTATTTAATATCAAACAACTAAGTATTTTTTATCTTTAATTTAACTAGCATTCAATTTTTTTTATTTTAATTATATATAAATTTTATAATAATTTATTAAAATATAAAAAAATATGTATTTCTAAATCAACTCATGTAATACATGAGTCTCAAACCTATATATTATAATAAAATAAAATAATTCATGTTATTTGTCACTTCTACAATACAAAAAAAAATTATTTTTCCACCTCTTTTTCCAAATTTAACACCTTAACTTAATTGCATTAAATTTTGAATTTATTTTTTTCATTAATTAATTATTAATAATATAGATTTTGTAACATTTAAAATTAATATTTACCTAAAATAAATATTTATCATTATTATCCATAATAATCATAATTAGATCCAAATGTAAAAAATTTGAATTAGTTGTGGAAATTATTATTATTATTATTATTATTATTATTATTATTATTATTATTATTATATATAATAAAGGAAAACATCAAATGTCACGTGTCACCTCTACGTTCACCAAAAAGATAATTACAACTTATAAAAAACAAAGATAAATACAATTTACTATTTTTAAAAAAGATAAATATACTTTATTTTTTAATCTGTAAATAATAAAAAGAAACACAATTATTATTTTTGTATGTTTTTATTTTTACTCATATACATTTTATATAAATAAATTTAATTAAATATCCACGTAATACGTGGGTTATAAACTAGTTCTCTTTAAAATATAGAGAAATGAAGAGAATTACCGATTTTAGGGTGCGTTTAGTACAGGGAAATAAACCAGAAAAATGGAAATAAGAAGCAATTCCCTTGTTTGTTTTGACATGAGAAATACAAAATGAGAATTAAATCAATTCATTTTCTCTAACTCTGCTTCCCTCCTATGTGTGAAGAAATGAAGGAACCCCCCCCCCCCCAAAAAAAAAACCCTTCGGTTGCACGCTAGTCCATTTTGCTTCTATCTCTCTCTCCCTCCCTCTCTTCGATCTCTAGACAGAAAAAACAACGACCATCAATCTCCGGCGACCCCCTTCTAGACATCAACGACCGTCGTCGAGTTCTCATTAGTCATCAGTCTCGGCGACGGTGGTTTACTGTTATTTCGTCTCCTTCTCTCAACGGAGAGTTTGTGTTGCTTTCCTTAAGCTTCTCTCGACCGTGGCTTTGTGTTGCATTCCTTCTCCTTCTCTCGGCGGCGACGGTCTCTACAAACCCTAGCGACGTCGGCTTCTGTTTCTTTTCTTCTCCTTCTCTGGACGGCGACGACAACATCTCAGTATTGGGATCTCTCGACGACGGTGGCAAATCGTTCAAGGTCTGTTTCTCCTTCTCTATTTGTCTTTAGGGCTCATTTACGTTAAAACCCTATTTTCAGATTTGGTAGTATCACGTGAAGAACTGGAGGCCATGAATCTTGATGAGCAGATCTTTCCAGAAAGGTAGTATCTTTCTATTTAATTCATTACAATTTCCTCCATTTCTCATTTTGTTGTTATACATATTTTTTTGGTCATCGTTTGGATGGGCATTTAAAATTGATTATTGTGACTTGAATAATCTAAGTTAGATAATTAATTATGTAATTGAACAAGGTTAGGGATAGGTAGGCTGTTTTACAATTCTCCACGATAATGAAGTTTTATTAAGTAACTTTTTTTCTCTAAATTTGATTATTTTGACCCTAAATAATCAGAAAATCAGTCACTTCTATGCAAACACCTAACACTGTTGATAATCAGTTTAAAAGCTTATCCAAAGACCGCTGGAGGCCTGGAATAAGGCCCACAAAATGAAATATGTTAAATGACCATCAGAAATTCAATTTGAGTCACTTTATTGCTATTATTTCAGCATGACAGAACCAGATATACAAAACTTCAAGTTGCATGACGATGAAAAGAGGCTTCAAAGTGTAAGTTCCCATTTGTTTTGTGGCTCCCATCTTTGATTAGCACCAGCAATCTGAACAGTCAGATCTTCATTTATTCCTAAATCTCAATATGTTACGAATAGGAGAACCCACACAATGAAAATGTTAAGCAACCAAAAATAAACACACTTGACAGTTTTCTTCATATCTCTCTGTGCATGCATTGGGTCCTCAATCAAGCTCAATTTTCATCCATTACACCATGCTGCAACCCCTCATTTCAACCTCCATTTTTAGTCTATAATGGACCTCAATATTGCTCATTAAACCTTGAACATGTAGCATGGATTGGTTGGCAAGCTTAAGGGGTATTGGTGCTGTAAATTCAAGGGACGGACAGCAGCCATAAAGGCTCAGACAACAGTCCCAAAATAGTCCCGTAACACGTTTAAGAATGGCTTGGCCTTTGGCCAAAGGCCTCAATTCGCAGCTCGATTCTTTCGGCCTTTGGCCGAGGCAATTGTTCTATTCATTGATGCCTTATAGCCGTGTGATAAGGCTGCTATGGAACCCAAATTCTGGGCTATAAAAGCTGCAACTACAGCAGCAAAACGGGCCACAAACAGTCCCCGAACACGCACGTTTATGGCTTGGCTTTTACACCGAAAAATCCCTCGAATCTTCGGCCATTTCTTTTAGCCTTTGGCAACAAACTTCAGGCCTTTAATAACACATTAAAAATGAATATTGGGGCTATTATAAGTAGTCTAAACCTGACTGTAACAGCGCCCAACAGAAAGGGTTGAACCGCAACGGTTTGGTCCTTAACCGTGGCCTAAATTCATAGGCTTTTGGCTTTAATTCTGTGGTCTTTGGCCTTAACCTTTAGACCCTCTAATAATATGTTTTTAACTCATATTTTGGCTGCTATAAAGCCCCAAAGTTGGGCTGTAACAGCAGCAAAAGAATATGCGATGAATTAAAGGGTATGCGATGAATTAAAGGGTATGTGATGACTAGTAGAAATAGAAGAATGCGACTAAAGGCTTGTGACCCGAGCAAATAAGCTATAAAGCCGAGACCATTAAAATAAAGTAAGATCCTAAGCATGTCACGGGATCACTAGATGGCTTCAAAACACCCCGTATTCACTATTATTACATATATGTGCTTGTGTGATCAATTATGAACTCGTGAATACTAAGAAACGCACTAAAAGTCGTTAAAGACATAAATGACTCAGGAACATGAAATTAAATATGATGACAATACAATGATCCTTAAAATATGTCTTAATATGACAACTGACTTAGAATAACAATATTAATCATGATGATGACATGATAAACAGGTCATACAAAGATATAATCTGAATATGAAAGTGGCTCAAATTCTATAAAGACAAAGAATAATTAGAACCTAACTGAAAGACAGAATCAGAAGCTAAATAGCCAAGGTGAGATATAGATTTACATATTACACATTGCTTTATCACACACCAACCCGTACAAAAAAAATCTGCCCATATGCCATGCATGTTAACTGTAATATCTATAATCTCACTAAGCAAAAGCTTAACGTTGTTGCATATCTCTCTTTACAGGTAAAAGCAAAGACAAGACTCGAAGTGAACACGTACCTAAGTGACCAAGACCGGCAACTCGAAGTGACACCTAACCACTACTCATACTACATTTTGGGTACTGATAGAAGACAGACCGTGGGGATAACTGGGTAGTGCATATTGTATTATAATGTCAGACGATGTAATAGATTAGTTAAATGATGACTCTAACCTTATATCTACTTGTAATAACTTTGTTTTAATCTTGTCCTGTAATTATAATCCACTTTTATTTAATGTTATCTTAGTTTTACGATTAATACTACATTGCTAGCTGGGAACTAATGGTAAGACTCTAGATGCAAAATAAGTGTCATACAATGTATCATCTACATAATGACAACATTTGATAAGTGTTGCGTTAGATAAGTAAAGTGTTGCTATAAGTTGGTAAAAATAAATTAAAAGTGTTGCTTTAGAGTATAAAACATGTTGCATTTAAAAAGTGTTGCATTTATAAGATAATGGCAACACATTAAAAAGTGTTGCTTTAGAATATAAAAAGTGTTGCATTTAAAAAGTGTTGCATTTATATTATAATGGCAACACTTTTGAAAAGTGTTGCATTATCGAGTAAAAGTGTCGCTTTAGACCTAAGGCGACGTTGGCTAAGGTGGCACTACATAAAGTGTCGCATTAGGCTTATAGCAACACTTTTAAGGCCCAACACAACACTTTTCCCATGTTGCTGTAGGTTCATTTTGTTGTAGTGTTCTTAGGTTTTCCGATGCATATAGGTTTTCCATTGAATCCACCCCTATATATATATATTGTTTGTGCGTCTGACAATCAATAATAATGGGTTAAAGTAATAATTAGCTTAGTAACGTTTCCAGAGGGTTCAGGACGAGGATTAAGGGGCCTGCAACAAAGTAAAGAGAAGACTGTCGTTAGTGTCGACACAGGGGGAGCCCATGTGAGGACACTCCGATGCCAAAGTCAGCCGCCATGTTCAAGAACGTATGTAGAGAGAAAATATAGGTGAAGTGAGGAATTGTCATTACCCTTTTCTAGATGGTTAGGACTCCTATTTATACCTTCCTTATTCCAGGCGAGGCTGTTATCAGGAGGGCTCCTATTGGTCAGAAAGGAACGTGCGTGGGAGTGCCTCCGCGATCCCTGATGAACCAATAGGACGCCTTGCTTTTTCTCCCTTCTCCGCGTGACACCTTTTACCTGACAAGATCCTCCCTGCAGCTCACAGGTTTATCATAAGTCACTCGCGGGTCGAACGGATGGCTTCGGGTCCAGGGCAGGCCTAAGTTATGGGTATAGGAAGGATTGGGCTCCTTAGGCCCTTGGGTCAATACGAAATTGGACCCACGTAATCAAGTCCCCCAAGTTCTAGTGAAAATGTATGGTTTTGGCTAGAACTTTGAGAGACTACGCATTAGCCCAGAAATTGCAAGGCGAGCCGTTAGTGGCTCGCTTACGGATTCACCGGCAGGGTGAATGGATCACTTAGCGTCTAAAACGCTTGAGGTGAGGCGGCAAGACCCCTAAGCGCCTAAAACATTTGAGGCGAAGTGGTTGAAGTTTTTGGCACATGGGATATTTGAGGTGAGGTGATTGGGCGTTATGCGAATGGCATTTTTTAGGATGTAACGGGCGAACGGTAGACCTTAACAGTTGTGGGTCTTTTAATCTTCTGGCGTCAGCTCAAATTAGAGTTAGGTTGCAAAAACATTCAATGCGACCTAAAAAATCATTGCTTGATGGGATGGCTCTGTGAGGCGGCGTAAGCGCCAATTAATGGAGGTCATGATGACAGAAGATTTCACGCGCGCGTGGCGCGTTCCTCAATTGTCACGCCCCTCTGTCAGTTTCAGACGGGTTAATAGGGAGATGACATGAGTCCTGTGATATTCCCGCCTATCTCCCCACTTCTCCATTAAACTCGAAATTTAAGCTTTTTCAAAGTTAAAAATCTGTTTCCTTCCTTGCTTCCCTCTTTGATGTTTTTCCATCATCACCGTGCAGTTTACTCGGCCTTCTTCCGGTGATCTTTGTTTTCCCAGGTTAGCCTCACTCTTCTTCCTTCTTTTTATTTTCTTCTTGCCATTATGCCCACAGCGCCTTCAGCTGATAAGGTACCGTGTACTCTCACGAATTCTGAATTCAAAATTTTCCCGGCCGAATATGGCATTCCTGCTGATCTTCATCCTCAACTCCCTAACCGACGAGCAACAGCTCTTTGTCCTCCTGAGGGCAAGGTAGCCTTGTATACCAAACAATTTTCTGTTGGAAACCTCCGACTTCCTTTTTCCGCCTTTTACCTTTCTTTATTGAAACACTATGGGACTCATCCAGGGCAGATGTCACCCTTTTGCGTACCACTGTTTTTTAGCCGGCTTGCAAGGCCCTAGGCGGTATCCCTTCTATTCTCTTGTTCCGATATTTCTTCAAGCTAACCTGCCAAAAAGACTGGTTTAGCTTTGAAAGGAGAAAGGCGCCTGTTCCAGACGTATTTACTGACCCCCGCAGGGGCAACGCGAATGGCGCGGCTCATTTTTCTGGATTGATAATACAATCGTTCCCCCAGGCGATAAGGATGTGTTAACATGGAGAGCAGGGGGCGCCCTCATTCGTTAACTTGCCCTCCTGAAACCAGGGACCTGGATGTTGACCTTCTAGCATTGCTTGCTCGCCAAAGTTTTAAGTTGAGGACTTATCCCAACCCCGTGCTTGCTCTGTTGGGGATGAATCCCCACTGGGGGGACTCTAACACTCTTCCTATAATAACGAAAGGGGGCATTGGTAGGAGCCTATTTTCCCTTTTGAACCATCTGACTGTCCGCCTTTTACTTGCAGTTATATTCTTAACATTTTCCTTGTTAATGTAAATCGCTCGGATGCCGAGAGCCTACGACCTGGTCAGGCGGCTCCAGAGGGTTCCTTGACCCCCTTGGGACATCTTTCAGCCTGGTCTTCTTCGAGCAAAGGGGATAGCATCGTTGCCACCTCTGAACAAGCTTTAGTGGATCCTAGCTCCTGTCCCTCCGCCCGTACTCGCCTAAAAAGAAAGGCGGCTGGTACTTCTCTTGGAAGTGACTCTCTAATCCAAGTTTCTAGTCCATATGATGATGACAAAGTTGTTCTGTCGAAGAAAATCAAGATTTCTGTAAAACGGCACTCTCCCAAAGGTAAGGGGGTGGCCTTGTCCGATTTTCCTCGAGTTAATACCGAGCCTATCCCTGCGATCCCCATATATGAAACTCCCTATACTCTACCCGCTCCCCCCTCCTCAGTCGGAGAGGCCACTCCCTTAGCTCCATTCAGGCGTGAAAAAAGCGACTACAATCGCGAGGAGCTGTATGTACCAGAATGGGAGATAAAGAAAGGTGATTTGTTGGAGACACCCACAAGCCTATGGGATTTCTTGTATCATGGTATGCCACCCTCTCACGTTGAAATGGCTCAACACGCTAGCAATGCCCTTGTGTTCGACTCGCTCGGCTCTGCCATTGTGAACTTCAACACTTTCTTACCAGAGGTGAAAGCAAGAGTTACAATCGCTGAACATAGGTTTATGAAAGCTCAAGAAGAACTTCGCAAGGCCGACGAAAGAGAGAAAGGACGCATTACCATTATTGAGGAGATGAGGACTCAAGTGTCGTAATGAATCAGCAGGTAGATGATCAAAAGTTGGAAATTGAGAGACTGCGGGCTGAAATAGAGGAAGAAAAGAAAAAAAATCTGTGGCATTGAACCTTCGTGTGAACCAACTAGGTGCTAAGGAAGAAGCTCTGAAGAGAGAAGGAGGAAGCAGTGGAAGCCGTTGGTCGTCTCTCCGAGGAAAGAACCAGGTTTGCTTCCGAGGTTGTGCCCCAAGTGGTCAGCAAGTTGCTACACAGTCGGCAATTCCTTCAGCCTCGGGACGCTGTTCAACGAGCTGCTGTCCACTACGGACGGCACTCGGCTCTCGTGAAAGTTCGCTCCAGTCTAGTTGAAGGGGGTAAAGGTGGAGATGCTACCTGGGTATGATCCCCAGGCACGTGCTCGTCTCAATGAACTAGCTGTTGCGGCCGAAAACATGGTGTTCCATTTTATTGAGGACCTTCGAGCCCACCCCAATCGTTCTGTTGAAGATATGCTAGCTCTGACCCTTGCAGATCCTTATGTTGGGCATGGCTCCAACTTTGCATCCACTCATATGTGAGTCGTTTATATGCTTTACACTATGCTTTACCGTCTGGTTGTCGTTTGATTTAATAGATAATGAATACTGTGATGAACAATTTATGGCTTTGCACACCCAATATGCGGGTGGTGGTGCGTGGCACCCCCTCTTGAACAACTTATTCGCTTTGTACACCCGATCGGCGGGTGGTGGCACTAGGTGCCCCTTTTGAACAAATTGTTTGTTTTTATCAACGTTTCACCTTTTAAAAGTGAAGTGGTTGCTTTTACAATGTTTTATACTTAGAGTAACATGTATGACTCCATTTTGTCAAAGTAATAATTTTGACTCATAGAAACTGAACCATACTTTGCACGTATTTTTAACAAAGTATTGGTGTATTTCCAAGGCGATGACAACCTTGACTTGTGTTACAGAGGCGGTAACTCGGTCTTTTTATTCTGTTAGAGCGATGATGATTCAATCCTTTTTTATGTCGTTAGGGCGATACTCAACCCTTTTTAGTGTTGTTGGGGTGATAACTCAACCCTTCGTTTTGTGTTGTTAGGGCGATAACTCAACCCTTTTTATAATGTTAGGGCGATAACTCAACCCCTTTGTAAGAAGTCGACTGAAATTGCCGTGTTTCAGGCCTGTTTAACTGTTATCAAACACGCGTAGTTGTTGATCATTGGACAAAAGTAGAAGGTTTTAGTCATGTTGTGGGCGTCCCCTTTTCTTTGACATGAAACCATTTGTCACTTTGCAAAAGCAGAGTATAATCGTTAAACATGTAATGATAGGCCTTGTGTCATTAATAAAGCATGAATAATCATTGCAATGTCGTCTGACTTTCCAGAAACAAGTCTTAAATATGGCCATGGGCCTTGATTGAAAATTGTCCAAAGGAAAAGAAAACAGAACTAGGCGTGAAGCCTTGTTTAACTACACGAAGTATTTCTTCAAATTCGTGATGTGCCAAGTCCTTGGTATTTTCGTTCCATCCAATCGCTGTAGGAGGTGTGCTCCGCCCCCAGAGTTTGTGCTACACGGTAAGGGCCTTCCCACCTAGCTGAAAGTTTGCCTGTGGGGGCTGATTTGCTCGCCTCGTTGCTGTGTAAGACTAGGTGCCCAGGCAGTAGTGCCTTATGCTTGACCCTCCTGTCATAGTACCTCTTCATCTTTGCTTTTACAATGTAACATCCAAGTTTCCACAAACAGTACACGTCATAATATTTCATTTCATTAAGTAATAAATATTACTAATTGTTTGATACCACAGGTCCATCAGCATGAATACTTAATTACAACAATAACTTAAAGATCAAATGGTGGTCTAAACTAGCTTCTAAATCTTCAATCAGAGTGCGGAAGACTGAACAAGCTACCCGAGACCGCATCATCTTTTCAAAATAGGCGTCATCAAAAGTCCAAAAGTCTGCTATTCATCAAAGTCCAGATTCACTTAGCCTGGGACGAACTACCTGCTATGGTCTTGCCTTTATCAGCTTTTCCTGAAAAAGAGTTGTCATGACAGAGTAAGCTAACAATGCTTAGTGAGTAAACAGAGTTCCATTAGTTACCACACACATATAACATACTATCAGCTCCTGTCGGCAAGTCACTACGTCAGAGACGTCAAAAAGGTTGGGAGACAACCCAGTCGGTATTCCCATGTGTAAGGCCGAAGCCCTACGGGAAGTGTATGGAAACAAGTCAAATAGGAAAGGAATCTGCAGAATTCCCTCCTGTGAATGGAGATCTCACATTCGGTCCTGTCGGATAATGCAGTATGCAGCGGCAAGTATATAAACAGTCAAGTAAGCAGTAAGCATGATACGTATTTACATAAAATGTAAAACTGAACATGCAATCAAGGCAATTCAAGTGTCTAGCTTCAGTAATGTCAAAAGTACGTTTCTATGATACAATATAGTATTAAAGAAACATGCAGCAACAATCGGAAGTTTCCATACAGTCAATACATTCACCAATAAGTATCGAAATATATGCAAGTAATTAATGAAATCTGTCACTCACAGTGGTCCGTAGTCAGATAATGCTTAACGAATTAAGTGGTTCAGTTTACTCTGTCAAATCGACGGGTTCCTGCATTTCAAAGTCTGGCATATTAATGTCAAGTCTGTAACATGATCTATCCATATAACCCTAGTTATATAATTAGGTTATTGTCAATTCTGGCTGTTGAGTCTGAGGTAGTTCCTATCGTCCCAAGGTGAGTCTATTTTATCAGATTAATACGATCCATCTAATTACAGATGTATATATGGCCTTGAAACAAAGCCAAACGTATTACTTAGCAAGGTGAAACAGGACATACACATTCTAAGGGTTCGTACAGAGTCTGTTAATTTATTTGTGCATAAAATAGTTATGCATCTTGAAACTTATGATTTTTATCATAATTAAACGATACTTTCAATTTCATTAGGTTATTTAATAACTTAATCTGATTTAGGAATTCGACTTTGGCTAGGAACAAACACAGATTCGAATTAAGGAAGCTAGATTCGAACCATACCTAATTCGAATCTATAGATTCGAAACACACACATAGAATCGAAGGCATACATAGTTCCAAGCATACATTCGAGATGAGCTAGACAGATTCGATATTAAGCCTATTCGAATCTAGTTAATAGATTCGAACTCATACATATTCGAGACTAAGGAATCAGATTCGAAGCAACCATTTTCGATTCTAGGAGTTAGATTCGAAGGACATCTCGAATCTAGGGGGGTTAGATTCGAATTCGACTAATTTCGAGTCTAATCATGGATTTTCGAATCTGTTCTACATGTTCAACGATTTTCCAGGTTTCATCAACTAAATATGAACATATATGAGGGAAAAATAGTCCACTAACCTTCGTCCAAGATATATCCTTCGACTATTGATGATTTTCAAGCAAAAACAAGTCCTAAACGAGAGCAAATTAGCTTCAAATGAAGGGAATTTGAGCAAACTCGAGTTTGCTCTTTCAAAACCGAACCAAAAGACAGAAATAGGGCCGATCTTACCTTAAATCCGGACGAAATCAAACATGCAATGGTAGATTCGTGTAGAGCTCGACGATCTCTAACCGATGGCGTATAAATCAAGAGAATCCGACGGATCGTTTGGGAGAAATTCTAGAGAGAAGTCAGATTGTAGAGAGAGAGAGAGAGAGAGAGAGAGAGAGAGAGTTCTAGTTTTCCAAACCAAGGAAATGAGGAGGTGATGCTCTATTTATAGAAAATAGAGAGAAAAATCAGATTTTCTACTGAATTTCCGGAATCGACCAACTTTTATTCCCAACAATGCGATTTGCATATTTGACTTTTAGTCACATTTTTATTCATTTTAGTCCGTTTCGTCATTTTCAGTCTTTAATTTGTCATTTAGCTGAATTTTAATTATTAATTTTATTTCAGCTAATTTGGGCAACTTTTCATAATTAATTATAACTTAATATAATTAACTATTTAAGATTCATGTTTTCAGTTAATTACTAATATTTGGATAAAATTGCTTTATTATCCAAAGTCCGCTGCTGTAATTTATATTTAATAAATTACGGGCTGTTACGATCTTCCCCCGTTAAATTGATTCCGTCCTCGGAATCGACTAAGACAGGAATACCTTCGGATACTTCTGCCTAATCTCGTCTTCTCGTTCCCAAGTTTGTGCAGATCCCTTATGGTATTTCCATTGGACTAACACCATTGGAATTTCCTTGCTGCGCAATTTCGAAACCTTATGATCGATTATACGCTCGGGCTCTTCTTCGTATCGCAACTGCTCATCAATTTGCACGTCTTTCCAAGGAATCACAGCTTCAGCGTCAGCTAAACACTTTCGAAGATTACTCACATGAAATACATCATGAATCCCAGTCATTTCGGCAGGCAACTTCAATCTGTAGGCCTGCAATCCTACACGCTCGAGAATTTCAAAAGGACCCACAAATCGAGGGCTCAACTTCCCCCGTTTGCCGAACCTTACTATTCCTTTTCTTGGCGAGACCTTCAGCAACACTTTATCTCCAACTTCAAACGCGATTGGTTTCCGTCTTTTATCATGATACTTCTTTTGTCTGTCTTGAGAAGTCTGAATCCGCTGTCGAATCAACTGTAGTTGGTCATGGGCTTCTTGCAAAATCGCTGGTCCAGAGATCGGCCGTTCACCTGTTTCCCTCCAACAGGTTGGAGTTCTGCATCGACGTCCGTACAAAAGCTGATATGGAGGCATACCAATAGTCGAGTGATAACTATTGTTATAAGCAAACTCCACAAACGGCAGGTGAGTATCCCAACTTCCACCGAGATCAATCACACAGGCACGTAACATATCTTCTAAGGTCAAAATCGTTCTCTCACTTTGCCCGTCAGTTTCAGGATGATAAGCGGTGCTCATCTTAAGTTCAGTTCCTAGTCCATTCTGAAAAGCCTTCCAAAAACGAGAAGTAAATCTGCTGTCACGGTCCGATACTATAGACAATGGCACACCATGTCTAGTCACGATTTCCTTTACGTACAATTCAGCTAACTTTTCGAGGCGTTCATCTTCACGTATGGGTAGGAAATGGGCTGACTTAGTAAGTCGATCCACTATTACCCATATAGAGTCATGATTCCGCTTAGTCCTGGGCAGCTTCGTCACAAAGTCCATGGTTATGTGGTCCCACTTCCATTCCGGGATTGGCAATGGTTGTAGTTCCCCATACGGCTTCTGATGTTCCGATTTGACTTGTAAACAAGTCATGCAATTTTCTACATATCGTCCTACGTCCTTCTTCATTCCAGGCCACCAATAATCCGTTTTCAAATCTTGGTACATTTTAGTAGAACCAGGATGTACCGAAAATTTCGACATATGAGCTTCCGACAGAATTTGATCACGAATACCTCCTAGTCTGGGAACCCATATTCTATCCATGAACCGTCTAAGACCACGATTATCAAGGGTCAGCTGGGTCACATATGTAACCATACGTTCAGATTTCAAGTTCTCATCCCGAATGGCTTCGGTTTGAGCGGCAATAATCGACTCAGGCAAGGCAGACTCCAAAACAACAGAAGTCAAAGCATAACATCGGGTATAATGGTCTGGTCCGGTTTTGCGGCTTAGGGCATCTGCTACTATGTTTGCTTTACCTGGATGGTAAAGGATCTCACAGTCATAGTCTTTAATCAATTCCATAGATCGCCTTTGTCGCATATTCAGCTCTTTCTGGTCAAATATATACTTCAGACTTTTGTGATCTGTATATAACTTGCATCTAGTCCCATACAGATAATGCCGCCAAATCTTCAGTGCAAAGGTCATGGCTGCAAGTTCTAAATCATGCGTCGGATAATTCTTCTCATGCGCCTTTAGCTGCCTTGATGCGTAGGCAATTACTTTATCCCTTTGCATCAACACACAGCCTAATCCCATCTTAGAAGCATCACTATAGACTACAAAATCATCATTACCCTCAGGTAAGGTCAAAACCGGTGCTTCAATTAGCTTACGCTTCAATGTCTCAAAGGCTCGATCTTGAGGTTCATTCCATTCAAACTTAACTTCTTTCTTCGTCAGACTGGTTAAAGGCACCGCAATCTTGGAGAAATCACGGATAAATCTTCGGTAATAGCCCGCTAAACCCAAGAAACTTCGAACTTCAGATACGTTTTTCGGCGCTTCCCACTTCTGAACCGCATCAACCTTTGATGGATCTACGGCTATTCCCTCACCGGAGACAATATGTCCTAAAAACTGCACCTGGCGTAACCAAAATTCACATTTGGAGAATTTTGCGTAGAGTCGCTCCTTTCGTAACAATTCTAGCAATTCTCGCAAATGCATCGCATGATCAGATTCAGACTTAGAGTAAATCAAGATGTCATCAATGAAGACTATCACTGATTTATCCAGCATTGGTCTACATACTCTATTCATAAGGTCCATAAATGCGGTCGGGGCATTTGTGAGACCGAACGGCATTACTAGAAACTCAAAATGGCTGTAACGAGTACGAAATGCAGTCTTCGGTACGTCAGACTCAAATACTTTGAGCTGATGATATCCAGATCGGAGATCAATCTTTGAAAAATAACTAGCCCCTTGCAGTTGATCAAACAAGTCATCAATTCTAGGCAGAGGGTATCGGTTCTTAATAGTTACCTTATTTAACTCCCGATAATCGATACACATGCGAAAGGTACCATCCTTCTTCTTAACGAAAAGAACCGGAGCACCCCAAGGAGAAGTACTCGGACGAATAAACCCTTTTTCCAATAAATCCTGCAACTGACACATCATTTCCTTCATTTCATTTGGAGCAAGACGGTAAGGGGCCTTTGCGATAGGAGCAGCACCCGGTACAAGGTCAATATGGAATTCGATTTGACGATCTGGTGGCAAACCAGAGATGTCATTCGGGAATACGTCAGGGAAATCTCGAACTACAGGTACATCAGACACGGTATTTTTAACTTCTTTAGCATCTATGGCATAGGCTAAATAGGCGGAACAACCTTTGGTTAGGCACTTTCGGGCTTTCATTACAGAGATGAGACCTAAATTTCGAGTCTTTCTATCGCCATAAACATAACGTTCACTTCCTTCGGGGGTTCTAATTCTAATTATCCTTTTAGCACAAAGGATTTCAGCATTATTCGTCATCAGCCAGTCCATTCCTATAATAACATCGAATTCTCTAATCCACATCGGTATCAGGTCAACGTCCGAGGAGAGGTCATCAATCACTAGCTTACAGGAACGAAAGACTCTATTCACAGTCACAAAATTCGAGCTAGAAGTTTCTATGTCTAAGGGTGCAGGTAACAGCACAGGGCAAAATCAAACTGTTTAGCAAACTTTTCAGACACATACGACAGATTAGAGCCAGAGTCAAATAAGATTAAGGCAGGCATATCATTAACAAGAAATGTACCCGTGAGGACGTCAGCAGTCTCTTTTGCCTCTTCGGCTGTCATATGAAAGGATCTCGGTTGATTCCTCGGAGCAGAGGAACCCTTGACTGATTGCTGAGGTGAAGATGCAGGCGGAGGAACAAATCGGGGTCGGGTACAGTCTTTAGCATGGTGCCCCAACGTAATGCAGTTTTGACAAGCCTCACTGCGCCTGGGACATTCTGACCTATCGTGACCATTCTGTCTACAGCAGTAACATTTAACGAACGCAGGATCGCATTTCCCCTCATGAATTTGCTTGCAGCGAGGACAAGCAGGCTTTGGCGTCGAGGTCACAGCATACGACTTAGCTTTCTTGGAAGACTGCTTATCTCCCTTCTTCGAACTTTCACTCTTCTTTTCAGCTCTCTCAGATTTTTCCTTCTTATTAGATTTAGCAATAAAAGGACATGCGCGCTCAGGATAGATTTCAAGCTCACCTACCCTAGCAATTTCCACTGCCTCAATATAACTTCTCGGTCTGCCAGATTTCACAAACTTTCGAATTTCTCTATCCAAACCATCCACAAAAAGATCTCTTCGCCTTTCATCAGTGTCCACAGGATGATCAGATAACAGCGAGAGCCTGGTAAATTCTAGCTCATAGTCTGTTACAGATCTTGTACCTTGCTGAAACGATAGCAGGGTTTTCTCCATCTGACGCTTAACATCCTGAGGGCAGTATTTCTCCTTCAGATGAATCTTAAATTGATCCCAAGTAATGGATTTTTCCATTGCATCAGACATGGGATTTGTGATAGACTTCCACCAACGGCCGGCTCCATCTTCCAACATTCCCGTCGCAAATGTGACCTTGTCTTTTTCACCACACTTGGAGAGTTTAAACGCTTTCTCCACATTCGCGACCCAGTCCATAGCTTTAACAGGATCAGATGACCCCGCAAACGTACGAGCTCCACACTTCTTGAAATCAACAAACGTACACTCACGTCCTACCTTAACGTGATGGTCAGAAGAGTCAGTCTCACTTTCATCAGAGGACACATGCCTATGTTTCCTCTTTCGGTCTTTCTTTGGCTTCGCTAACATCTCTTCCCTATACTTCAGTTCTAACTCCTGCAACTTAAGTTCTCGCAACCTAAGTTCTTCTTCACGGCGCTTAAATTCAATTTCACGCTGGTTTACTTCGTCAGTCTGCATCACTGCTTTACCCTTGGTCAGCAAGTCCTTAATCTCCTTAAATCGGTCTTCAACTGCCATATCAGTCTGTAATCGATTCCTATCCATCATAAGCTGCATCTGTCTACGATTATCCTCATTCAACTTATGAACGAGATCTATCAACTGAGCCTGCTGAGGAGGCACAGGGGTGGCAGTACTGCTTGAGTCATTAGCAGTATTTTCAGGGTCAGTGCCTAAGTCCTCTACATGAACAGATTCTTTGTGTTGATCCGCTGCAGCATCAGCAGCTTTACCAACAGTCGAGGTACCAGCCACATTTGGATTCTTATCAGCCATTGGCTGAAAATATATAAAGGAGATAACTATTATTTCCTAATTCAAATAAGCACGATTCGAGTCATAATTCCTACGTCAGATAATCACATCTAAATTTATAGATATGAAGGCAGTCAGTCAGGCTGGCACAGAGTCAAGTCAAAGTCAAGTCAGTATCAAGCAGTCAATCCCTCCCCCATCCTATCAGTCATCATTTGCCTATCTTAGGTCAAGTTGTGTGGGTAGTCCTTTACTAATTAGGTTACCCTAGGCCTCAGTGACTTGTTCGGGAATTCAGAGTCACATAGTCCATACCATACCAGTAGTTTAAGTATCGGGTGGCCAATCCGATGATTAAACTGCTGCTCTGATACCAACTTTGTAACATCCAAGTTTCCACAAACAGTACACGTCATAATATTTCATTTCATTAAGTAATAAATATTACTAATTGTTTGATACCACAGGTCCATCAGCATGAATACTTAATTACAACAATAACTTAAAGATCAAATGGTGGTCTAAACTAGCTTCTAAATCTTCAATCAGAGTGCGGAAGACTGAACAAGCTACCCGAGACCGCATCATCTTTTCAAAATAGGCGTCATCAAAAGTCCAAAAGTCTGCTATTCATCAAAGTCCAGATTCACTTAGCCTGGGACGAACTACCTGCTATGGTCTTGCCTTTATCAGCTTTTCCTGAAAAAGAGTTGTCATGACAGAGTAAGCTAACAATGCTTAGTGAGTAAACAGAGTTCCATTAGTTACCACACACATATAACATACTATCAGCTCCTGTCGGCAAGTCACTACGTCAGAGACGTCAAAAAGGTTGGGAGACAACCCAGTCGGTATTCCCATGTGTAAGGCCGAAGCCCTACGGGAAGTGTATGGAAACAAGTCAAATAGGAAAGGAATCTGCAGAATTCCCTCCTGTGAATGGAGATCTCACATTCGGTCCTGTCGGATAATGCAGTATGCAGCGGCAAGTATATAAACAGTCAAGTAAGCAGTAAGCATGATACGTATTTACATAAAATGTAAAAGTGAACATGCAATCAAGGCAATTCAAGTGTCTAGCTTCAGTAATGTCAAAAGTACGTTTCTATGATACAATATAGTATTAAAGAAACATGCAGCAACACTCGGAAGTTTCCATACAGTCAATACATTCACCAATAAGTATCGAAATATATGCAAGTAATTAATGAAATCTGTCACTCACAGTGGTCCGTAGTCAGATAATGCTTAACGAATTAAGCGGTTCAGTTTACTCTGTCAAATCGACGGGTTCCTGCATTTCAAAGTCTGGCATATTAATGTCAAGTCTGTAACATGATCTATCCATATAACCCTAGTTATATAATTAGGTTATTGTCAATTCTGGCTGTTGAGTCTGAGGTAGTTCCTATCGTCCCAAGGTGAGTCTATTTTATCAGATTAATACGATCCATCTAATTACAGATGTATATATGGCCTTGAAACAAAGCCAAACGTATTACTTAGCAAGGTGAAACAGGACATACACATTCTAAGGGTTCGTACAGAGTCTGTTAATTTATTTGTGCATAAAATAGTTATGCATCTTGAAACTTATGATTTTTATCATAATTAAACGATACTTTCAATTTCATTAGGTTATTTAATAACTTAATCTGATTTAGGAATTCGACTTTGGCTAGGAACAAACACAGATTCGAATTAAGGAAGCTAGATTCGAACCATACCTAATTCGAATCTATAGATTCGAAACACACACATAGAATCGAAGGCATACATAGTTCCAAGCATACATTCGAGATGAGCTAGACAGATTCGATATTAAGCCTATTCGAATCTAGTTAATAGATTCGAACTCATACATATTCGAGACTAAGGAATCAGATTCGAAGCAACCATTTTCGATTCTAGGAGTTAGATTCGAAGGACATCTCGAATCTAGGGGGGTTAGATTCGAATTCGACTAATTTCGAGTCTAATCATGGATTTTCGAATCTGTTCTACATGTTCAACGATTTTCCAGGTTTCATCAACTAAATATGAACATATATGAGGGAAAAATAGTCCACTAACATTCGTCCAAGATATATCCTTCGACTATTGATGATTTCCAAGCAAAAACAAGTCCTAAACGAGAGCAAATTAGCTTCAAATGAAGGGAATTTGAGCAAACTCGAGTTTGCTCTTTCAAAACCAAACCAAACGACAGAAATAGGGCCGATCTTACCTTAAATCCGGACGAAATCAAACATGCAATGGTAGATTCGTGTAGAGCTCGACGATCTCTAAGCGATGGCGTATAAATCACGAGAATCCGACGGATCGTTTGGGAGAAATTCTAGAGAGAAGTCAGATTGTAGAGAGAGAGAGAGAGAGAGAGAGAGAGAGTTCTAGTTTTCCAAACCAAGGAAATGAGGAGGTGATGCTCTATTTATAGAAAATAGAGAGAAAAATCAGATTTTCTACTGAATTTCCGGAATCGACCAACTTTTATTCCCAACAATCCGATTTGCATATTTGACTTTTAGTCACATTTTTATTCATTTTAGTCCGTTTCGTCATTTTCAGTCTTTAATTTGTCATTTAGCTGAATTTTAATTATTAATTTTATTTCAGCTAATTTGGGCAACTTTTCATAATTAATTATAACTTAATATAATTAACTATTTAAGATTCATGTTTTCAGTTAATTACTAATATTTGGATAAAATTGCTTTATTATCCAAAGTCCGCTGCTGTAATTTATATTTAATAAATTACGGGCTGTTACATACAACGGCTTGCTTCACCTGAGCTAGCTCCCTTTTTTCCATCATCAAGTCTAGGTCCAGACGCCTCTGCTCTTCATTGTCTTGCTCGGTGAAGGTGACTACCCGAGGTGATGGAACACTGATTTCTGCGGGTAATACTGCCTCAGATCCGTACACCAAACAGAAAGGTGTTTCGCCTGTGCTGATCTTAGGTGTAGTACGCAAACCCCATAAAACATTTGGGAGCTCGTCTACCCATCCAGTTCGGTAGGCACCTAGGCGTGCCTTTAAACCTCTGAGTACCTCTCTGTTGGCCACCTCCGACTATCCTTTTGCTTGTGGGTGGGCCACCGAGGTGAAACGCTGTTCAATGTTCAGCTCCTCACACCAGGATTTAAACGGCTCTTCGGCGAATTGCCTACCATTGTCACTGACCATTATTCTAGGGATACCAAAGCGACATACGATGTGTTCCCAGTTGAAATTACGAACATGTTTCCTAGAAATTGTTGCTAAACGCTTTGCTTCCACCCACTTGGAGAAGTAGTCAACTGCCACCAGAAGGAACTTGACCCTCCCAGGTGCTTCAGGAAATGGTCCCACTATATCGATCCCCCACTTCGCAAATGGCCATGACAAGGTGATAGGAACTAGCTCGTGTTGCGGTTGTTTAGCCATTGGGGTGTGTATCTGGCATGATGAACACATTCTAACTTCTTCCTCCACATCTTTATTCATGTGGGGCCAGTAATATCCCATCCGCAATATTTTTCTGACTATCGCCCTTGCACCTGAATGGATGCCACACGAGCCTTCGTGCATCTCCTGGATGATATTGGTGCCCTGTATGGGTCCTACACATCGAAACCAAGGGCCTAGGTATGACCTGCGATACATATGCCATCCTTTATAGTGAAACGAGGCGCCTTGATACGGATCCCCCTGGCTTCTCTTTCATCCCCAGGCAGCGTGCCGCTTAGCAAGTATTCATAGATGGGCGTCATCCAGGTAGGATTTGTTACCTGAATCTCCATGACTAGCCTAGCTGCTATAAACCTTTCTTCGAGCACTTCTACAAGGACCTCTTTAGTGAGATGAGCAAAAGTTAAAGTTGCCAATTTGCTTAAAACATCCGCCTTCTTGTTCTTACCACATGGTATCTGACTTATTTGCAGCTAGCAAAACTTGTCATGAGACGTCTGGCTTCCGTTAAATAGTCTATCATGCATTTATCCATTGCTTCGAACGTCCCGTTGATCTGATTTGCGACCAGCTGGGAGTCGACATATACCTGCAAGAATTTGCAATCAGTTACTAGTTGGTACATCGATGTGCTTGGCCACATGAGTGGGAAGACGCATACCTGCAGGTCCGCTTCCCCTTAAGAAGCGGCGATACGCAGGCCAGCTAGCAAGGCTTCATACTCAGATTCGTTGTTAGAAGCGTTGAAGTTAAAACGAAGAGCATATGTATGCTCTTTTCCCTCGGGATCTGTCAGAATCAAACCAGCTCCCGAGCCTTCTGACCCAGACGACCTGTTTGTGTACAAGCTCCAGACGGTTGCATCTTTCCTCACCGTTGTTGTGGGTAACGTGGTATTCATTTCGGCCAGAAAATCAGCCAGAACCTGTCCCTTATACACAGACCTTGGTCGGAATTCAACGTTGTGTTCTCCCAGCTCAATCACCCATTTCGCCAGACGACCTGACGTCTCTGGCTTCAAAAGAACCTGTCTGATCGGCTGGTCTGTCAAGACCACAACCGTGTGTGCTTGAAAATACCGCCTCAATTTCCTAGCAGCATTAACCAAGGCAAGAAGAGATAGCTTCTCCAAAGGTGGGTAGTTCAATTCAGGACCCTGCAACGTTCTGCTTACAAAATATACTGCCGTCTGTCGTTTACCCCTCTCAGCAAATTGGACAGCACTTATGGTTTCATCAGAAGCTGGCAGGTAGATAGTCAGCTCCTCGCCTGGAATGGGTGCAGTAATGGCGGGAAGCTCCGTTATCGTCGTTTTCATTTCCTTGAAGGCGTTGTCCGCTTCAGTCATCCATCTGAAACCGTTCTTTTCCAGTGTGCCTTTAAGTGTTTTGAAGAACGGTAGGGATCTTTCCGCCTCTTTAGACAGGAAACGGCTCAACGCCGCTAGCTTGTCGTTTAAGCTTTGGACCTCCTTGATAGTAGCGGGTGGCACCAAGTCTGCAATGGCAAGAGCCTTTTTAGGGTTAGCTTTGATGGCATCCCTAGTTATCAGGTGTCCTAAAAAATGACCTTCCTAAACCCCAAACGTACATTTCTTCGGGTTGAGTTTCATGTTAACCTTTCTTAGTGCCTGAAACGTCTCTTCTATATCCTCCAGTAAGGTCTTCTCTGTCCTGCTTTTGATCACCATATCGTCCACGTACACTTCTAAGTTTCTCCCAATCTGCTCTTTAAACACCTGGTCCACCAGGCGTTGGTATGTGGCTCCCGCGTCTTTCAAGCCGAAAGGTATCTTGGTGTAACAGAAGATACCTTGACTAGTATGAAACGCAGTTTTGTCCTCGCCCCTTTCATCCATCTGTATCTGGTGATATCCTTTATAAGTGTAAAGGAAACACTAGTATGGGAAACCTGCAAGGGACTCCACCTTCCAGTTGATCTCTGGTAGAGGATAGCAATCTTTCGGGCATGCTTTCTTAAGGTCATTAAAGTCGATGCACATCCTCCAGCTACCATCTGTCTTTCGAACCATAACAGGGTTCGCTACCCATGTATGATACTTGACTTCTCTTAGGATCCCAGCCGCTACAAGCTTGGTGAGCTCCTCACACACCGCCTGGTTGCGTTCACGAGCCAGGGGTCTCTTCTTTTGGCAAACGGGGGTCACACAAGGTTCTATGTTTAAAGAATGAGTAGTTTTGATTATCCTACCTTCTTCGACCTCCAGCTGTCTGGGAATCCCTGTCATGTCATCAGGCATCCAGGCGAACACGAACTTATTTCTTTTCAAAAGACCTTCAACTTCCTTCTTTACCCTTTCGGGTAAATTTACACCTACAGCCACTGTTTGCTCAGGGTAAGCTTGATTAACGATCACGTTGGTGGTGGCTTGTGATCCATTTTCCCCCACGGGCTTCACGTCCATTGCCTTTTGCACCTGCGAACATTCTTCTGCTTGCTCTGGGTATTCTGTCAAGAAGGGAGCTACGCCACACGAGGTGGGAAACTTCACCATCCCATGCCCTGTGGACACAATGGCCTGCAATTTTCCCAGTGAGGGCCTTCCCAGGATAGCGTTGTACGACGACTTGGAACGAACCACAAGGAAAGTTACCCACTCCTCTCTTTCCACTAGACCCTGCCGTAGGGAGACTCGTAAGGGAAGTTGCCCTAACGGCCAGGATATCTCCCCTGAGAACCCCTTCAGAGGAATTGAAGCGGGTCGCAACTTTTTTCGAACAGCGTCAGGAATACGTAAAAGCAGTCCTCATAGAGGATGTCACAGGCAATTCCCCCGTCTAAATACACTCTCCAAACACGTACATCTTCGATAATCGCCTTGATTACTACAGGCCCACAGTGTGTCATTCCGCCTGGAGGAAAGCTGATTTCCGTAGTAGTGGTGGTCTGTAACTTGTTCTTTTTGAGAGGGCTTTCATCACCAGCTATCCGTATCATAAGAATTTCGGCGACAAGCTCTTTTAACTTCGAGTTATCAGGCGCCTTGTCCTTCTGCTAGAGGTATCGCCTTTTTTGGCCTTGCTCCTTGGACTGTGACTTGCCCTTAATATCCCTCACCAGGTGTGAGAGCTTCCCCATTTTATAGCACCTTCGATACGCTTACGCAACTCTATGCAGTCGTTAGTGTGGTGCACGTTGTCTTCATGAAACTCCTAATACTCCGCCTGGTTTCTCTTTTTGGGGTCCCCTTGGATGCGAGCTGGGGGTTTAAACGAGGAGGCCAGCGCCTCTGTTGCTAAAATTTCCCTGGGGGTCTTGGTAAGAGACATGATGGTATCATTCCTCCTGTATCGATCTTCCCTGCGACCATATGGGGCATACTTCTCTTCTTTATCATGACGTCCTCTGAACGAGGTGTCTGATTCCCTCCCTTGATAGGCCTTGTGGCCTCTCTCTTGATGTGATTTCCTAGGTGGTTGATTTTGAGTGGACTGCTCTTTGGACCGTATGTAAGCGTAGGTCTTTTCCAGACACTCTTGATATGAGGCTGGCAAGTCTTGCGACAAAAACTCCACAAGCTGTCGGTGTCTAAGCCCATGTATAAAACCAGACACTTTAGCATCATCCCCCAAACCTCTGATCTGTTGACTCTCCAAATTGTATCGCTCCATGAAAGCTCGCAGGCCTTCTTCCTCAGTTTGCTTAATATTATGAAGTTCCATGTGGGTCTTCGTGTATCTCTGCTGTTGCATGAAATTAAAACAAAATTTCGTCCTTAACTCATCGAGGCTATTAATACCACTTGGGGGTAACGATTCCAACCATAAGCGAGCAGTGCCCTTAAGTGTCATTGAAAACATATGGCATGTCACTGGTGGTACCCATTTGGATATCTTCATGGCTCCTGCAAACAGGCGCCAATGATTGTCTGGATCTCCCGTTCCATCGTATACCCCTACATTTGAGGGTAGCTTCAGGGCCTCCGGAAGGGGGTCGTCTTCAATCCACTCTTTGAAAGGGGAAGGGTCCTCCCCATCAACCTCCAGGAAATGAGTCTCTAGGTTAAGGGGTTTAGGGCCTTTCTGGAAGTCCCTGCGGGCCTGACCCTGAGAAGTCCTGCTTCTAGTGGGTATTACCACTTCTCCCAATCCCCTACACCCTTGGTTTGTGAACCTCACCTAGGGAGGTGGTTCCACGTGCTCTCTCCTTCTTGCACTTCCTAGCGCCTCAGAAGCCGTACCCTGCATGAGACCTTCCCTTCGAGACGCCAGGGTAGGTGGCGTGGTTAAGGAGATACGGGTGCCTTGCATCGTCTGCCTGGGCACAGTCCGTGGAAGGGGGACGACCTCGCTTCCTACTGACACCTTGGCCTTAGCCACCTGAGTCTCTTGAATCCTGTGAGCTGGTCCTTCCCTCTTACCCAACTCCCGGGTGTCTATATGCTCATCCATTTCCTCTGAATCTGCATCTTCATATTCCATCATCACCTCATTGGTCTTATCCAGGGGCAGTGCCTTAACAGAAAGAGAGTGTTCTTGCATGAGGGCCTGGAGTTGTTCAAAATTTGCAGCTACGAACTGACGGTTTATCACCTGTGTAGTTGTTTCGGAGTCTAAGGAGGGAAGGGGTGCGTCAACGGCCAGGGACGGTTCCACCACTCCCAGGGGCATCTGGAGACCCACCTGGAGAGGGGGTTGTTCTTCGTCTGGGGGGCCTTGAGGGCCTATTTCAGCTGCATCGGGCTTACCCATTCTGAACTTTTGAGAACTAAGCTAGTACCACCGTAACCAGTCGTATCCCACGGATGGCGCCAATTGTTTGTGCGTCTGACGATCAATAATAATGGGTTAAAGTAATAATTAGCTTAGTAATGTTTCCAGAGGGTTCAGGACGAGGATTAAGGGGCCTGCAACAAAGAAAAGAGAAGACGATCGTTAGTGTCGACACAGGGGGAGCCCCTGTGAGGACACTCCGATGCCAAAGTCAGCCGCCATGTTCAAGAACGTATGTAGAGAGAAAATATAGGTGAAGTGAGCAATTGTCATTACCCTTTTCTAGATGGTTAGGACTCCTATTTATACCTTCCTTATTCCAGGAGAGGCGCTTATCAGGAGGGCTCCTATTGGTCAGAAAGGAACGTGCGTGGGAGTGACCTCCGCGATCCCTGGTGAACCAATAGGACGCCTTGGTTTTTCTCCCTTCTCCGCGTGACACCTTTTACCCGACAAGATCCTCCATGCAGCTCACAGGTTTGTCGCCCCATTGGTCACTCGCGGGTCGAACGGATGGCTTCGGGTCCAAGGCAGGCCAAAGTTATGGGTATAGGAAGGATTGGGCTCCTTAGGCCCGTGGGTCAATACGAAATTGGACCCACGTAAGCATATATATATATATATATATATATATATATATATATATATATATATATATATATATATATATATATATATATATATATATATATATATATATATATATATATATATATATATATATATATATATGGGAAAAGTGAATATCGTGCTGTCATTATGTAACATTGGGTGCAAAATATCCCAAAACTACGTCGTTTTGAATCATGTATATAATCCCTTCCAAAAACAAATTAAACCTAAAACTAAACAAATATATTGTTGATCCCCACCGCTTCCAGCGTCCCTCATCAACCGACTCCATGATCTTGTACTGCGTCAATCGTCAATCCTCTTCATCTCTGACAAATGGAGGTTCAATCAACACTGACCCTTCGTCTCCTACAAACCGAAAACCGAACTTTCATCACCACTAACCTCCTTGTCTAATATTGTCACAGACCGATCGATGGATTCCTGTTTCCTTCACCGCCACCATTGACTGCAATTACATGCGACCCATTATCGTTGTTGACATTTTGCAAGGTAAATCACATTATGCTAACCTCTAATATTGCATCAAATTATTGATCATAGAAATCTTGTACATTTTCTACTATTGAGCATCAAATTTCTTCTCTCCTTAGTCTGATTGAACATAACAAATTAAAGCCCCTCTGTAGATGAGTATATTACGTAATGCTTTTTTTTTTTTGAAATTGTGTTAGATTAATTGATTTTAAGTTGCCAACAAGGGAGTGATAACATATGTTGAAATATGTTGTATACTTGTATCAATGTAATGCATCCAAGGTGCTTGATGAAATGCCTTTGTGGGAATTATTTGTAACATTCCTAAGTTTTTGAAGTGCTCAGACAATCAAGAAGTTGTTAAGCTTTCGGACTAATTGTTCGATGGATATTGTGTAGGTGTTAGACTTGAAACCATAACAGTGTGATGGTTTACATAAGATAGTGCTCTTTATCATGCAACAATGTTATGTTATTATCACCATTGACTTGAATTGATATTAACAAAAGAAATCCTTTGTGACAAATTTATTAAAATGTCCAGACAATTAACACGATGGAAGGCATATTCATACGACATACTAGGCTACTAGCACGGTCCCAACTATAAAAAAAACACATATATTTGTAGCTAAACATCTCATTGCTCCATTTTCATGTTAACAGCGCATCAAGCAACTGCGTGTATTTTATGACAGATAGATCTATAGCTTAAGTGGTGAAAGCACCCACATATGTGTCGATACATATATGGGAGGATGGTGGTTCGATTCCACCTAGATCTTTGATGTACCTTATAGTTTAAATATTATCGTGCAAATTTGGGTCCCATGTAATTTGTAGTTGGTTTAGACCTTGTGACACTCCAATGTCTTGTAATGTTTATACAAAATGTGTGTTTTGTGTTTCTAATCTATTCAGAGCCATATTGTAACTCAATTATATTAGACATCCTCAAAACAAAAAATGAAAATTTACCACATTCTTATGCTAAGAAACTGCTGTTGAATTACTAGGCAAAAGAAATTCTTAATATATTTAATGATTGATCTAAATGCATACATAGTATGCAGAATTCATACTTTGCAAAACATCAATCCTCCAATACATTTGGAGAACAAAAGATAAAGAAAAACTCACTAAATCTTTCTAGTATAACATGCACCTGCTTTTTCTTCTATCAGATGAACAGAAGAAAGCACTGGCCTTGAGTTCATGGTTTTGAAATCTTCATCTTCTTCAGCATCCCTACGAGACTTAACTTCTCTATCGTATTGTATAACAAATTCATTTAGCATGGTCTTCAAATTAACAAATCCATCAAAAAATGAATGAATGCTTTCGCTTCTACCACTTGTAGTCATGCCTGCAAAGAAAACATCTTTAAGGAAGGCTTTAGCCCAATGACTTCGCTGTTTGTACATCTCCATTATCCATTTGTTACTTTCAAGTTGATACTTTCCACATAAAAGTTCCCATTGGGTTTCAAACTCCTCCACTGTATCACTATTTACCCAATGTTTGTATGAATCCTGAAAGTCACTATAACGGGCAGTAAGGGGTCGAAGATGTTCCAACTCATGCTTTTTGATATGCCATGCACAATAACGATGTCTAATGTTTGGAAAAACTCTATTAATTGCATTGCCCATAGCTTTATCCTGGTCTGTGATTATCGCGGATGGATGCTTTCCAAACATGCACTTTAAGAATTTTTGAAATAACCATACAAAAGTCTCTTCTTTTTCATTATCTAATAGTGCACCACCAAATAATATGGACTGGCCATGATGATTTACACCAACAAATGGAGCAAAAGGCATCTTAAATTTATTCGTCATGTAAGTTACATCAAAAACGACAACATCACCAAATTTTACATATGCATCTCTTGACCTTCCATCGGCCCAAAAAACATTTTTAGGAGAATTATCATGGAACAACTCCACAGCAAAGTATTGGTTACTATCAACTAAAGCTTTATCTTGAAAATGTTTGATAAGCCCATAGAACTCCTTACCTTTGTATTGTTTTCGTTGTTCAGACAAGACATCAACACATTGTTTAGAAGTAACATCAGCTTCATTTGGAGTTGTCATAGTATTTACAACCTTCTTGATTTGACAAGGTCTTAACCCGGATTGCCCAAGTTCCAACATGAGAGATTTGCAAGCCATCGAACGGTGAAACTTGCCATGTGAACGGTGTTTCATTACTTTGGTCGGTGTCATGTTTAACTCATGATTGTGTGCATCATTGAAACCATCGACAACCCATTTACCATCTTTATTTTTTGAAATTCGAAACATTGCTTTACAGCCAGTCCTTAAATCTCTACGTCGTTTCTTTACATTCCCACTACCACCATTTACATTCAAACGTTTAAAACCTTCTTTGTTGCACACATATATCTTTCGATAAGCCTCGTTTGTGGCCCTATTTTTATAAGTAGATTGAATACGTATACCAAATCCATGTAAAAATGCGTAACGATTATAAAATGTGTATGCATCATCGGGAGTATCAAATTCCTTTTCTAAAACATGTTTGCCATTACCTTCGTCTATCTCAGACCCAACTCCTGAATGTAGATCATTTACTTTCTCGTTTTCAGATTCGGAATCGCTATGGTTAACCAAATACCCATTGGCATCAATATCTTCAATTTGATTTTGTTCAAAAGGTATATCATCTAAATGAATTTCTGAATCCATTTACTTATTTGTTATATCCTGTAACAAATATAAATATTAACATCTTTAAACTAATGTATTGTTAATTCAAATATGGGTTGTTGGTTATGTTTTGACGTGCCAAAATAGTGCTATATAGTGATTTTTTCAACAACCCCAAAAACAGAGGATCAATTTTGAAAGACAAATGTGATTAGTTTACCCACTGGATGATTGCAATTAAAGGAATTTTGCGATTTTTCACAGTTAGGAATTATAAATAAATATGGTGTTTTGGTTTAAAAAAAAGACAGAGTAATAATAAAGATGAAGAACAAAGGTCAGGCATTAAAATAGTTTTTACAAACCTGCACAATCTGATGGGGTTGCTTACTGGTGGTAGAGGATCAAGTTACGGAGACGGTGGAAGTGATGGACGCGGGAAGTGATGGGGATCAACAAGATGAAGAGGATTGACGATTGACGCAGTACAAGATCATGGAGTCGGTGGATGAGGCACGCTGGAAGCGGTAGGGATCAACAATATATTTGTTTAGTTTTAGGTTTAATTTGTTTTTGGAAGGGATTATATACATGATTCAAAACGACGTAGTTTTGGGATGTTTTGCACCCAATGTTACATAAATGACAGCACGATATTCACTTTTCCCTATATATATATATATATATATATATATATATATATATATATATATATATATATATATATATATATATATATATATATATATATATATAGAATCACCAATTGTTGTCAGCAAACGCAAACTTGAAATTTACAGAACTATAATTATTAGTTAGTGAAAATAACAAAAGAAATGAAAAGGAAGTTTCGAAACAATGATAGATGTATTATGAAACCATTGTTATTTGTTTCTATTATAATATAATGCTTAATGACTCAATATAAAATAGCTTTAAATGGAAAAATATGTGTAACATTCATATAAAATGATGAAATTCAGTTACTAGGAATTTTTTTTGTATAACCCTTATTGATAGTATACGTGTCTGAGAAAATGTAATATCCTAACTACTTATAAGATAACAGATGCTATCTAATAGGTAAGAATATAATAATGACGGTAAGTAATATTATTAACCATAACCTTGGATTTAAGTCTTATAACATTTATAATGCTTAGCTGTCAAGGTTTGAGAAAGGAGATTCAAGTAATAAGCAAGGAGAAAAGAAATCTGGAGAGGAGAAGAAAACATTCTTCAAATGTGGCAAGCCTGATCATTTTAACAAAGACTGTCGCAAAATGGTGAAGAACTTCGAATACTACAAGAACAAACTGTTGTTGGCAAATCAAAAGGAGTTTGGAAAACGTCTTATGGCAGTAGATTACCATTGGTTGGTCCTAACTGATTCAGAAGATGAGGAAGAAAATCATGCGCATTTGCATTGATTGATGATGGTGACTCATTGTGCCTAACTGATAAAGAAAGTTCTGATGATGACATTGATATTGCATCAATCTGCTTAATTGCCAAATGTGATGATGAAGAGATTGCTGATATTGGGACTTTATGTGTGATGGTAGAGACAAAAGAGGAAGTTGTGGATGATGTGGAGATAGATGTGGAGAACGAGGAAGAAACTGTGAAAGAGGGTATCAACCTGATGATAATGAAGGAAGATTTAGAAGATGACCTTTATTCGTGTGTGTCAGAAGCGTAGTTCTATGGTAGTTCCTGAATCTTTCTCTATGTCTGATCTTATTGACCAATACAAGTGCATGAACTTAAACGTAAAGACTTATAAAAGTTGAAATATATCATCAAGTTGAAATTTCGTGCCTACAAAATACAGTTCTATTGTCCCTTTTTCTACGTGGTCATTAATGAAGTGATATACATGATGTCTATGTGTTTTGTTTGCGAGTGTTACACGGGATTGCAAGATATAGCAATTGCACTTCGGGAGTCACAGTATATTGGGATGTTGATGAGTGAAAATCCATAATCACGTAACGGTGTTCTCATCCAAAGCACCTGAGAGCAACAGCTTGCAGCTGCTACGTACTCAGCTTCGGCTGTGGATGTGGATACACAATTTTTGCTTTTTGGAAGACTAACTCATCGGTCTGTCACCCAAAACCTGAATTCCTCCTAATGTGCTTTTACGGCCTACTATGCAACCTGCAAAATCAGCATCTGAAAAGACGGTAAGATCGAGGTTGGTTCCATTTGGATACCGTACACCATGTTTGGGTGAACCCTTAAGATAACGAATTAAGCGCAGTAAGGTGTGATTCTTTTGGGCCAGCCTGAAATCGAGCACAAAGACATGTAGAAAACATTATATCCGATCTACTGGTCGTAAGGTAGAGAAGGAACCAATCATCCCTCTGTAAGTTGTGTTGTCGACACTTTTCCCAGAAGGATCAGTGTCTAACTTACAGTTTGAAGCCATGGGAGTTGCGATAGCCGTGCAAGACTCTAACTTATACTTCTTGAGTATGTCAACAGTATATTTCGACTGGTTCACAAATATTCCATCGTCAAGTTGTTTGACTTGAAATCCGAGGAAAAAGTTCATTTCCCCCATCATGCTCATCTCAAACCTGGACTCCAGAAGAGATGAAAATTCCTTACAAAACTTAGGGTCAGTAGATCCAAATATAATGTCGTCTACATAAATTTGGACTAGCGTTATGTGTGGGCCCTCCATTTTGTGAACAATGTTGTGTCCACCACACATTTATAGAAACCGACAGAGGTAAGAAACTTCGAGAGGCTATCATACCAAGCTCGAGGTGGTTGTTTTAAACCATAAAGAGCTTTATCTAGCATATAAACATGGTCTGATTTATGTGCACCAATAAAACCTTGTGGTTATTCAACATACACCTCCTCGTTTAGTTTACCATTCAAGTAGGCGGTCTTGACGTCCATTTTGTACACTCTGCAGTTTTTGTGAGCCGCAAACGCCAAGAAGATTTGGATAGCTTTAATCCATGCAACTAGAGCAAAGGTCTCGTCATAATCTATTCCTTCTTGCTATCGGTAGCCTCTAGCGACTAGCCTCCTCGCCTTGTTTCTTACTACAATACCGTTCTCATCTCGTTTGTTCTTGAAGATCCATTTTGTGAAGATTTTGGCTCGGTCTTTGGGTTTGGGAACTAACCACGATACCCTTAGCTGTTCAAACAGGTTAAGCTTTTCTTGCATTGCTACAATCCATTCGGGGTCTTTCAAGGCATCATCCGCACGAGTGGGATCTATCATGCAAAAGAATGACGCAAAAAGACATTCGTTAGCAGATGCCCTTCGAGTTTGAACCCCTGTGGATAGATCACCAATGGTTTATTCTGTTGGGTGATCACGGGTCCATTTTGTTTCGTGTGGATGGGGTGAATGAGAATGAAACTTAGTGGTTAGTGTGGGGATGAATGATGTGTTATGTTCAATGGTTTCGAGTAAGTGTACCACTGATTCGGGTTCAGATTCTGTTTGTTCTTGTAGTGGGATAATGTTCGATACAATATGGGAGGGTATAATTGGAGTGGACTCAGCAGATGGGATGTGTGTGGATGATGACTGAAGATGGTAGAGATGTAGGAATTGGTGGTTCAGAAGGTGGTAGATAAACTGTTGAGTCTGATGAATTTGTATTAACCGCGGGAGCTGTAACATAAGAAGAATTTACATTAGGACAAAAAAATTCAGTATAAAATGGATCAAATTAATTTATTAATTCAGAAGAAGAAAAAGAAGTGTGGTTAGTAGAGTCTCCAGGCATTGGAGTAATGCGAGCCTGATTGGTCAATTTTCCGAGCCATTTCAGCCATCTCATCGAATGTGATGTTCACACTCTCGTTGACTGTCCTGTTACGAGTGTTGTACGTGCGATATGCTATTGAGTTGGATGAGTATCCAATAAAGATCGCTTCATTTAATTTTCACATTGAATACCTTGAGGTTGACCTTGTCATTAAGCACGTAGCACCTGCAACCAAAAACTCGTAAGTGTTCGATATAAGACTCTTTATATAGCTAGAGTTGATAAGGAGTTTTGTTAAAGCGCTTATGAATGATTGAGCGGTTTTGAGTGTAGCAACTTGTGGACACGGCTTCAACCCATAAGCACGGTGCCACGGTGGTAGCTTTGAGTAGTTTAGCATGGTGCGAGCAGCCTCCATAAGGGTACGATTTCCTATTTCAATGATACCATTCTGTTGAGGTGTTCGTGCGGCGGAGAATTGATGATGAATGCATTTAGATCGTAGAAAACTCTCTACTACCGAATTCTTGAATTATGTTTCGTTGTCAGATCTGATTAGTTGTACTGACAGCTGCTGTTGGGTCTCTACACTTTTGATGAAATCGGGATTTCTTGAGCTGTCTCATTCTTGGATCGCAAGAACTTACCAGGTATCTCATGAATAGTCGTCAATGATAACCAACACATACCGCTTCCCATTAATGCTTTGAGTTCGCACAGGACCGCATAAATCCATATGCAGCAGCTCCAAAACTCTCTTAGTTGATCGTTCGGGTTTTGGTTTGTGAAAGGATCTCTTCATTTTCCTTTCTCACATGCATTACACAGGTGATCTTTTTCATATCGGAGTTTCGGGAGACCCTTGACCAGATGTTTTGAAGCCAGCTTGTTCATATTTTCGAAGTTCAAGTGAGATAGTGTCCGATGCCATAACCATGTGATGAGAACCTGTCCAAGGACCGACATGACGAAGATCCGTTAAGGTGGAAGATCAGACCTATCACAATATCAAAATCCAAGATGTTCCAGGATGCTCTCAATGGAATGATTAAATATTGTCGGAATCAAGCTCCCGTTTGTTCGCTAAACAACCAAGCACGCTTGCTAATGTTGATCCAAGTTGAACACTAATATTAGTCCAAGTTTTGGAGCCCAAGTTCTCACTTTAATCCACAAAAGCCCAAAAATAAATAAAAATTCGGCCAAGCCCACCCATGTGCATTGTTTTGGCCATAACTTCCTCCCAATTTGAGTGAAATAAAAGCTCACTTCAACCTTAGCCTTTTTCCTATATTTTCAAGAATAAAAAAGGCCCAAAATACATCCTTAGCCACGTCCATGAATCTGCCCAAAAAGGTGTCCATGTTAATTAACTTGTCAAAGATTAAATTCAAGGCATTTTGAAGGTTTTCTCAACATTATGGCCATTTACTTGGAGGAGATAAAGGGATAGAAGTTACTTGCATGATTAATACCTTCTAGAAGCTTTAAGTGGTGAAATGTCAATAATGCCCTTTTGATAAGTAGTCTTGCTTATTTGATAGCTTATCGTGTTAGCTTGTGCAGCTTATCTAGATAAGTAGTTGGTCTTATATTTTCTCCTATAAATAGGCACTCAATGTAACCATTTCAATCATCCTTCACTTTGAGTAAAATTGTGAGTTTTTAACTCTTATTGTTCCTTACAAACTTTTAGAACTTATCGAGTAAAGCTTGTGGCGTTCGATCCTTATACCAAGGTTCTTGTCTCGTTTATAGGCAACGGGTCGCGGTTCCACTTATACCAAAGTTCTTGCCTCGTATATAGGCAACGGGCCGCGGTTCCACTTATACCAAGGTTCTTGTCTCGTTTATAGACAACGGGTCGCGGTCCTATCCAAGTTACTTGAAACAACCATTAGAACGATTGTTATTACTTTTTGTCTTCTATTTTGCAGCAAAAAAAAATGGCGGATGAGCAACATCCTCCTAATCTTCAAATTCAAGCCATGATGGAGGAAATGCGACGATTGATGAGAACGGAATTCAACCAAATTCATGAAAGAATGGACCGATTGGAGACTGAAAAACCACAACCTATCCGCACGTCATCACAAGTTTCTTATGAAAATCATGACGACGATGGAGGAAGTGACGGAGGGGAATCTGAAAGAAGAGATCCTCGACGAAGGCCCCGAAGAGACAACAATTTGAATTCTATCAAGATGAAAATTCCATCGTTTCAAGGAAAGTCAGATCCGGAAGCCTACATCGATTGAGAGACTAAAATGGAGTTCATCTTTGATTGCTATGACTACTCCAATCGTAAAAAGGTAAAACTCGCCGTTGTTGAATTTTCTGATTATGCACTAACATGGTGGGATCAACTTGTGATTACTAGGCGAAGAAACGAAGAAAGACCCATTGATACATGGGAAGAAATGAAAAGGGTCATGAGACGACGTTTTGTACCAAGTCACTATTATCGTGACCTTCACAATAAGCTCCAAGGCTTGAAGCAAGGAAGTAAGTCTGTTGAGAAGCTACCATGGCCAAGTTGTTAAATGGCCGCAATTATGAAATTCGTGATCGTGTTGAGATGCATCATTATGTGGAGATTGAAGACATGGTCCACATGGCGGTTAAAATTGAAAAGCAACTCAAGAGACGGGGTGGATCAAGACGAATACCTGGAAGGCGGGTAGCTCCAAAAGGCCTGAAAGTTCATCATTTTTTAATCCCAAATCTAGTCCAAAACCAACAAGCCCTTCCAAGGAGAAAGGTAATTCTGATGCTCCTAAAACTCGTGACATAAAATGTTTTAAGTGTCTTGGTAGGGGTCACATTGCAAGTCAATGTCCAAATAAGCTTGTAATGGTGCAGAAAATGGAAAAATTGAAACAGATTCTTCCGAATCATCACAAGAAGACACGGATGGTGAAGAAGAGTTAGCTGTAGAAGGAGAATTGTTGGTTGCAAGGCAAGCCTTAAGCACTCTTTCCAAGGAAGAAGATGATGCACAAAAGGAAAACCTCTTTCACACTCGGTGTTATGTTCAAGGCAAGGTATGTAGTGTTATCATTGATGGTGGGAGCTGTACTAATGTGGCTAGTGTTTCCATGGTTGAAAAGCTAGGTTTCCCGACGATGAAGCATCAAAAGCCATATAAACTCCAATGGCTTAATGATAGTGGTGAGGTGCGTGTGACGAAACAAGTGTTGGTGTCATTTCGCATTGGTAAGTATGAAGACGAGGTGTTGTGTGATGTGGTACCTATCCAAGCAAGTCATTTGCTACTTGGTAGGCCATGGCAATACGATCGGCATGTTAAACATGATGGCTTCACTAACAAGTACACTCTTGTTCATAAAACCAAAGCCGTAACTCTTGTGTCGATGTCACCGAGTCAAGTTTATGAAGATCAAGTCCGACTTCAAAGGGATGTGAAAAACAAAGAGGTGAGCCTGATGAAAATAATGAACACAAAAAAGGTTCAAATGAAAAACAAAAAGATAAGAAAACATTTGTGGGTGAAAAGGAAAGTCAATATTGTGCATTTGCAAAAAGGAGTGAAATAAAGGAAGCCTTGAATTCGGAGATGTCTTTTGTGCTTCTTTTGATCAAAGAAGCTTATTTAATCACAAATGATTTGGCCGGTATTCTCCCAAGCAAAATTAAATCTCTTTTGCAGGAATTTGAAGACATGTTTCCCGGGAAATTCCCAATGGATTGCCACCAATTCGCGGGATCGAACACCAAATTGACTTTGTTCCAGGATCTTCCATTCCAAACAAGCCGACGTATAGAACAAATCCGGAAGAAACCAAAGAGTTGCAAAGGCAAGTTAAGGAATTACTTGAGAAAGGATGGATTCGAGAAAGCATGAGTCCGTGTGCGGTTCCCGTATTGCTGGTACCGAAGAAGGATGGATCATGGAGGATGTGTGTAGATTGTCGTGCCATCAACAATATCACGGTAAAGTATCGCCATCAAATCCCTCGATTAGATGATATGCTTGATGAATTGTATGACTCAAAGTTGTTTTCAAAGATTGATCTAAAGAGCGGGTATCATCAAATTCGCATGAATGATGGTGACGAATGGAAAACAGCTTTCAAAACAAAGCATGGTTTATATGAATGGTTAGCTATGCCTTTTGGGTTAACTAATGCTCGAAGTACGTTCATGAGATTAATGGACCATGTTTTGCGTGATTTTATTGGGAAACTTGTGGTCATTTACTTTGATGATATTCTGATTTATTCTAAGAGTTTGAATGATCATCTTGAGCATCTAACATGTGTTTTGAGTGTGCTTAGGAAGGAACAACATTTATCCGAACTGGAAGAAGTGCACTTTTTGTACCAACAACCACATTGTATTTCTTGGATATGTGGTTAGTTCTCATGGAATATTTGTTGATGAAGAAAAGGTAACGCTATTCAAGATTGGCCAACTCCAAAGAGCGTAAGTGATGTGAGGAGTTTTCATGATGTTGAAAGTTTTTATCGCCGATTTGTGAAAAACATTAGCACCTTGGCATCACCACCCACCGAAGTGATTAAAAAGAATGTTGGCTTTAAATGGGGCAAAGAGCAAGAGCAAGCTTTTGAAAAACTGAAGTTTCATTTAACTCGTGCTCCTTTGCTTTCTTTGCCAAATTTTGATAAAACTTTTGAGATTGAGTGTGATGCATCAGGTGTTGGAATTGGTGCGGTTTTAATGCAAGAAGGAAAACCATTGGCATATTTTAGTGAAAAGTTAAGTGGTGCAACTTTAAACTATCCCACATATGACAAAGAGATGTATGCCTTGGTTCGAGCACTAAAAACTTGGCAACGCTATTTATGGACCAAGGAGTTTGTCATGCATTCTGATCATGAGTCCTTGAAGTTTCTAAAAGGACAACAAAAGCTCAACGAGAGACATGCTAGGTGGATGGAGTTTCTTGAGACATTTCCATATGTCATCCGATTCAAGAAAGGTAAGGAAAATATTGTGGCTGATGCACTTTCACGAAGGTACTCTTTACTCTCTTCTCTTGACTCTAAAATTCTGGGTTTTGAACAAATCAAAGAGTTGTATCGTGAAGATGTGGATTTTGGTATGATTTTTCAAAGTTATGAAAAGGGCTCTTTTGAAAAGTTTTTCATACATGATGGGTTTTTTTTCAAAGAATCAAAGCTTTGCATTCCAAACACTTCTTTACGTGAACTTTTGGTTTGGGAGGCACATAGTGGAGGCCTTATGGGTCATTTTGGTGTGGCAAAAACATTGAATATTTTGCAGGAACATTTCTTTTGGCCAAAAATGAAAGTTTATGTTGGAAAAGTTTGTATAAAGTGCATTGTTTGTAAACAAGCCAAATCAAAGGTTCAACCTCATGGTTTATACACTCCTCTGCCTTGATCTTTCTATGGATTTTGTGTTAGGATTGCCAAGAACTAAGAATGGCAAAGATTCGATATTTGTGGTTGTTGATCGGTTTTTGAAAATGGCGCCTTTCATTCCATGCAATCGAACCAATGATGCCTCACATATTTCAGATTTGTTTTTCAAAGAAGTGGTTAGATTGCATGGCATGCCAAGAACTATCGTCTCGGATCGGGACACAAAGTTTTTAAGTTACTTTTGGAAAACGTTGTGGGGAAAATTGGGAACAAAGCTTTTGTTTTCTACAACTTGTCATCCCCAAACGGATGGACAAACTGAAGTTGTGAATCGTACACTTGGTACTTTGTTGAGATCAATAGTGGGGAGAAATGTGAAAACTTGGGAGCAATGCTTACCCCATGTTGAGTTTGCATATAATCGAAATGTGCATTCTGCTTAGTTTTCACCTTTCGAGATTGTGTATGGATTTAAGCCATTAACTCCTATGGATTTAACTCCTTTGCCTGTGAATGAGCATTTGAATTTAGATGGCAAGAAGAAGGCGGAATTTGTAAAGCAAATCCATGAGCAGGCAAAACACAACATTGAAGAGCGCACCAAGAAGTATGAACAACAAGCAAACAAGGGAGATTGGTGTGGCTTCATTTGCGGAAGGAATGGTTTCCAACAAAACGGAAGTCAAAGTTAATGTCAAGAGGAGATGGACCATTTCAAGTGTTGTAGAAAATCAATGACAATGCTTACAAACTTGATCTTCCAGATGAGTATAATGTTCATGATGTTTTTAATGTAACTGACTTGACTCTGTTTGATGCAGGTGAAGATTTGAGGACAAATCACTTTCATGAGGAGGGGAATGATGAGAACCTGTCCAGGACCGAGTTGACAAAGATCCGTTAAGGTGGAAGATTGGACCTATCACAAGATCAAAATATTGTCAGAACCAAGCTCCCGTTTGTTCGCAAAACATCCAAGCACGCTTCCTAATGTTGATCCAAGTTGAACACTAATATTAGTCCAAGTTTTGGAGCCCAAGTTCTCACTTTAATCCACAAAAGCCCAAAAATAAATAAAATTCGGCCAAGCCCACCCATGTGCATTGTTTTGGCCATAACTTCCTCATTTTAAGCCCAATTTGAGTGAAATAAAAGCCCACTTCAACCTTAGCCTTTTTCCTATGTTTTCAAGAATAAAAAAGACCCAAAATATATCTTTAGCCACGTCCATGAACCTGCCCAAAAAGGTGTCTATGTTAATTAACTTGTCAAAGATAAAATTCAATGCATTTTGAAGGTTTTCTCAACATTATGGCTATTTACTTGGAAGAGATAAAGGGATAAAAGTTACTTGCATGATTAATACCTTCTAGAAGCTTCAAGTGGTGAAATGTCAATAATGCCCTTTTGATAAGTAGTCTTGCTTATTTGATAGCTTATCGTGATAGCTTGTGCAACTTATCTAGATAAGTAGTTGGTCTTATATTTTCTCCTATAAATAGGCACTCATTGTAACCATTTCAATCATCCTTCATTTTGAGTAAAATTGTGAGTTTTTAACTCTTATTGTTCCTTACAAACTTTTAGAAGTTATCGAGTAAAGCTTGTGGCGTTCGATACTTATCAATCAACTTGGTGGGGTTGATTGTGGTGTTCTCTATACCAAAGTTCTTGCCTCGTATATAGGCAACGGATCGCGGTTCCACTTATACCAAGGTTCTTGTCTCGTTTATAGACAACGGGTCGCGGTCCTATCCAAGTTACTTGAAACAACCATTAGAACGATCGGGCAATCGTGATCTATCACACATTCATCGGATGAGATCACATCACCATGAGTCCTTCGAGAAGGCTTTAGTCAACAGGAAAATACTATCCTACACCATTAGCTTGGCTACATCGATAGTGTAAAGGTTTGAGTTTCAAGAACCATTTAGGAATTTCGTCACCGCTCTTGACACTGCAACTTTTTGCCCTAAACGTCACTTCTAGTCCTTTGTCACAGAGTTGTCCTATGATAAAAACATTACGAGATAACCCTTCGACATAGTCAACGTCCTTGATGACTAGATTGTTTAGAACCATATCACTGTACCCTTTTATCTGAGCGTGGTTGTCATTTCCGAACCTAACTGTTCAATAGTTATTGTTCCACCATGTTTGACAGTAACTCTTTTCTCTCAGTCACGTGCTTGAAGCAACCCGAATCCATATACCAAATGGATTTTACCTGAGATATGAATTGTGTTAAGATTATGACATTTTAGATCAATTATCAAGCAGGTGAAGTAAATTCATGACGGTAATAATAAAGTGACATGCAAACCTTGTTCTGAACCGAATTGTTCAGAAGACATGTTAGTTTATGAACGAGTCTTGAACTGTGTGCACAAGAGCCAAACACATCGGTTTTTGTACGAAGATGTACATAATCCGTTTCACGGAAGGACGAGTCCTAGTCTGAGTTAACTAGAAGCCGTTTCTTTGAGGTGCGGGTCTTGATCTGAAGTAACCAAGAACCACCTGCATTAAATCACACGACTTTGGGTACCCATTTTAGGATTGGTCCGTTTTTGTTAGGAGTTCCAGATACAGATTTCAATTTCATAGTTTTAGGAACCCAAATTGCAGTTGTGTGTGGTCCAGATGCAGAACCTTTTGAAACCCATTTGTATGTGGATCCAACTAACTTTGAAACCTTAGGTAGTAAAGTTACCTTTGGTTTGGGAATTTTTAAAAACTGATTTGTATTTGCCTTTGATGTAGCCTTAGGCAGAATACATGCTTCAGTTTTCGATGAGGCCAATGATGCACTGTTTTTATTTTTCTTTTTACGAACTCACATTTTCGGATATGACACATATTTATTCATTTCGGGTACTTGGCGACTAAAACGAGTACTTCGAACACTAGAAACAAACATAGTTGGGATGACAGCCTTCTTCACAAATTCACATATAGCAAACATTTCTGTAAACGAATATTTCAAACACGAATTCGAATTTGTTACAGTACATTCATTGTTTTCAGAAATTACGTCCCCCCTATCACTAGAAACAAACACAGTTGGCATGACAACCTTCTTCACATAGAAATCGAAAAAGTCGTGTAAAGTCTTTTTTGGAACCCTTCTTATATGATCTGTAAGTACAAAACAAGAAGGGTCCATACGTTTGGAAAGCTTGGATTTAGAGAGAATTTGACTGGTGATGTATTTAGGACACTAGCAGGAGGAGAGATTTTAAATCTTTTTTGCAATAACTTAACCTTTCTGAAATAGTGTAAAATCGTTCTTTGTAAAGGGTCAATTCTATACTTTGTTCAAAAACTTGTTTTTCTAACTTTTCCTCACTTGTGAGAAAAACTTCTTGACTGGCAGAAGCTTTCTCACGAGTTGTCCTTAATTCCTCTTCTAAAAATTTGATTTTGTGTTGAAGAATAGTGATAGGAATATAAGTATGAGGATTTAGTTTAACAGGTTTGGCTTTCATTTCTGTTGATGAAAAGCTAAAAAGGAAATCATCCTCAAGAGTGGGTACTCTTTAAGGATAACTATCGTTTAGCTTTTCATACGTAAAAGGAATTTTCCTGTTTTCTTTTTGATTTCTCTTCTCCTTCTCTTGGGCCAGGACTTCTTCTAATGAGTGATGAAAGAAGGCCTGACACCCGCGTCCCATGTATCTTCTATCATATAGCATTGTTAAAACCGGTTGAGCCTTTTTAAAAAAATGTAGGAATTTTAAAACTTATTCCTTCTTTGGAATGATAAAACCTAGTTTCTTTTGGTTGATTTAGATGAATTATTTGTGCAGTTTGACCCCGTTTTAAGAATTCATCGTCTAGGGTTTTGATTCGTGAGTACATTCATGTTCTCTCTTTTTCGATCATTTTAAACTTTCTCTCATTTTCTATGTTTTCCACGTTTAAGACTCTAACTGTTTTTTAAGAACAGATAGTTCCGACTTCAAGGAACTCTTTTCTCAGTAATTGCATCAATACAATTATTAAGTGAAGTATTTCCTATCCTAAGCCATAACTTTTTCACGTAAAAAGGTTTTGACCAAATTATTCTCATTTAACTAGTTCTTTTCAAATGTACCAGATGTTTCTTTCAGTGATTGAGCCAATTGTTCAGCTTTGACACACTTTTCTTTTTCAGTGTTATATTTTGCTTCTAAATCAAGCATTTGTGTGTGCCATTTACATTCATTCTTTACAAATTTAGCATTAAATGATTGATGAAAGTAAATGGAATGTACCTCATTTGCCTCAGAGTCTGATGTGGAGCATTCTAAGTCCCCGGATTTGCCTCCACTGACCCAATTCTTTCGGACACATAGCAATTTCGGCCCCTGTCTTCCTCGTCATCAGACTCTTCATCAACCTAGTATTCTTCCTGGGCTACAAGGGTCATAAAATCAGCTACAAGTCACGCTCGTACTGATTTTTGCATTTGCGAGCGAAGTGACCAGGTTTCCCGCATTTGTAGCATCCACGGTCGTCAGAAGTTTTGGGTTCATCATTCCTTGGCCACTCATCTCAACATATTGGCCTCTTGTCTACTCGGTGAGCCTCCCGCCTATCATTATCCCTTTGATTGTCACACCTTTCATAACAGCGATCATCTCGATAGTCTCTCTTTTTTATCATCATGCCGTCTTTCCTCCCTATCATCTCTCCTTCAGTCCTCTCTTCTCCTATCATCTCTTCCTCTCTCCTTTTATCTCTGCTCTCATCTGGGTATCTCCTTAGGCCAGAATCATATCGGAGCTGATTGTTGGTCTTGTTATGATAGAATCGCTTTTGTTGAAGGTAATTCGACGACAAGGCCATTTGTTCATGTATATCAACCTCTTATGCATCTAAGGGCTCAGGCATCTGGGGTAAGGCATATGGGTATTTAGAGGAGGAACCAGCTTGGGTGTAGTAGGGTGTAGGAGATGGGGTTGGCAGTGGCTGAGGAACAGGTGTCTTGTTGGATAGTAATGCCAAGGAATCATTGGATTTCGAAATTTGGTTCACATTCAGTAACAGATAAGCCAGAGTATTGGCCATCTGTTTCTGTGCATCTACATGTCCCTAGTATTTCTTTAGTTCTTTAAACAACACACTTACGGAGACCTGGCTGATTTCCAGAGCTCTCTTAGTTGCCCTACATGCAATGCCCCATTCAGGAGCCAGAGAAGATAGGAACTGGATATTGATATTATTTCGATCCTTGTTGATGTGAAGCTTGTTAAGTTCATTCAGGGTAGTGCAGAATCTGGTGAAGGTACCTAAAGGGATTCTCCATCTTCGGCCTCGAACTCAGAAAATTTTGCATGGGCTTCCTCAATTTTGGCCCTGTCATTCAGATCGACCCCAAACATCTGCATTTCTAGTTCATCCCACATATCTTTTGTTGACATTTTACTTTCAACACTTACAAATATGTCAGTGGGAAGGGCCTCGTACAATAGATATTCTGCCCTGTGGTCTGCTGCCTGTATCTCTCTCTCTTTTTCATCTTGAGGACCATGGACTTCCTTGGCTGCGGGAATGGGAGGAAAAGCAGTTGAAACTACAGGATTGTTCGAATAGAAAATAGTTGGTCCTTCATTTATAAAATGGATCATGAGATGACCCATTGGTTGCATGTTTGGAAATTTCAGGAACCACTTTTTCCATTGCTCATACTCATTAGGGAAGAGAACAGGTGGTCTGTTCTCTAACCCTGACAAGAGCTTCTCTGGACATGGTGAATGTGGTTGGTGAGTGATGTGAAGGAAGAGTTGATATTTGAAGTGGAAACTGAAAAACAGCTGGAAGGACCGATGTTCGGGTCTGAGGAACCGAAGTTCGTTGAGATACAAAAATGTTAGGAGGAACCAAAGTTCGGGTTGGACCGAAGTTTGGTTGATTGAAACTTCTGGTGTTTGGGACCTGAAGTTTGGATGATCTCCTGAGATAGGTGTAAAAAGATGTAAGTTTTCTAAAAGCAACTGACCCGAAGTTCGGGTGTCTAGTGACCCGAAGTTCGGTTCGGGGAACCAAAGTTTGCTTTAAACCGAAGATAGGTTACCCGGAGTAGGACCCGAAGTTGGGGCCCGAGATTACACATAGACTATGTATTTTTCAATAAAACAGTACCATATTATGAACACAAACCTAGATTTTTATAAAAAGTAAGTTTTAGAGCCTAAAAATAGTACCTAAGTGCTCGGTTTGATTTTAGAAACAAGTTTTGTAAAGAACATGTAACCAAAAACACCTAAATCGACAATTTTTTAATTAAGAACAGTCATAATATTGAAGAAAGGCTCAGATTCGATTTTAGACAAAATAAACACCTAAATAATGTAAAATTAAACAAAAATGCTCAAAATTCATACAATGATGGGTAAACAAGGAATATATAGAAATAAAACACATGAAACCAAAAGATTAAAAGGATTTAGAAAGAACCCGGGGGTTTTTCTCGAGAAGAATAGCAGTCGGTTGTGAAAGGTCCTCAGATCTGGTACGAATTAGTTGAAATCCACTCCAAAGGCATTGATACCAATTATTGTTGTGTTCCCAAACTATTTATATGCACTCACACAATAATCTGTAGGATATTCGGCTGATTCATGCAAGAAAACAATGAGAATGTTTGAACTCAATCAAAGTCAACAACATGGGCAGCCGCCACTTTTTGCTTAGAATATTCAGAAAGTAAAAGTGTGAAAAGGTTACCAAACCCTTTGTCAAACTTTTCTTTTATACCTAGGAATACTTTGAGGGGTTTACACAACATACCCCTCAACTTTCTTTCTAAAAAGAAAGATTACATTGAAATACAAGACAATTATATGGAAATAAATTAAACACAAATTGTTACAAATTAAACCCACATGATTGAAATTACAAATCTAACAGGCTAAATCCATTGAACTTATAACTGATCCAATTCAGGTCATTTCTGAACAATCAACAATAGTACCTATCTCTCTGGAATTGGAATGTACAAGTCTTCCTGCACCAATTCCAACTGGTCTTTAAAATAATTTTGATACTCCTGTACAAGATGAAACAACTCAACTTCCCCCCAACTCCAATTAAATATCCTTCAGATACAATTTCCACAACTCCAATTGTGAATCCAACTCTTTCAAATGTTCTAAATGCCTATCTTAATGGCAATACAACTCTGGAAGCTTATCAACTGTTTGTTCATGAAAATAAGAGGCAATATCTCATCTGATTCATAAAATCATTGGTGATTCTTCTGCATCGGTGAGAACAAGGAGGGCTACTACTGATAAATGTTTATATTCATCCTTTTTGAGCAAGAATGAACCAAAGACGGAGAGGCACTCACTGATTCAGACTGGATAGTCACAATGCAAGAAGACCTCAATCATTTTGAAAGATTGAAAGTTTGGCGATTAGTAGAAAGACCTAGAGATAAGAATAAGTCGATTATTGGTACTAAATGGGTAGTCAAGAATAAGAAGGATGAAAGTGGAACTATTGTACAGAATAAAGCACGCCTGGTTACAAAAGGTTATAATAAAACAGAAGGAACTGCTTTTTGATGAAACCTTTGCGCTGCAAAACAGAAAGATTGAGCGATCCAGACCACTTCCAGCGTACCCCTGGCGCGCCTGGGGGGGGGGGGGCAGGCCTGCGCTGGGTCGGTGCAAAAACGCGTCTTTTAGCCCTGGAAACCATAAAAGCGACTCCTCTATAAATAGAGGTCGATGGCAGCCTTTGAGGAAAGTCCCAAACGTGTCAAAAGAGTTGGCGAAGCCCTGCCAGAGTGGATTAACGATACAAGTACGAAGACGGTGATTTGCAAGCTACAAGATGTCTCAGATCTACATTGTTGAAGAGCATACGATGAGCGGCTAATCCCTTTAGCTGTTTGCGGATGATCTACGGCTAAGTTTACTTTACTTGAATTTCTTATGTTTTGATGCATTCGTATTGATTGAGATATTTTATGTGTATACAAATGATAAGCATTCGGCTATAATTATGATTTTATGTTTTGATTGGTAAAAGCAAGATAGTTTATAGTAGTAATATTATTTGTGCCGAGTCCATTAGCTTAGGGATTAAGACAAGTAAATATTGCATACGCTATGCCGAGACAAGTAAATATTGCATACGCTATGTGATAGTTGCATGAAATTCGAGTAAGTAATACTTATGCCGTGGTGATTCCGTGAATGGTTATTCTTCTCTTGATTGTTGATTTACTACGTTAGTTATTTTGCCATTAATTTTAGTCACAAGTTAGTCGTAAGTCATTGATCTAAATAAATCATTCAAACCGACCAATTCACGATTTAAAGTCCTTTCAATAAAACTAACAAGGCTAATTGCCTAACCCTGATTACAAACGCACTCCCTGTGAATTCGACCTTACTTCTCTGAGCTAAACTGTGGATATAAGAATTATTTCTGCGGGTCACAACGACGGCCCGTCAGATTCGACCCTTAGTTTTAAGTTTTAAGTTTAAGTACCGTATTTTGGTTATTTTTAGTCTTTAATTATTATTATTAAAAATCACATAAAAAATTAAAAAATATTCAAAAAGGTAATTGTAGTCTTCTACTTTACCACCAAAAATATAATTAGTTTAATTAAGTATTTAATTTAAGTATTTTAATAGTGTCTGCACACACGTCGATCGGCTAGAGGATTGCCGCTACAATTCGAGCCTGAAATCGAAAAAGTAGCTAAATTGAACCGAAAGACTGTCAGGATTCAAAATAACAATTAATCACGGACAATTCAAACGAACAAGAGAAAGAAATTCCTAATTTAGAAAGCCCTCCGATTTCGCTGCGAAATCGTGATCAAGAATAACCCGAGCGCATAGCTGGTAGGATGGGTGAGCCAGCGAGGCATACAGTTGAGTCACATTACCGCCCAGGTGATGTGTCCGACCCGTCTCCGATTCGTTATCCTGAAAACGAGAACGGACCCGAAGTTCGTCCTCAATTGTTTCAAATTCTTCCGATCTTCCGAGGGATGCCAAGCAAGGAACCCTACGAACATCTAGCTGAGTTCACAGCTATTTGTAAAGCCAACCATGTTCGAGGTATAATTACCGACGGTCCAAAACTTCGATTATATCTTTTCTCATTGAAAGAGAAACTGAAAAATTGGTTCGTATCCTTACCAACCAATACATTACTACATGGGATCAAATGAAAAGAGAAATCCTTAATGAATATTATCCCATTTGTAAAACAATCGAGAAAAGAAAGGAAATCACCAGATTTAAACAAAAGCTCGGCGAGCAATTCTACGAAGCTTTCGATCGTATGAATGAATTATTAAGAGCTTGTCCACACCACGAAGTACCCAAATGGATGCTAATCAATACATTTTTTGATGGTGTGAGTCAAGAAAGTCGTAATATGATTATTGCTGCCACAGAAGGCACATTTTTAGCGAAAGAAGATGACGAGGCTTGGGAGTTTCTTAGTCAACTCGGTAAAGGTCTTAAAGTTCAAGCTGGTTCTGAAAACAACATAGGAGTTCAAGTTATAGGCATAGATAATGCCTGGAAACGTGAGGTTAAAAGTGAAATTTCAGAACTAGGCAAGAAAATGGATCAATGATGCAGGGTCTTTTAAACTAAATGCATCAACTAATTGTGTTACATGCGGTGATCAATCGCATCATTCCAAAGCATGTCCTCAAGTGCAATCCACTAAGGAATCGCTAATGAAGTTTACGGATTAAGAGCTCATCGAGAGAGGGATAATCCATTCTCGGAAACCTACAATCCGGGTTGGAGAAACCATCCTAACTTTCGATGGAAGAATGATCAGCCTACCGATCATTAATCTAAACCTAGATATGAACCACCAAAAAGAGAATATCAATGTGGTTCTACTTCCGCAGCTAAGGATGAGCGATATTATAAGTCAAATCACTGTGATCAACCACAATTCCAAGTGGAAACAAATATGACTTATTCGCAATTCTCGGAATTTGCAGAATTTATGAACCATCAATCAGCTATCAGTACTAAGACCATGGAGATGTTAAGTCGCCAGATGGGTCAGATAGTTGAGTCGCTCACTAGACGTGAGGAGGGAAAGCTTCCTAGAAATACTATTCTTAATCATTCACATGCTCATCATAGTAAACTAAAGAAACATGAGATAAACAAAGTTAATGAAGTATCTAAGATAACCACACTAAGAAGTGGTAAAGAGGTAGATAATAAAATTGAAATGCCTAAAGAGCAAGAGGCAGAAGAAGATACCGACACTGAAGTCGTGTATGAGGAGAAAGAGGATCCAAAAAAGGAGATTCCCAAGAAAGTTTCTTTCAAGGAACCAATTAAAACAGATATCCCAACTCCCAAAGTTGGGAAGGCGGATAAGAATCAGGACACTTCAGTTCCTCCTCCTTATCCTGCTGCTTTAGAAAATCCAAAATCTTCCCCATATGGCAAAAGAGGCCCACAACCAGAGGATCTGTGGGATTTGTTCAACCAAGTTAAGATCAATATTCCTTTGATTAAGGCCATTCAATAGGTTTACTCTTATGCCAAATTTTTGAAAGATCTCTGCAGACAAAAGAGAAAGTATAAGGTCTCGCTTCCTAAGCAGATCAATTTAACTGAACAGTTAAGTGCAGTAGTTTCTAGTTCTCTACCCCCTAAGCTAAAAGATCCTGGATCACCATTGATTCCAGTGACTATAGGTAATGTGCAGATTAAAAATGCATTGCTTGATCTTGGAGCTAGTGTCAATATTTTACCTGGAAACTTGTTTGACAAACGTGATCTAGGCCAGTTACAGACAACTAACATTATCTTACAACTGGCATATCGGTCAATTAAGTGCCCAAGAGGTATTCTATCAGATGTCATAGTAAAAGTTGAAGACTTTTACTATCCAGTTGATTTCCTAGTAATGGACACCGAAAGTTCAACAGGTTATAATCAACCAGCTATTATCTTAGGCAGGCCTTTCTTAGCCACGATTAATGCGCAAATTAATTGTAGGACAGGAGCAGTAGATATTACCTTTGGTAATGTAACATCCTCGGATTTAATTATTGTAATTTAGATTAAATAGATTGGATAATTTGTAATTTAAGTTGGGTTACGAAAATGATTAAATATCTGAATATTTGAAAGTTGGTTGCCATTTTATGAAATTAAGAAATTTGAGAATTTAAATTTTTAGTTATTATGTATGATTGTTAAAATATTAATTATGATGAAAGTCAGTATTTAAATGGAACCGGATAAGTAGAGGGGTGAAATGTGCCAAAAGTTGAAAGTTTGGAATAAAAAGGATGGAAATCTTTAATTCCTTCATTTCACCAAAACTCACTCTCTCTCTCTCTCTCTCTAAAATCTCTCATCTCTCGGCTCTCTCTCTCTCTCTCTCTCTCTCTCTCTCTCTCTCTCTCTCTCTCTCTCTCTACAATCAAGGATCATCAAAACTTGGATTTAGAAGCTGAAAATCTGGATTAAGATTGCTAGGAAGGAGTTATATCATCTACAAGCAACGATTTGAGGTAAGAAATCCTTTAAATTCGAATTTGGGAACATTTTGGTTTGGTTTTTATGAAATCTGAATTCTTAGATTTGAGTTGCAAACATGAATGCATGTGTGATATTATTGTGGATTAGTCTCAGTCTAGTGTTTATGAAGCTACATATTAAATTTCAGCTTCTGATTCAACCTGAAAGTATGATTTTTGGAGATTTGTGTGTGTTTTAGTATGTGTGTTAGAAAATGATGAAGAAGGGTTAAAAGGATGTGATTTGGTGCAGAAAAGTGTTAATATTAGTGTTAAAATGGTTGAAATCAAGTGTATGTTAGTGGGTATAAGTTATTTCATGAATTGATTAAGTACCAAAAATGATGGAATTAAATCTGAAATTTGATTAAAAACTGCACAAGTTCGAATGGGGTGGGATCCGAATTCGGATCCGACATGAACTCGGATCTGGTCCGAATTCGGATGAGGCCCGGATTTCAGGATATTTAATATATCAAAATATTTCTAAGTGTTGGAATTCGGATGAGGTCCGAATTCGGTTGGGGACCGAATTCGGATATGGTCCGAAATTGTCATGAGATTCGAACTTGAACTGGGATTCGAACTTATATGAAATCCGAAGTTGATATGGTGTCCGAATTTGTCATGGTCCGAATTTGACAAGTGGTCCGAATTTGAGATTATCCGAACTCATATGGGGACCGAAATGGGGGTCCGAATTCGGGTGGTGTCCGAATTCGGACATTGATCCGAATTGGGGATCAAATACTGCAAAAATTATAAAATTAAGCTTTATGAAATTAAACGAATTATTGACACAATGTGTTGTTACAACTGACTTAACAGGTCCCTTGTGGTGTTGTTTAACCCACAGTGGGGTACTTTGTGGATCCGGTTGAAATCCCGAGGAGAAATAATATTAATCTGAAGTTTAATAACGCACCCACTGTGAGTACCTTTGATTTTTAACATGTCTGCATCTGCTTTATGTTTCCTTTTCCTACTGAGGCATGTTGTTTCATTATCGCTTGGCACTCTACTAACTTGCGTATATGTATTGATGCACATTCATACTTGTTGCATGTCCGTTCATTTATTGTGCATCCTATTGATGGACCTGTGTGGTCGCATCTGTACTCTGATGTTACTGTGCTATATGACCAAGAGATTGACACCTCTGTGGTCAGGATAGACAGTAAGTCATCCCCGATGTTATGTTTGCCTCAGATGGTTGGTTATCCTTATGCCGAGTGTCAACTCGAAGGAGCTGCGGCTCAGGTTTGCATACTTTGAGTACGTGTGGAGTATACGGTATGTGTTACCGCGGTTACTCTGGGTGGCATCATAAGGATTTGCAGAATGTGTAAAATCATTTGGTATTCACTAAGCATTCGCTTACCCCTCAGTTGTTGACTTTTTACAGGAAAAGGGAAATCTGCTGCGGGACCGTCTAGCTAAGTCATCAGTTGAAGTGATTTGAAGTTATCTATTATTTATCGTGGTAACAGATTTATTGAATGTTGTTGTAATAAATTTGGGATGATGTGATACTTTGAGTTTGTAGACTTAGAAATATAACATTGTAGCACCATAGGGTGTTTGACAAATTTGTATTATTTTATTATTGTATTTTTAATGCTTCCGCACTTTAATTAAGTTATCAGATCATTATGTAATTGTATGTTGGTGATTAATCCTGGGGGTATTGTAAATAGTGGTTAATGTGGCAAGGGTGTCACAATGAGATGGTATCAGAGCAGTAGTTTGAGATTCAAGTGTCCGTGAGGTCTTGGTCTCAAACATTAAGTGATGATATGTTGTGATTTAAGTAATGATCCGAACTAAGATAGGTTACGATCTAGTAATTATAGGAGATTGACTATCATACGGGACCAATGGATGGTGTCTCTAAATAAATGACATGTTACTAAACAAGTTATATGTTTTATATTTCAGAACATGTCTGGAGGAGGAATGACACCCGAAGAAACGAGAGAAATGATGCTAGCCATGATGGCTGAGCAAAATCGGATGATACAAGATCAGTTCGAGCTCGAGATGAGGCCGAAGCTAAGCGGAGAGAAGATAAGAGGAAGAATAAGGAAAGAGAGGGAAACAATGACGAACAAGAGGACAATACTGGGTCATCTAATAAGCCCATAGGTTGTCGGTTTAAAGACTTTAAGGGAAATGGAGCAATCGAGTTTAATGGACTGGGTGATGCTGTTGCCGCTCTGGAATGGATAACAGCCACAGTACGGACATTCCGAATCAGCGATTGTGCTAAGAAGGACATGGTCCGGTTCGCTACTGCTATGTTCACCAAAGACGCGGTTATGTGGTGGAATTCCATGGTTAACGCCTTAACCTTGGAGAAAGTCTCTGCGATGACATGGGCTGAGTTCACTAAAGTCTTTACTCAGCAATATTGTCCGTCTGATGAACGCCGAAGACTAGAAGCCAAGTTTATGACGTTAATTCAGGGGACTAAGTCTATGTCCCAGTATGCAGTAGAGTTCACGAGGATAAGTTTTTTCGCGCCTCATCAAATTGATACAGAAGAAAGGAAAGTGACTAGGTTTGAGGCTAGTCTTGATCTGGAAATCTGAAGGGTGATGAGCAACGTACGTTACCCCACATTTGCTAGTCTATTGGAAGCCGCCAGGAATGTGGAACAGATTCTGAGCATGTCTGGGTATGTAATGGGGTCTGCTGCTTCTTCAGCTAACCCAACTCAACCTTCACCACCGAAACGTCAACGCGAAGGAGGCTACACTGGTTCTTCACGATCATCGCAGTATTCACTGCAAGAATCTTACCGTCGATAGTCTAGTTCTTCTGGTCGTGCTCATGCCTACTCCATCAACACCGAGCCGCAATACTGCAATAATTGTCATCTAGAACACTTCGGCAAGTGTACTAATGGACGTGCTTGCTTTTGTTGAGGAGAGTTGGGCCATTTTCAGAATAAATGCCCACGGAAATCGGATGCCTGCCATAAATGTGGTGTATGAGGGCACTATAGTAGGAATTGTCGAAAGAATGCTCCAGCAGCTGCTGCTCCATCTTCAACTCGATCATCTGGGGGATCAAGTGGTGGTTCAGTCAACCGCCGGAACCAGCCACAAAGGGCACCGGCTCGTGCAATTCAGATTACTGCGGAGGAAGCTACGGAAAACCCGGAGGTGGTTACGGGTACGTTTATAGTTAACTCTTTGCCTGCAAGAGTATTATTTGATTCTGGTGCCAACCGCTCTTTTGTGTCTACTGTCTTTGCATAATGACTTGCCATGCCACTGTCTAAGCTATCTACTATACTTGACATAGAAACTGCTAGTAACACTCTAGTCAAAGTAGATCACATATACCATAACTGCACGTTAGTGATTGAAGATGTAGTCTTCAATCTGGATTTGATTCCGATAGCATTCAGTGAGTTTGATGTCATTGTCGGAATGGACAGGTTGATTGAAAATGAAGCCCATATAGTCTGTAAGAAGAGAATGATAAAGATAACTACTCCGGAGGGGCGTGAGATTTGTATTTACGGGGATAGGAGAAGCGAGGATCTGTGTTTGTTGACCATTGCAAAAGCCCGAAAGCTTGTTGCAAAGGGGTGTGACGCCTACCTGGCATATGCTATAGATGCCAAGGCTGAGAAAAAGACTATGGCCGATGTGCCTGTTGTATCACAATTCCCGGATGTGTTTCCGAAAGACTTGTCTGGCGTGCCGCCTGAGAGACAAGTAGAGTTCCGAATTGATCTGATCCCTGGAGCTGCACCGGTAGCTCGTTCTCCGTATCGCCTTGCTCCTAACGAGATGCAAGAAATGATGAAACAACTCCAGGAGTTGTTGGATAAGGGCTTCATTCGACCGAGTTCATCGTCGTGGGGAGCTCCGGTGTTATTTGTTAAGAAGAAAGATGGCACGATGAGGATGTGCATCAATTACCGGGAGCTGAATCAGTTGACAATTAAGAACAAGTATCCGTTGCCAAGGATAGATGACTTGTTTGATCACCTACATGGGGCAGTGTGTTTTCTAAGACTGATCTAAGATCAGGGTATCATCAGCTGAAGGTACGAGAAGATGATGTGCCTAAGACAGCGTTCAGAACTCAGTATGGGCATTACGAGTTTCTTGTCATGCCTTTTGGGTTAACCAACGCCCCAGCTGTTTTCATGGATCTGATGAACAGGGTATGTAGACCGATGTTAGACACATCGGTAATTGTGTTTATTGTTGACATATTGGTGTATTCCAAGACTGAGGCTGAGCATGCTGAACATCTAAGGGAACTGTTGGAATTATTGAGAAAAGAGAAGTTATATGCAAAATTCTCGAAATGTGAGTTTTGGCTGCAACGGATTCAATTTCTTGGACATGTCATTTCGGGAGCTGGGATTTCAGTTGATCCATCTAAAGTTGAAGCCATAAGAAATTGGGAGCCGCCTCGTTCAGCTACGGAAATTAGAAGTTTTCTGGGGTTGGCAGGCTATTATAAGAGGTTTATCAAGGATTTTTTAAAGATTGCAGTTCCTTTGACTGCATTAACAAAGAAGAATGCACCTTTTGTTTGGGAAACCGTGCAACAAGAGGCATTCGATATCTTGAAGAAGACGCTAAGCGAAGCGCCGATACTTGCTCTACCGGAGGGCAATGATGATTTTGTGGTTTACACGGACGCATCAAGATTGGGGTTGGGCGCTGTACTGATGCAGCGTGGAAAGGTAATCGCGTATGCCTCGAGACAGTTAAAGCAGCACGAAAAGAATTATTCAACTCATGATCTTGAGTTGACAGCTGTTACTTTTACTTTGAATTTATGGAGACACTATCTCTATGGAACTAAGTGTCAGTTATACACGGATCATAAGAGTTTGAAGTACATTTTTAGCCAGAAAGAACTTAATATGAGACAGCGTAGGTCGATGGAACTTATAAATGATTACGACTGTGAGATCCTTTATCATCCCGGAAAGGCTAACGTGGTAGCCGATGCTTTGAGTTGCAAAGCTTATGCTAAGGACTGCTACTACATGATGACATCTACTATGTTAACATCTACGATTATAAATGATGTTAAGGCCGCTCAGGAGGACGCCTTGAAAGACGAGAATGTTGGTGCTGAGGATATAAGAGTACACATTAAGAATATGGAAACGAGCGAATCGGGATTGAAGGGTGTGTACGGAAGAATCTGGGTGCCAAAGTATGGAGGTATGAGAAAAGTGATAATAGAAGAAGTGCATCAATCAAAATTTTCTGTACATCCCGGAAGCCCAAAGATGTACAACGAATTAAAGGCAGACTTTTGGTGGCCGGGATTAAAGAAGGATATTGGTCAATATGTTGAGAGATGCAGGACTTGTCGGTTAGTGAAAGCCGAACATCAGCAACCATATGGCAGTCTGCAAGCGCTTCCCATTCCGGAATGGAAGTGGGAACATATAACTATGGACTTTGTTACGAAGTTGCCGAAAACTAGGCGTCAACACGATGCAATTTGGGTAATTGTTGATAGGTTGACCAAGTCGCCATACTTTATACCGATTCGGGAAAGCTATTCATTGGAAAAGTTGGCTCAGATTTACTTGGACGAAATTGTTATTAGACATGGAGTTCCTAAGTCTATAGTATCTGATCGGGATAGCCGCTTTACTTCAAACTTTTGGTCAGCTTTGCAAGAAGGGTTGGGTACAAGTATTGCTATGAGTACGGCCTATCATCCGCAAACCGATGGCCAAAGTGAACGAACAATCCTTACCTTGGAGGATATGATGAGATCATGTGTATTGGATCTCGGAGGCAATTGGGACGATCATTTGCCGCTGATAGAATTCTTGTATAATAACAGTTACCATGCAAATAAAGAAGGCGCCGTTTGAAGCTTTATATGGGAGGATGTGTAGGACTCCTACATGTTGGAGAGAAACTGGAGAAACGCCGATTGCTGGGCCGGCATTACTACAAGAGACAAACGAGAAGATACATGCTTCCTTTGCCAAATTTTGATAAAACATTTGAAATTGAGTGTGATGCGTCGGATGTTGGAATTGGTGCGGTATTAATGCAAGAAGGGAAACCATTGGCATATTTTAGTAAAAAGTTGAGCGGCGCAACTTTGAATTATCCCACTTATGACAAAGAGATGTATGCCTTGGTTCGTGCACTGAAAACTTGGCAACATTACTTGTGGACCAAAGAGTTTGTAATTCATTCTGATCATGAGTCCTTGAAGTTTCTGAAGGGGCAACAAAAGTTGAATATGAGACATGCTAGGTGGATGGAGTTTCTTGAGACATTTTCTTATGTCATCCGATTCAAGAAAGGTAAGGAAAATATTGTAGCTGATGCACTTTCACGGAGGTACTCTCTACTCTCTTCTCTAGACTCTAAAATCCTTGGTTTCGAACAAATCAAAGAGTTATATCATAAGGATGTGGATTTTGGTATGATTTTTCAAACATGTGAAAGAAGCTCTTTTGACAAGTTTTTTATACATGATGGGTTTTTGTTCAAAGAATCAAAGCTTTGCATTCCAAACACGTCTTTACGTGAGCTTTTGGTTCGGGAGGCACATAGTGGAGGCCTTATGGGTCATTTTGGTGTGGCAAAAACTTTGAAAATTTTGCAAGAGCATTTCTTTTGGCCAAAAATGAAAGTTGATGTTGGCAAAGTTTGTGAAAAGTGCATTGTTTGTAAACAAGCCAAATTAAAGGTTCAACCTCATGGTTTGTACTCTCCTCTTCCTATACCAAGTGAACCATGGGTTGATCTTTCTATGGATTTTGTGTTGGGTTTGCCAATAACAACAAGCGGCAAAGATTCAATTTGTGTGGTTGTTTATTGATTTTCTAAGATGGATCATTTCAATGCATGCCATCGAACCAATGATGCTTCACGTATTTCTAATTTGTTTTTCAAAGAAGTGGTTAGATTGCATGGCATGCCAAGAACTATCGTGTCTGATCGGGACACCAAAATTTTAAGTTATTTTTGGAAAACCTTGTGTGGGAAATTGGGAACAAAGCTTTTGTTTTCTACGACTTGTCATCCCCAAACGAATGGACAAACTGAAGTTGTGAATCGTACACTTGGTACTTTGTTGCGATCAATAGTTGGGAGAAATGTGAAAAGTTGGGAGCAATGCTTACCCCATGTTGAGTTTGCATATAATCGAAATGTGCATTCCGCTACTACGTTTTCACCTTTCGAGATTGTGTATGGATTTAAGCCATTAACCCCTATGGATTTAACTCATTTGCCTGTGAATGAGCATTTGAATTTAGATGGCAAGAAGACGGCAGAATTTGTCAAGAAAATCCATGAGAAGGCGAAACGCAACATTGAAGAGCGCTCTAAGAAGTTTGTATTAACGGATCCTTTTAGGATTATTGTGTTGCTTAGTCCATTGTTTTGCTTTGGCCCAAATGACCCATGTACTTTGTATGTAATCTCTTATCATGGAATGAATCAATCAAGAGAGTAACAATACTCTCCATTATGGTATCAAAGAATTAATAACAAATATTCAAAATCCCCCAATCTTCTCGTAATTTCTCTCTATTCAAATCCCAGCTATTACCCTCCACCTCTGACAGCCACAAAACTGCCCTATTCCGCCACTCACCACTACTCACCACCCCTATTCAACTCCCCAAAATACTCACCCTCTCTTCCTCACCGATGCTCACCACCCATCATCTTCATCATGTCAGGCGATGCAACCTCTCCCCCTCCCTTTCAATATGCCGACAAGGCTTTCAGAGTTACGAATATCAAAACACGTGTACCCCTCCTTCTCGACCTCGATGTTGGTACACCTTGTGTGACGATAGCAGTCTAAGCAATCTAGCATTTTGGTTTAAGTAATATTCAAAGTATTGAGAATTAACGAGTGTTTGATATATATGTTTATATATGTTTGATAGTTATTGATTGTATGTTTGAACTTGATGTAACGTATTACAAGAAGTTCAAACATAAAGTTCAAAGATAAATTCAAGCATAAGTTGAAAACATAAGTTTCAATAGTAAGTTAAATATGTGAAAGAGTAAATTCGAATTCTCTAAGGACTGGGATTCGAATCTAGGTCAGATTCGAATGAGTTACTTAGGCAGATTCGAATGTACATTCTTAGGCAGATTCGAGAGTGTCAAGGGGACAAACTCGAATGGGCCTTGGGCCTGATTCGAGTTTGGCCGATGACAAACTCGAATGAGCCTCTATAATTAGGGATTAACTCGAATCATTAAGAGATTTTTTGTAGAATTCGAGAGAGATTAAGAAAAAGGCGATTTCGAGTTATCAGAGTTATTAGTGTTGTTTCGGAGAGAATCAATTCGTAGGTGCGTCCGTTGTAGTTCGTACAGCTTATTGATAGTCTCCGTGTTCCGAGTGAGAGTTGTTTCCGTCAACCCGTTAACGAGGATTCCGCACTCGTTGACGGTCTCGCGTCTAGATAGAACTGTAGTGTGTAGACCTTACAAGTGGTATCAGAGCCTACGGGGTGTTCTTAGTGTTCTTTTTGTTCATAAAGATACATCCTAGGTTTCTTGACGCTTTTGGATGGTTATTCTCTCAAGTTTTCGTGTATTTCGTGTTTATCGAGCTTATCAAATTGGGATACGGGAAATACTTCGTGTTTTTCACGTTTTTTCATCGAAATCAGTATTTTTCGTTGTGAAAATATTGATTTAATCTATAAAACGTTAAGAAATCGAAGTGTTAGCCGTTTTTCGGGTTTGCGGCGCTCGATTCTGTTAGGAGTAATTAGGGTTTTCTTAGCCTCGAGTCTAACCAAAATCCGCTCCTCTCGAGTTTGATAAGGAGTGTTTCGAGTTTAGAAGGGTTTGAGTTTGATTCGAGTTTGTGCTAAAGTCGACTAGGGGTCTCACGTTTGTTGGGATTCGACTTTGACGATTTCGAGTTTGCTTGGACATTCGAGTTTGAGACCTTCGAGTTTGTCACCATTCCGAATTTAATTGAACTTCGGAACTTAATCGAATTTAATCCCAAATAGGTTTAATCTTGATTATATTCGAATTTACCTAAATTCGAAAGAATTAAATTAAATTAATTTCGAATTAAATTTATTAAGTTAAACTTCAATTACTTTTGAAACAATGACAAATTTACAAAGGTTTCTGGAGATGGATCATGAGGTGGGAAAAGCTAATACTTCGCCTAAGCTGATGAAACTTGAAGACTACTATTGGTGGAAAGATCGGTTTGCCGATTTTGTGCGTTTCAATGACATGCGAATGTGGATATGTATTGACGAAGGATACATTCCACCTATCTCAGAAGTTGAAGGCCGTCAAAGAGTCTTATCATATCAAATGATGAAGGAGGATGATAAGAAACTATATGAAGCCGAGAACAGAGCTTTCTCGATTATTCGAATGGCTTTGCCTCAGGATATACTACACACATTCCGCAATCAAAAGACATCTAAGGAGCTTTGGGAGACGCTGGAAAAGAGGTGTGAGGGTAATCCGAGGGTTCGGAGGAAGCGCATGGAGTTGTTGAAACAAAAATTTGCTATTTTTAAGGCTTTGAAAGATGAACAGCTGGATGACACCATCACCAGCTTTTATCATCTGCTGACAGAGCTTGAGAGTCATGGCATTGAGTATAATGACACAGAAAAGAACAATAAGCTTCTTGATGCCTTACCAGCCAAATGGCCGATGTATGTGGCTATCATTAAAGCTTAATGAAGATACGTACTATAATCAATCATTGGAGGATGTAGTGGGAACGTTGCGGGCTTATCATTTTGAGCTACTGAAGGCCGAAACCGACTATGAACAAGTCCAAAATACAGCCATGTATTTTGGAAAATCAACAAAACCTTCAGCGACAGCTGATATGAAGACTGCTACAGCGTTTTTCACCGGAGAAACGTCGTCACCAGCGGAGACTGATGACACACTGAATAGAGCATTCTTAGGGTTGGGTAGATCGGAAGAACAGCAACCTCAGGCAACACAGGCATCAACATCTCAGGGCTACTCTAAGATTCCCATAGCGCTAAATCGGCCGAAGAACATTTGAACTTGCTTGCGTCATTTGTGGCCGCATATGGGAACTGCATTCAAGGGAAAATAAACGATCCTGCACTCTGGGATGAAGACTATGATCAGGTAGACCCTGACGACCTTGAGGAGATGGATCTCAAATGGCAACTGGCCATGGTAACCCAACGGGTTAAAAGATTCATCAAACGAACTGGGAGGAATCTGAATATGAATAATAAGGGGATTGGCTTTGATAAGTCCAAGGTCAAATGCTACAATTGTCAAGGTCTGGGACACTTCGCCAGAGAATGTCAGAGACCGAAGGTAGATACTTACCAAGGGCAGAATCAGCATCATGGACAGTTTCAGAACCAGTCTCAACAGAGATACCTTCCGAGTTCATCTTCCGGTCAAGCCAATATAGCTGGTCTACTATCAAACGTCACATCAGACAGACAGCTGGATGGAACTTACGACTGGAGCTCACATCCGGAATCTAATGCTAGAGCCTTCATGGCTGAAGTCACGGAGAGTGGATGTGAAGGTGAAGAGCAGAACACAAGGGACAGCAGTCCGATGTGGGTGGAGAAGTCGAATGATCAGACGCTTCTGGAGTATGCCGCTCAAATGGCCAACGTGGAATCCGATCACACAAAGGTTAGTCTGAATTACTCACTTTTCCATGAATTATGTATGTTATGTGTTACTTCTAACGACACGTTGAATCTAGTATTAGAATCACATAAAAACATATATGCTCAAAATGAGTCTTTAAAATCTGATAATGCTAGCCTGAATGACATTAAGCAAGATCTTAAGGACAAGCTTAAAGTTGATGCACAAGATGTCATAGTTCTAAAAGACAAGCTGAGTGAGCAGTGCGTTAGATTAGAACTGATGTATGAGCATGTAGAGGCTTTGACCAAAGATCTTAAGACCAAAGAAGTAGAGCTAGCTGAAACTAAGGTGAAGGTGGCAGAGGCCAATAGTAAGCTAGAAAAGTTTAGGAAATCATGTCTGAACCTAGGGAAAGTTTTAGATGCTCAACGCCAATCTAAAAAGCCTGTAGGTCTAGGATTTCATGAGATTCCTCCTCCTTTTAATGCAAACTACGTGCTTCTAACTATTTACATCTTGATTAAGTACTAGAGCTATATATACTACTACCTGCGTATATACCTGCATCTATGCATACTCTAACTACTTTTTGGAACTTTCTGGCTTCAGATCTCCATCCTTCATGAAAGAAGATATGCTGACCATGAAGCTTCTTCAGATCGTCCTTTGACAGATTTATCAGATGCAGTGGATCATACACTCTCAAAATAACTTTGTCGTCTTGATCCTCTATGATAGCTTCAGTAGTTTCATTATCAATGTACCACCACTTCATGTTGCCCAAAATATCTTGTGGCATCTTCTTCATTGACACCCTTCTTAAGCATTTAACAGGCTTGTAAACCATTTTCGCCCATGGTCGTCCTGTATGAGGATCTAATCTTGAAGTATCCTCGACTCTTTTTCCAGAGCTTGGTTTGAGTCTTTCAAACCTTCCAGATCTCCCCTCTCGTCTGATTATCTTAGCGATCACTTCAGCATAGGGATCATTTCCGATATTGATCAACTCTTTCCAGGCTAACTCCTTCACCTCTACCTTCGGCAATGTGTTGAATACTTTAAGCTTGCGCCTCAGGTATTGGAGACCATCTCTTCTCTTTAGAATAAAAAGCTGCAGTTCCCTGTCGAAGAACCAGCTAATAATGCCTCCCGAGAAGTTTCCTGCACCTGGAATCCTCATATTCTTCTTCATTTTCGGCTCAGTTTTCTTCTCTTCCTTGCGGAACCATAGATTTAACAATTCGGCTCTGCTAGGCTCTCTTTCAGCCTCTTCCAGTTCTGAATCATCTACTGAAGCCAATTTCACTTCATCAATATCTATTACATGTTGATCACTTTGTTCATATTGTTCTGTGACAGGCTGTGATTGAATGATTACTTCATTTACATTGTCGTCTTCATCTATCACAACCTCATCATCAGACTTCCACTCAGCAATATCATCTGGAACAAACTCTCCTTCTTCTAGATCTTCTATATCGTCTTCAAAATCGAATTCAAGGTCTAGAGGAGCTTCATCGATGTCCATCAATGCTTCTATTATCTCTCGTACTTCAGATTCGGAAGCTTTTGAAGAACTGGCCTCTCCTCCTACAGCTCCCGATTGAGCTGGCTCCCCCTGAGATTCAGCATGCTGAGCAGTAGAAAAATCTACTGGCTCATCTCTTTGCGCACTAGGATCATTGCCGTCATTATCATCATCCCTGGGCAGCTCTATTTGATCTCGGCAGCTTGTCTCCCCCTGAGCCTTTTGATTTTTCATTAATTGCTCAATCAGGGAGTGCATCGATCTTATTTCGGCCGCTTGATCAGCTACAAAGGTTTTCATCTCCAAGTTATCTTCCTGAACCTTATCCACAATCTTCTTCAGGTCGGCATTCTCGTTATCTAGATTGGCATTATGCTTTTGTACTTCACCGAGAGCCGTTGTCAACCCAAAGATTTGAATTTGCTGGAAGTCAACTCTGTTCTTCAGTTCCATAAACCTTTGATTCTCTGCGAAGGTGGATGAGGTGGATGGAATGGATTGTATTGGGGTCGGAATGATTGGAGATGGAATGTACGGTTCAACGGGTGGTGGTGGTGGTGGTATGGTAGTTTGAGCCGATGGGGGCTGAGGAATTTCTGGCTGAGCAGCAGAAGCTGAGGTAGCTCCCTGCATAAAATGGTGTCGTTTAGCCCTTTGTCTTGTTATCAATGGAGCAACTTCTTCCTCAAAATCAGAGTCATCAGACTCCCTTGATGCTCGTCGTCTTGTAGCTTCGTCAGTCACCACTAACCTTGATCCATATGTTCCTATCTGGACAGATGGTTCCTCGGTTACAGTCTCTGGAACTTCAACCTCAATCTCTTCCATCTCTTCAGATTCTGTAGCTGATGTGGACTTGTCATCAGCTGCTCGCTCAGGTTGATATTCATCAATTTGTCTGAATACATCAATCTCTCCTTCTGGAGGTTCCAGAAGTTGATCAACAAGCTCAGCTGTTATCTCTTCATTAGCATGAGGCCCAGAAGACCAGATTTCCTCCAATGTTTGTGTTATCGGATCAGAATCTGGTGGTGCACTTGAAGGCCCTGCCTCTTGTGCCTCTTGAGGTTGACTAGTAGAAGGCCTACTTGCCTGAGTTTGACTCGCTGAAGATCTTTGGCGTCTCCTCTGTTGCTGAGGGCGCGGTTGTTGTTGTTGTTGTTGTGGCTGTTGATGTTGAACTTCCACCTCACCTGCCCAATTGGCATCATCAGGTCCTACAAAGTTCCGGTCTATTACAGCTCCAAACAAATGTCGCTACTGCTAACCTTCCTCTATGAGCAGAGCAATAAGCAAAAATCCTCTTATCGATAACCGCTACACTTTGAATGTCATTAAGTTGCGGCAAATTTGGCAAGAAGTGCCTGATGAGCATCATCACAAAGCGGGGGTAAAGTAACAATCTTTCTCGTTCCGGAGCAGTGATTTGATGAACAAACTCTGAGAAAAAACATTTCTGAAAAACTGAAACGCCGATTATAAACCAATGCGATAATCCCTAATTGGATATTCGATACAATATAATCAAATCCCGCTTTCTTGGCCGCAAAGCATACCATGAACACGTGCGCCAGAAATCTCCATCGCCCAATGAGTCCACTCTTCATATAGGATGCCTTAGTACCATCCAAACTATAACCCATCCTCACAAAGGCAGCCTGCCTAATACTTAATGGGAAATCTATTGGTCCATTCTCTTGCTCCTGAGTTCCCAGCTGCAGAACTTGACGTAACATACCAGCAGAAAAGACCAACGGCTGTCCAGCTATCCTTGTCCTTAGTACTGTTGGGGTGACAGTACAATCAACTTGCAAATGTTCATAAAATTGCCGCACATAGGGAATAACGATTTGGATGTTATGGGAAATGCAAACGAGATCCTGGACTCCACCAGGAAATCCACCATCTGTCGGAAACCCTGCGCTTCAGGGATATTATGGTCTGGGGGAATGACCATATTATGCTTTGGAACAAACACTCTATCAGCCATGTCTGCACAATAAAGAAAATATTAGATTTATTAAAAATAAATAAACTTGTTTAAACTCAAATTTGTTTTATTTTGAACTTGTGTAAGTACAAAATCCAATACATATGAATTTCTACAAGTTTAAGTTAAAATTTAAATTAAATAATTCAAATAAAATGACAAACTCGAACAAACAGATTCGAATGAACATATATTCGAGTTTGATGACACATTCGAGTTTAATGGCCATTCGAGTTTACTGACAAACTCGAATCAAGCCACGAACAGACTCGAAAGAGTCGGCCACCATCCTTACAAAAATCCATGATTTAAACCATTTTGGACTCAGAAAATCACATCTATTAGTCCTACTAGGTTCTACTCAATGATATTTGTAATTAATTTGACTTTTTACCGGTTAAAAGTTTGTAATTTTGAAAAACCAACTTTCTACCTACAAAACTTCAAAATCTGATGATTTTTGCCTAAATGGAGTATAATACTACTTAAATCTTGTACACAACACTTGATTATACCTAGATCTATGAGTAGTATCGAACCCACACGGACAGAAACTCGACAAATAGTTGTTTTCTTGAAAGCGACAAACTCGAGGAAATAGATTCGAAATCGCCAGACAGACTCGAAGGAACAAATTCGAAAACAGATGACTTAATGACCATTACTGTTAACCTATTTATACCACCTACCTTCGAGTCTATTACCACTTTCGACTCTACTGACTGATTCGAGACCTTATATTTTCGAGTTTAACTTAAACTCGAATTCACCCCTGAAACTTTGAAAATTTCGAAAATAAATTCAACTTTTTCAATATTAATGTGTAACGGAATAAACTATGCCAAATCTTTTACCCTAAGCACTAGATTTTCACGCAATGTTTATTTTATTCAACTATGAATGCACCTTCAGTAATTTTTGACCTTTTTCCTAAGTAAAATAAAAATAAAAATAAAATAAAATAAAATAAACTAAGGTAAGATAAAATAAAATAAAATAATAAAAATAAAATAAAATAGAATTAAGAAAAAGCAAAATTTTAAAATTTTGACCAAAAATTTAACTTAGACTTAAACTATATTTATTAAAATTTACAACCTATGCTAAACACTTAACAAATTATTTTTGACGAGTATAGTCAAAGAAAGGTTCAATCAGATAGCGGTGTCAGATACTCACTGTTAGTACTTAAACTTTCACACTTAGGAATTTTTGATTCCTTTGAATGTTTGGCGTGACATACCCATTTAGCCGATTGTCGGTATTTACCCATATAAACATACTACATTTCGGAATATCCCTTGGCATTTTTATTTATCATGAAATTATCTTACATGACTCAGACATAGACATACTTTTATAATCAAGGCATACATACAATGATTCTAACTTGTTGGTATTTTCAAACTTTCTTTAAAAGACAAACATCGGACACAGATCTGTATTTTCATACAACAAAGTGTCTTAGTTTGACTTTAGGTTTATTTTTAAAGCTAGCAAGACAGCGGTGACAGGTCTGTACCGACGTACAACAAAGCGACTTATCTTGCTAACCCGAATCAAAACAGAGGCAACAGGTCTGTACTTACGTACAACAAAGTTACATGTTTTTGACTCTCAATTTTGTATGATTTTTCTATTCTTTCCATTTTAAGATGTATTTGATGTTGCTATACATCCCCAGAAAGTTTGCATACCTCATTTAGACTCAAAGTTTGTATGTCTTGTACATAAAAATTAAGACCGATTGGTCATACATCTAAGTTAGGGACACGTTTGACTTTTTCTTGAATATTTTATTAGCCTTGGGACTCCCTATATGTATTATGCCTACCAACATATCAAACTAAAATAAAGTATAACACTTAGAATTTTAGGTGCATTATGTGTGAAAGCCTAAACACTTAGAGTTTGTAACGACTGTGCTAATTTTCGTCACTTTGAACCTATGCATCTAAGACTAAACTCTTTTTCTGATATTCTCTTTTTTTTTTGAATTTTTACGGTTTTCTCTCTTTTTTCTTTTGTTTTTCATAAGAAATAGCAATAAAAGAAGATAACCTACAAACTTACTAAAAATAGAAACTATCCTAACTTAACAAGCTTACTATAAAAAGAAAGAAATACTACAGCTATAAAAGGAAATAAACTTCTACTAAGGTCAAATTACTCTGGGTTGCGCATTCCATTTAGTTGAATCAAATATTCAAACCGTGACTTATCAAAGGCTTTGGTAAATAAATCAGCATTATTATCGTCCGTTGCCACTTTTACCAATTTAATTAAGTTCTTTTCAGCACAATCACGAATAAAATGATGCCTTATGTCTATGTGCTTTATTTTACTGTGTTTAACTGGATTATTTGTTATAGCGATTGTAGATTGGTTATCTATCCTAATAGGAGTTTGAGTGTAAGCCAAACCGTAATCCTGCAACATACTCCCACAGAACCTGTAAGCAGCAACTACCTGCAGCAACATACTCGGCCTCGCACGTTGACACGGCTACCGACGTCTATTTCTTGCATTGCCAGGAAACCAGTCTCCCTCCTAGGTATTGACAACCTCCAGTTGTTGATTTGCGCGTCAAGCTGCATCCTCCTTAGTCAGAATCCGTGAACGCCTCCAACTCTAGATCTCCCTTCGCATGATACCAAAGTCCCAGCTTCGGTTTCGACTTGAGCTATTGTAGAATCCGCTTCACAGCTTTCATGTGCATCTCCTTCGGATTAGCTTGAAACCTAGTACAAATACACACAGCAAACATGATGTCAAGTCTTGAAGCAGTTAAATACATAAGCGATCCAATCATGGCCCGATATATCGTCGGATCCACATCGGAATCACTTTCAGTACCCGGTCCGAGATTGTGATTCACTTGAATCGGCGTGCTGAAATGGGCAGTCAGTTTCGTCCCTTCCATCCCGAAGCGTTCCAAGATGTAAATAGTTAGAAGCTATCGTCAAGGGGGAGGCTGTTGGTACACCATGTGTGACGATAGCAGTCTAAGCAATCTAGCATTTTGGTTTAAGTAATATTCAAAGTATTGAGAATTAACGAGTGTTTGATATATATGTTTGTATATGTTTGATAGTTATTGATTGTATGTTTGAACTTGATGTAACGTATTACAAGAAGTTCAAACATAAAGTTCAAAGATAAATTCAAGCATAAGTTGAAAACATAAGTTTCAATACTAAGTTAAATATGTGAAAGAGTAAATTCGAATTCTCTAAGGACTGGGATTCGAATCTAGGTCAGATTCGAATGAGTCACTTAAGCAGATTCGAATGTACATTCTTAGGCAGATTCGAGAGTGTCAAGGGGACAAACTCGAATGTGCCTTGGGCCTGATTCGAGTTTGGCCCATGACAAACTCGAATGAGCCTCTATAATTAGGGATTAACTCGAATCATTAAGAGATTTTTTGCAGAATTCGAGAGAGATTAAGAAAAAGGCGATTTCGAGTTTATCAGAGTTATTAGTGTTGTTTCGGAGAGAATCAATTCGTAGGTGCGTCCGTTGTAGTTCGTACAGCTTATTGATAGTCTCCGTGTTCCGAGTGAGAGTTGTTTCCGTCAACCCGTTAACAAGGATTCCGCACTCGTTGACGGTCTCGCGTCTAGATAGATCCGTAGTGTGTAGACCTTACACTCGATCAACTTAACTATGATGCTTGTTCAGAACTATTCACGTCCCATTGTGATAGTTTCGGCGTTCTCGGCTTCATTGACGGCTCAATCACAAGCACCCCCGAAACCCTCACCGCTTGGAAACGATTAAATTCACTCGTGAAAGTTTGGATCTATGGTTCAATTTCCACCTCTCTTTTGCAAACTGTTCTAAAAAAGAACGCCACCTCTCATTCGGTTTAGACCGACCTCTACAACCTCTTTCATGATAATAAGGAAGCCCGTGCTATGAAGATACAAGAAGAGCTCCGTTCCCTTGATCTCCGTAATCAAACCATCGTCGATTACTTCAAGAAAATAAAAATAGCTGCCGACCTTCTCGCCAATATCGACAAACCTGTCGAGAACAAAACTCTAGTCATGTATGTCGTGGCCGGTTTAGGAGACAAGTATGAAAATGTGGCAAGCATTATACGCCATTGCAAAACCCCACCATCCCTTCTTGAAACCCGTTCGATGCTTACTCTTGAGGAATCTCGCATTAACCGGAAAATAACCTAGAATATGGTCCACGACACAAACTCCTCCCATACTGTTTTGCTTACTGCCTCCTCTCCAAATAACAATGCCTCCTCTCCAAATCAAAACCAACGATCCATATGTCACAATTTTCAATGAGGTCCGTGTCGCTTTAGTGACAAATGTCGTTTTCTCCACCTAAAACACCCTCCCAACTACTCACAAAACCCCACCCGTACCTACACCAAACCACGGCAACCCCTAATCCAGGTCTCCTCAGCCATCCTCCAGCCGCAACATCCTCACCACGACCACCTTCTAAAGCTACGACCTCAACTCCTGTAGCCTCTCCTAACGGCTATTGGGCATTTGTTCCCTACACACCACAAGCCACTACCCTCCCTCAAGCCTTTAGCACTATGACTCTCCAACCACCGAGACCCGGAGAGGATATGGGATGGTACATGGACACGGGCGCTACGTCACATCTCTCGGCCAGCACAGGTAGTCTTCATACCATTTTTAATAATGCATCAATTTCATCAATATTCGTTGGAAACAGGGTATCAATCCCGGTTGTCAATATGGGTCATAGCACTTTGTCATATTCTTCACATCCCTTGCACCTAAAAAAAGTACTTGTTACACCTCACATCGTAAAAAATCTAATTTCTGTTCGTTGCTTTACTCGTGATAATAAATGCACCATCGAATTTGACGAGTTTGGTTTTTCTGTGAAGGATTACCAGACCCGGAAGCTACTCCACCGATGTGATAGCGTTGGAGATTTGTACCCATTCACCACCAACACAAACATTGCATTTTTGTCTTCGAGTCATTCCACGCGGCATCAACGTCTCAGACACCCCGGCGAAGATGTCTTACGTCGTCTTGTTTCTTCAAAGTTTATTAGTTGTAATAATACAAAGTCTTCATCTTTATGCCATGCTTGTCAACTTGGCAAGCATATTAAACTTCCTTTCTTTTCGTCAAGTAATGTAACAAGTGATATTTTTTATATTGTTCATTCGGATTTGTGGACTTCCCCAATTCCGAGTGTTGCTCGTTTTACCTATTATACTATGTTTCTTGATAATCATTCTCACTTTCTTTGGGTCTATCCTCTTAAAAGAAAATCGGACGCATTCTCTAGATTTCTCCAATTTCAAGCATATGTAAAAACGCAATTCAATAAACAAATTAAAGTTTTTCAATGTGACCATGGCGGTGAATTTGATAACGCCCAACAACACGCTTTCTTTCAAAATAATGGAATTCAATTTCATTTCTCATGCCCCAAAACCTCCCAACAAAATGGGAAATCCGAACGAATGATTCAGACAATTAATAATCACATTCGCACTCTTCTCTTTCCAGCATCCTTACCTCCTCAATTTTGGGTCGAAGCTCCTTTTGTGGCCGTTCATCTTATTAATATCATACCATCATCGGCTATAAACAATGTGATTCCATTTAGAAAACTCTTTAATAAACCACCAACTTTTACCCACCTCCCCATATTCGGTTGCCTATGCAATCCCCACACCTTCCCAAGTGACAAACTATAACCTCGTTCCACCCCCTGCATCTTCCTCGGTTACTCAGAAAATCATCACGGTTACTGATACTTTAAACCCACAACCAACAAAGTTATCATCCCTTGACACGTTATATTTGATGAAACCCAATTCCCTTACTCCAAACTTACTTCCAACACTCCCACATCATACACCTATCTAAACTCTCCCTCACCTATCGCTCGTGACATTCTTCTATCACCTACTACTTCCTATTCTCAACCCACGGATCCCACTCCATCACCCATTGTACCCACCCCCACCCCTATCATAGCCACCCCTACCCCTACCGTACCCCCAGCTACCGTAATACCTCCCACATCCACTACAAACCCTACTAGCGCACCCATGACTCACCCCATGGTCACTCGCTCCCGATCCGGCATCTACAAACCCAATCCCCGTCTAAATCTCCTTGCTTCTCACATCTCCCCCTTCCTAAATCTCATGTTCAAGCTCTAAAAGTTCCTAATTGGCATAGTGCTATGACTGATGAATTTAATGCTTTAATTAAAAATGGTACGTGGACTTTTGTACCGCGTCCTAAGGATGTAGATATTGTTTGTTCTATGTGGCTATTTCGACATAAATTTCTTGCAGATGGCACTTTAAATCGCTATAAGGCTCGCTTAGTGACAAACGGAAAAAGTCAGCAACAAGGAATCGACTGCTAAGAAACTTTTAGTCATGTTGTCAAGCCTGCGACAATTCGGACCGTTCTAAGCATTGCTCTTTCTCATGATTGGCCGATTCATCAACTTGACGTGAAAAATGCATTTCTTAATGGAAACTTATCCGAGATGGTATACATGCACCAACCCTCAGGCTTCAAAGATAGCAAATATCCTGATCACGTTTGTTTGTTAAAGAAGTCTCTCTATGGGCTAAAACAGGCCCCGCGTGCATGGTTTCAACGCTTTGCTATGTTTTCTACATGTGTAGGCTTCATACACAGCAAAACCGACAGATCCTCGTTCATCTCAAACGGTGCTCTGATCTGGCTTATCTTCTCATATATGTCGATGGCATAATTCTGACAGCTTCTTCCACTACTCTTCTGCAGAAGGTGATTAATTTGCTAAACCGTGAATTCACTATGACCGATCTCGGGCCTCTTAACTACTTTCTCGGGATCTCAGTGGTTCGTACGACATCAGACATATTCTTATCACAATCCAAGTATGCCACGTAAATTATAGAACGGGCTAACATGCTTAATTGTAACACATGTCGTACACCTGCAAACACTGATCGAAAACTTGGACCTGATGGTCCTCCTGTCGCCGACGCAGAACTTTATCGCAGCCTGGTTGGAGCTCTCCAGTATGTTACATTTACTAGACCGGATATTGCCTACTCATATCAACAATTGTGTTTATATGCCGTCTCCACGGCTTTCCCTTTTTCGCGCTGCCCCTCAAGCCCGCGAGTGCCGATCTTCGCTTGGGCCGACTCCGAGGCTCTACCCATGCACGACCCTCGTGAACCGCACTTTCAGCCTATGAAGCGAGTACTTCGCTACATACAGGGCACAGTAAACCTCGGACTTCAACTTTTTCGCTCCAAACCCACTCAGCTCACAACCTACACAGATGCGGACTGGGCCGGTTGTCCAACCACTCGTCGATCCACCTCTGGATATTGTGTTTTTCTGGGTGATAATCTCATCTCATGGTCGACAAAATGTCAAGACACTACTTCTCGATCCAGCACCGAAGCGGATTGCAGGGGGGTTGCCAATGTCGTCACCGAAATTACTTTGGTGAGAAATCTTCTCTGTGAGCTCCAATTTCCTCTACATACAGCGTCGCTTGTCTATTGTGACAACATCAGTGCCGTGTACATGTCTGCAAATCCAGTCCATCATCAACGGACCAAGCATATTGAAATCGACATTCATTTTGTTCGAGATAAGGTTGCCGCCGGTGATGTTCGTGTGCTACACATTCCATCTCGCTTCCAATATGCTGACATTTTCACAAAGGGACTCCCATATCATTTATTTGCTAATTTTAGATACAGTTTGAGTGTTCGTTCTCCCTCTTAAACTGCGGGGCCTATTAACGGACCCTTTTAGGATTATTGTGTTGCTTAGTCCATTGTTTTGCTTTGGCCCAAATGGCCCATGTACTTTGTATATAATCTCTTATCATGGAATGAATCAATCAAGGGAGTAACATACTCTCCATTAGTATGAACAACAAGCGAACAAGGGAAAAGGAAAGGTCACTTTTGAACCAGGAGATTGGGTGTGACTTCATATGAGGAAGGAACAATTTCCAACAAAGAGGAAAGTTGATTCCTAGTGGAGATGGACCATTTCAAGTGTTGCAGAAAATTAATGACAATGCATACAACCTTCATCTTCTTGATGAGTATAATGTTCATGATGTATTTAATGTGGCTGATTGAAGTCCTTTTAATGCAGGTGACGATTTGAGGACAAATCACTCTCAAGATGGGGGGAATGATGAGAACTCATCAATGATCAAGATGATGAAGATCCATTAAGGTGGAAGATCGGGCCTATCACAAGGTCTAAATCCAAGATGTTCCGTGATGCTACCAATGGACTGATTATATCTTGCCGGAATACTGCTCCCGTGTCTTCGCAAAATAACCAAGCAAGCTTCCTAATTCTGCTACAAGTTGAAGCCCAAGATTAGCCTTGTTTTTCATAGCCCAAGTTATGTTTATTTACCCAAACATAATCCATGAATAAAGAAATTCGGCTAGCCCACACTTAGCCCATGTTTTGTCCATAACTCACTCATTTGAAGCCCGATTTGAGTCAAATAAAAGCCCAATGAAAGCTAAGCCTTTCTCCTATCTTTTCAAGAAGAATAAAGCCCAATAAAGGCTCATTTTCCACGTCCAAAATTCTGCCCAAAAGAGTGTCCATGTTCAATGTACTTCTCAAGATTAATTACAAGGCAATTTGAAAGTCGTCTCTTCAATTCAAGGCAATTTGAAGGTCATGGCCATTTACTTGGAGGATACTAAGGGTTTTGCAAAATACAATGAACCAAGACACATTCTAGAATATTCAAGTAGTGAAATGTCAAGAAGGCCCTTTTGATAAGTAGTTTTGCTTATTTGATCGCTTATCGTGGTAGTTTTTCTTACTTATCTAGATGGTTGGTTTTCCTTATACTTTCGTCTATAAATAGTGGCCGAAGTTCTCATTTGTAATCATTCTTGATTTGATTAATATTGTGAGTTTTTAACTCCTCTTGTTCCTTACGAACTTTTAGAAATTCTCAAGTGTTCTAGCTTGTGGCGTTCAAAACTTATCAATCAACTTAGTGGGGTTGGTTGTGGTGTTTTCTTATACCAAGGTTCTTGCCTCTTTCTAGGCAATGGGTCGCGGTTGCACTATCTATACCAAGGTTCTTGCCTCGTTTATAGGCAACGGGTCGCGGTTCTATCCAGATATCATAATAACATCCAATAGAACAATTGGGAAACTTGTGATCAATCTCATATTCATCGGGTGAGATCACATCAGCCTCGTTCTAATAACGTGGCGTTGATTACCAAATTCTGCATAACATCAAAATTAATACGATAAAGGTTTTTTAAGTTCAAACCTCAATTTCAGTACATAAACTAAAAACATAACATTCAGAGTACACTAAAAATAAAATATCTAGTTATTATAACCAAATCGAACGTCTAGGGATCTACCCATCCCAATTACAAATTCGATAATAATTACAGTATAAGCAGAAGTCTATTTGATACCACGAGTCCTCAAACTCTAGATCCTGAAGCTGGCGCTTTTCCTTTATCAGCTATACTAGAAAAGATGTCCACACAACTGGGGTAAGCCATCGTCACCTAGCGAGTAACATATTGAATAGCACCAATCAACATGAATAACATGAATGACACAAGTATCGGCAGAATTTCAACATGTGTAGCACCCAACCTTCCCAGCAGTGTGTCCATGAATAGGTAGTCTTTGTAGCATCCGACCTTCCCAGCAATGCATACACAGTAACCCTGCTTGCGGCACTGCCAACTTCCAGCGTATAAATATAACATGTAGCCACACAGGCATGCAATCATCACATAAATACACAGTATGCATACAGGGGAATAAGGGTTATTATGTAAAGATTCATGGCGATGAAAAGAATTAAAGTCATGGCAAAGAATCGATAAGCATGACCATAGAAATGAAACAGATATCCAGTATAAACATATCATAAATGATTATTCATGAAATTAAATCAATTACTCGCAGTGCTCACAATCTGTAACACGCCAAGCGACTAACCAAAACTCAGCTGAAAGTACTTATTAAAAGTCACACGTCTCGGAGAACCACTATAATTCTGATATCAAAGTACATGTAACACCCACTCTTTTCGCATAAAAGCCACGTCAATATAATATCATAAGTGGCATTATTGCATAAGATTCTTAACACATATGTCATAGGATTACAATAAATAGTGCTAATTTAAAACTTTAATTACAGACATGGCACGCCTCTGATCCAACAAATATCTACACATATTCTGAACTCAAGAATACATCACTGAAACCATAGCAATATATGAAGACCACGATCTATCAGGGTAGAAATCTGCGGACTAATCACTGGCTCATACTTCTACCCCAAGTGAAATAGAGGCGAGTAGGGCGCCGCTCATGGCTGCCACTGCCGCCAAGCAAATCACCGGTCAAGTGGAGTCCGACGCCGACCAGACTACCACCCAACGCACACCCAATTCCTACTCCCTCATCTCTCTCGATGGAACCCAGAAAGCGGGCAGGCGGACAGGAAGAAGCAGAACACAGGCAGCGTCGCCGCTGCTGCCACCGACCGGTGACCTCGTCGCCATCCCTAACTCCGGCAATACCTCCCCACATCCTATATACAATTGATTCCACTTTACTTATACTAATTTGAATCACTTTTATATAAAGTTTTTAAAATCATTATAAACTCATGAACTCTCCATTTATTGTTCTTGAAGCTTTTAATCCAAATGCTGAAGATGATGATTATCATTGTTACAAATATTTAACTCCAGATTATATTCTAAGCAGAATTATATTCTATGATTGAAACAAGTATAGAGTGATTATTATGGTATGGATAGTTACCTTAATAAACCTCCAATGGTGATTTGAGTTGTAGATGATGAAAAGTTTGATAACAGACCCCTTCTAAATCCAGCCTCAGACTTCTCAAACTCCAGATTATTTGTGTGTGTTTTTCTTGAGATGAAAAAGTTGTTAATAGGGTTTTTCATATATATATATATATATGTATATATATATATATAGGAATATATGTTATGGTTGGATGGATGATGATCTTGGTTATGTTGATGTATTCATGCATGTATAACCATTTATATATTATTACATACATTCCATTCATATATACCAATAATAATTTCTTTTATATCATTTTTTAAAGATGAAGTTTGCTTATATATATATATATATATATATATATATATATATATATATATATGTATATATATAATTATTTTCTAATTCTTAAAACTAACATTTTAAAAGTCAACTATCGAATTCGATAATTTATGTTTTATAATCTCGAATTAATAATTGAGCTAAACGACTTGAAATTAATCAATTACCTTGGAATTAGTGGATGTTACAATCTCCTTCCCATTGGATTGATCTCGTCCTCGAGATCATGTAGATTTGAACAGATCGGGGTATTTCGCCATCATCTCCGTCTTCGGCTCCCAAGTATGAATCGTGTGACACCTTTGCCACAATAACCACAATCACAATACCCAGGATTAATTAGCAGCCCATAGTCAACCTAGTCTGAAACACTTAGTTTGAAATAATACATAAATGTCATTTAAGTCAAACACGCTACAAAGTTTACATCGTTCCATTCTAAGTCTACATACTCAATTTATTACAACCATCCCAAATAGTAGCAAAGGAATCTTCATTATTCAGTTACCAATTGAGTAGTAGTTATCCTCAAATACTTCAACAAATGACCTAGCTAGAAGGTCCAGCAGCGTATTTTCCCTTTCCTGAAAAATATCAACAACTAAATGAGAAGCAAAACTTAGTGAGTATAGAGATTATACATTCTACAAGCCTTTATGCAGCACACAATGAGTAACACCGGCGACAAACGTCATGCACCGCTTCGCCCACGGAGTACGGAAACACAAATGAGCACACAGCTCCATCGTGTCATTTGCACGGAATAACACATTCAATTGAGATGGAATTTACCATCGGGCATGCTACACCTGCCCTTCGAGGCCATAGAGGGAGCTCAAGGTCATATAGCCTCGATAGCATCAATTTACCAGTTATAGCTCGAAATCCCATCACGTTGATGCACAACAAAGAACATGAAACATGTAATAACATGTAAAGAAGCAACAATGTGCATCAAAATAAACGCAAGTTAGTAGAGTGCCAAACGAATATAAATCAACATGCCTCAATGAACAAAAACTAGCATAAAACAAATGTAGACATATATAATCATAAGTACTCACAGTGGGTGCGTTAGTAAACTTCAATTATACTATTTCTTTCCGGGCTTTCAACCTGAATCACAATTTTACCCCACTGTGTGTTTAACAACACCACAAGGGACCTATCACATTATTAATAGGAAAATACCATCAATGTCTATATGTCATTATTTTCCATCAAATTTTACAAGTTAAAATGCTCAACATCGGACCCACCATCCGAAGATTCATAATTAAAACCCAAGATTCGTATCTTTACTAGGTCCGAATAACCCATTATTCAATGTTATTATATTATATTAAAGTTATATAAAAAAATCTGACTTTTATTCCAAAAGTTCGGGTCTCTTAATCCAGAACCGAAGTTCGCTTTAGCTGAGGCCGACTCACTGAGTCACCCTGCTTGACTCAACGAGTCGAGGTCTGAAATTCGGATCCTCGGCCGAAGTTCGATCCTACCCGAAGTTCGGTTCTTAACACTTAGAAGAAATCTTACCTGCTTGATATTCTAACCCTACTTGACTCAACGAGTCGAGGTCTGAAATTCGGATCCTCGGCCGAAGTTCGATCCTACCCGAAGTTCAGGTCTTAACACTTAGAAGAAATCTTACCTGCTTGATATTCTTGGCGACTCGCCGAGTCACCATGATCGACTCGATGAGTCGACATGTAGTTCAGCAGGTCGCAGCCTACGAGTTTTGCTTAAAAATTCACCAAACTTATTTTTATTAAAATGCAAATCATACAAATGATATATTAACATATATTGAGTGTTTCTAAACCATTTTCCCTAACAATAACACTGATTTTTATCCAGATTTGACCAAAAATGGAGAAAAACTTCATGAACAATAAAGTTCATGAAACTTCATATTTCTTACCTTCTTGATTGAATCCGTGATTGATTCTTGTTTCTGATGCTTATAAGGACTTCAAATGATGTTTTCAACTATAATAACATTAAGCAACAACAAATTATCAGATTTAAATTCCGAATTTTGCATCTTAAACACATCTAAGAAAACCTCAACTTAAAAATCATATTTCATACCTTAATGGACTTGGATCTCAATATTTTCAGCTTTAATCCACGAATTTCTTCAACCAAATTCGATTTCCAGCGGATTATTGAGAGAGTTTTGGGTGTGATATGAAGATAGAAAGTTGCAAATGTGAGTTTGAAAGACTCAAAGAGTCTTTTATTCTCCACTTTTGGTTATTTACACAAGTGGTCCCTCCACTTGTATATCTTCTTTAAATGAAGTTTCAATTATTATATTTTCACCACCACCATTTAAATTTCACCATACTCATTTATAAATTGAAATTCTAAAATTCTTAATTAGTTAAAATCAATCAACTTTTAATATCCCCAATAAAGAGACTTTCATTAATAATCCAACTCGATTACATTTAAGTACGAAATTTAAACTAAATATCCCCAAATTACAATATGAAAATCTTAGGATGTTACAGCATGGGCTCCAACATGCTCAAACTTCGTCCTCGAAGTTACATGGATTCGAACAGACGTGGATACTTCATTAGCATATCAGCTTTTGTTTCCCTAGTGTGGTTTGCTCCTTTGTGATGCTTCCAACATATCAACACCATTTCTATCTCTTTGTTCCATAGCTTTTTGACCTTTGTGTCCAAAACACACTCACGTTCTTCCACATATCGGAGTCTTTCATCTATCTGCAACTCGGTATGATCAGCCCGATCTTCATTCCCAGCAGTGAAGGATTTCGTAAGGTTTCCCACATGAAACACCGGGTGTCTTCCTGACATCTCCTTAGGCAACTCCAAACGATATGATTGATTCCCAACCTTTTCAATTATTCTAAACCGGTCAACAAACCTCGGTGCCAGCTTGCCTCTTTTTACAAAACGAGTAACACCTCTCATCGGTGATACATTCTATAAACTCAATCATTTACTTCAAAACTGGTTGGTTTGTGCCTCCTATCATGGTAACATTTTTGTTGATCCTGGGCCGCTTTCATATTCTGTCTGACCAATTGTATCTTCTCGTTAGTCTCTTGTAATAGTGTCGATCCAGCAATCGGGGTTTCTCCTGCCTCTTTCCAACATGTAGGAGTCCTACATCTTCTCCCATACAGTGCTTAAATGGTGCTTTCTTAATCGTTGCATGATAACTATTATTGTACGAGAATTATATCAGTGGTAGATGGTCATCCCAATTACCTCCAAGATCTAAAACGCATGATCGCATCATATCTTCAAGTGTGAGGACGGTCCTTTCACTTTGGCCATCAGTTTGCGGACGATAGGTCTTACTCATTGCGATCCTTGTAACCAGTCCTTCTTGTAACGCAGAACAAAAGTTGGAGGTGAAACGGCTATCTCGATATAATATTATAGACTTTGGAACTCCATGTCGAGATATGATCTCACTCATGTAAATATGTGCTAGACTCTCCAAAGAATAACTTTCTCGAATTGGTATAAAATATGCAGAATTAGTCAATCTGTCCACAATGACCCTCACAATATCATGTTAACGTCTAGTCTTTGGTAACTTGGTAACAAAATCCATGGTAATATGTTCCCACTTCCATTCAGGAATGGGAAGTGGTTGTAAACTACAGTACGGTTGTTGGTGCTCAGCTTTGACTAGTCTACAAGTTCTGCAACGTTCAACAAACTGCCCAATATCCTTCTTTAATTCCGGCCACCAGAAGTCTGCTTTCAAATAACTATACACCTTTGTACTTCCAGGGTGAACTAAAAACTTAGATTGATGCGCCTCTTTTATAACCAGTTTTCTCAAGCCCCCAAACTTTGGCACCCAGATCCTTTCGTAAACAGCCTTCAAGCCAGTCTCATCAGATTCCATAATCTTATTCTGCACCCTTATGTCCTCAGCGCCAATATTTTCTTCCTTTAAGGCTTCTCTTTGAGCAGCTCTAACATCATCGACGATTTTGGAGGTTAACATTGTAGCAGTCATCACATAACAACAATCCTTAGAGTATGCTTTGCGGCCGAGGGCAGCAACCACTACATTGGCCTTACTAGGATGATAAAGTATCTCACAGTCGTAGTCTTTAATCCATTGCATAGACCTACCTTGTCTCATGTTAGGTTCCTTCTAGCTGAAGATGTACTTTAGGCTCTTGTGGTCAGTATACAGTTGACACTTAGTTCCATATAAGTAGTGTCGCCACAATTTCAAAGCAAACGTGACAACAGTCATTTCCAGGTCGTGAGGTGAGTAGTCTTTCTCATGCTGCTTTAGCTGTCTTGAAGCATAAGCAATAACCTTCCCACGTTGCATCAGTACAACACCTAATCCCAGACTCGATGCATCCGTATAGACTACAAAATCTTCATTACCCTCAGGTAGGGCAAGTATCGATGCGTCGCTTAAACTTTTCTTCAAAATTTCGAATGCTTCTTATTGTTCAGCTTCCCACACAAACTACGCATTCTTTTTCGTCAATGCAGTCAAAGGTACTACAATATTTGAGAAATCTTTTATATACCTTCGGTAATAACCAGCTAAGCCCAAGAAACTCCTAATCTCAGTGGCAGTACGGGGCGACTCCCAATTCTTTATCGCTTCCACTTTAGCCGGATCCACCGAGATTCTAGCTCCAGAAATCACATGCCCTAAAAATTGAATCTGTTGTAACCAAAACTCACACTTTTAGAATTTGGCATACAACCTTTACTTTCTCAATAGCTCCAATAACTCCTTCGGATGAATAGCATGCTCAGCTTCAGACTTAGAGCATACTAGAATATCATCGATAAATACAATTACCGATTTGTCCAACATCGGTCTACAAACTCTGTTCATTAGGTCCATGAAAGCAGCTGGGGCATTGGTCAACCCAAATGGCATAACCAGGAACTCATAATGCCCATAACGAGTCCTCAAAGTCATTTTCGGCACATCCTCCTCTCGAACTTTCAACTGGTGGTACCCTGATCACAGATCAATCTTTGAAAAGAAACTAGCTCCATGCGGCTGATCAAATAAATCATTAATTCTCGGCAACGGATACTTATTCTTTATGGTTACTTTGTTTAACTCCCTGTAATCGATACACATTCTCATCATGTCATCCTTCTTCTTTACAGATAATATTGGCACTCCCCATGGTGAACAACTTGGTCGAATGAAGCCCTAATGTAACAATTCCTGAAGCTGTTTCATCATTTCTTGCATTTTGGATGGAGCAAGACGGTGCAGAGAACGAGGTATCGAGGTAGCTCCGGGGATTAAATCAATTCGAAATTCCACTTGTCTCTCAGTTGGCACACAAGACAAGTCTTCTAGAAACACATCCAGGAATCCAGATACAACAGGCACATCGGCAACAGTTTCTTTTCTGCTTTGGCATCAATAGAATATGCCAAAAACGACTCACAGCCCTTAGCAACCAGCTTTCTGGCCTTACCAATCGTCAGCAGACAAAAATCCTCATTTCTCCGATCACTATATATGCATATCTCTCGCCCCTCCGGAGTAGTTGTCTTTATCATTCTCTTCTAGCAGACTATGTGGGCCTCATTCACAATCAACCAGTCCATCCCGGCTATTACATCAAACTCGCCGAATTATATTGGAATTAAGTCAAGATTGATGACTACATCTTCGATTACTAAGGTACAATTACGATATACTTGATCTACTTTAACTAAAGTGTTACTAGCAGATTCAATATCAAGCACAACAGATAACTTAGAGAAAGACATCGACAGTTGTTGAGCAAAAGCAGTAGATACAAATGACCGATTGGCACCAGAATCAAACAGAACTCGTGCAGACATAGAATTAATAATAAAAACACCCATGACTAACTCTAGGTCTTCCTTAGCCTCTTCTGTAGTGATTTGAAATGCACGAGCAGGTGCCCTTGGTGGCTGGTTCCTGCGGCTGATTGAACCACCACTTGATCCCCTAGAAGATCGTGTTGAAGATGGAGCAGCTGGAGTTTCCTTTTTTACAATTCCTACTACAATGCCTCCATTTCCCACACTTATGGCAGGCATCGGCTTTTCGTGGGCATTCATTTTGATAATGACCCAATTCTCCACAACAAAGTTGTGGGAAACGCTAGGAGGTTTCCCTTAAATATTAAAACCAAGTATGATGGGCTTACAAATTATACCCCTCAACTTCTAAATAAATTAAACAACTTACAAATGAAAGAAGATAAATTACATGGAAATAGTATTTCAACTAACTGTTACAAAATAGAATCCACAGGATTGAAATTTAATCTGTAACAATTTTTAATATATATTTGTATTGTTAAAATCTAATAAACTAAAAGGTAAAGATAGACATATTATTTTTTATAACAAATGTATATTAGAATGATGTTATTATTTACCGTGACCTATTAATTTTCTATATTCTTGTAACCTTTTATTATATTATAATTAATAATATATTAGAGTATTAGATTTTATTAGATTTGATTTGAATTTAGAATAGATATTATTAGATTTGGATAGATATAGTCTATATTTTATAATTAATCACTTAATTATATTTTATTTTATTTTTAAATAGAAAAATTCTATAATGCACGTGAGAACAATAAGGAAAAAAACGATATGGAAAAAGATAAAGTATGATAGAAAACAAACCAATAGAACCTGGCTTTGATACCAAATGATGTGATCTCACCTGATGAATATGAGACTGATCACGAGTTTCCCGATCGTTCTATTGGATGTTATTATGAGAAATGGATAAAACAGCGACCCGTTGCCTATAAACGAGGCAAGAACCTTGGTATAGATGGTGAAATCACGACCCATTGCCTATAAAGATTCAAGAACCTTGATATAAGAAAACGTCACAACCATCCCCACCAAGTTGATTAATAAGTTTTGAATGCCACAAGCTAGAACACTTGATAAGTTCTAAAAGTTCGTAAGGAACAAGAAGAGTTAAAAGCTCACAATATTACTCAAATGAATGATGATCACAAAAGAGAACTTCGGCCACTATTATAGATGAAAATATAAGGAAGATCAACCATCTCGATAATTAACAAAAGCTATCACGATAAGAGATCAAAAAAGCAAAACTAACTATCAAATGGGCCTTTCTTGACATTTCACCACATAAATCTTCTAGACCGTGTCTTGGTTAATTATATCTTACAAAACCCATGGTATCCTCCAAGTAAATGGTCATGACCTTCAAAATTCCTTAAAATGAAGAGAATACTTTCAAATTTCCTTGTAATTAATCTTGACAAGTGCATTGAACATGGACACTCTTTTGGGCATCTTCTTGGATGTGGTAGATGGTCCTTTATTGGGATTTAATATTCTTGAAAAGATAGGGAAAAGTCTTAGCATTCATTTGGCTTTTATTTGACTCAACTCGGGCTTGAAATGAGTGAGTCATGGACAAAACATGGGCTAAGTGTGGGGCTGGCCGAAATTCTTTATTCATGTGCTAGGTTTAACCACAACTTGGGCCATGAAAACATGGGCTAATTTTGGGCTTCAACTTGTAGAAAAATTAGGAAGATTGCTTGGTTATTTTGCGAAGACACAGGAGCATTATTCCGGCAAGATTTAATCAGTCCATCGGTAGCATCTTGGAACATCTTGGAATTAGACCTTGTGAGAGACTCGATCTTCCACATTAATGGATCTTCATCATCTTGACCATTGGATGGGTTCTCATCATTCTTGTTCCTTACGAACTTATAGAACTTATCACGTGTTCTAGCTTGTGGCGTTCGAAACTTATCAATAAACTAGGTTGATAAGAACCTGTCCAAGGACCGAGATGACGAAGATCTGTTAAGGTGGAAGATCGGACCTATCACAATATCAAAATCCAAGATGTTCCAGGATGCTCTCAATGGACTGATTAAATATTGTCGGAATCAAGCTCCCGTTTGTTCGCAAAACAACCAAGCACGCTTCCTAATGTTGATCCAAGTTGAAAACTAATTATAGTCCAAGCTTTGGAGCCCAAGTTCTCACTTTAATCCACAAAAGCCCAAAAATAAATAAAATTCGGCCAAGCCCACCCATGTGCATTGTTTTGGCCATAACTTCCTCATTTTAAGCCCAATTTGAGTGAAATAAAATCCCACTTCAACCTTAGCCTTTTTCCTATATTTTCAAGAATAAAAAAGGCCCAAAATATATCCTTAGCCAGGTCCATGAATCTGCCTAAAAATTGTGAGTTTTTAACTCTTATTGTTCCTTACGAACTTTTAGAACTTATCGAGTGTTTTAGCTTGTGGTGTTCGAAACTTATCAATCAACTTGGTGGGGTTGATTGTGGCGTTCTCTATACCCAAAGTTCTTGCCCCGTATATAGGCAACGAGTCGCGGTTCTACTTATATCAAGGTTCTTGTCTCGTTTATAGACAACGGGTCGCGGTCCTATCCAAGTTACTTGAAACAACCATTAGAACGATTGGGCAATCGTGATCTATCACACATTCATCGGGTGAGATCACATCATTGGTGGGGTTGGTTGTGGCGTTTTCTTATACCAAGGTTCTTGCCTCATTATAGGTAACGGGTCACAGTTTCACCATCTATACCAAGGTTCTTGCATCGTTTATAGGCAACAGGTCACAATTCTATCCATTTCTCATAATAACATCTAATAGAATGATCGGGCACCTCGTGATCGATCTCCTATTCATCGGGTGAGATCACATCATTTGGTATCAAAGCCACTTCTATTGGTTTGTATTCTATCATATTTTATTTACTTTCCGTGTCGTTTTATTTTTTTTTTTTTTTTGTTTCTTCTTGTTCTTATCTTGGATTACAAGTAATTGTAGTGGATCTTGTCACAAGTTGACTTGATTACTATTATCAAGAAATAAAGAAGTTGGTATTTTGGATTCTTTATATTAATTCATGTAGTTTTGTTCCTCAATAAAATAGTGAAAAGAGTAGAAAAGTATAAAAAAACTATCAATGTGAAAAAAAAAAAGTAGAGATGAAAAAGTGAAAGAAAAAAATGGAGGAACGTTAATAATTTTGTTTAATATTATATTTCTTTTTCGGTTGGTTACCCTCACGTTTATATAAATTGTTTGGTATGTTTTGAATTCTTCAAGGCCACAATCCAAACTTGATTTTGCTTTCTTTTAGTTTGTGATTAGTAGACGAAGAAATGAAGAGAGACCCATCGATACTTGGGAAGAAATGAAGAGGGTCATGAGGCGACGTTTTGTACCAATTCTGAAGCAAGGAAGTAAGTCTGTTGACGATTACTTTAAAGAAATAGAGGTTGTTATGATCCGGGCGAATATTCAAGAGGATCGAGAAGCTACCATGGCGAGGTTCTTAAATGCTCTCAATTATGAAATTCGAGATCGTGTTGAGGTCCACCATTATGTTGAGATCGAGGACATGGTTCATATGGCAGTTAAGATTGAAAAGCAACTCAAGAGAGAGGGTGAGTCAAGAACGATTGCTTGGAAAACAAGTAGATCCAAAAGGCTGGAAAATTCAAACTATTCTAATCCCAAATCTGGAACAAAAAACCATTCAAAGGAGAAAACAAGTTCTGAAGTTCCTAAGACTCGTGATATAAAATGTATAAAGTGTCTTGGCAGGGGTCATATTGCAAGTCAATGTCCCAAACAAGCTTGAAATGGTGATTAAAGAAGATGGAGAAATCGATACAGATGCTTCTGAATCCTCACACGAAGACACAGATGGGGAAGAAGAGCTAGCAATTGAAGGAGAATTGTTGGTGGCAAGACGAGGCTTAGCACTCATTTTAAGGAAGACGATGATGCACAAAGGGAGAACATCTTTCACACCCGGTGCTATGTTCAAGGCAAGGTATGTTGATGAGAACCATCTAATGTTCAAGATGATGAAGATCCATTAAGGTGGAAGATTGGGCCTATCACAAGTCTAAATCCAAGATGTTCGAAGATGCTACCAATAGACTAATCAAATCTTGCCGGAATAATGCTCTCTTGTCTCCACAAAATAACCAAGCAAGCTCCTAATCTTGCTACAAGTTGAAACCTAAGATTAGCCAATGTTTTCAGGACCCAAGTTGTGGTTATTTATCCAAACATAGCCCATGAATAAAGAATTTCAGTCAGCTCTTAGCTCATGTTTTGTCCATAACTCACTCATTACAAGCCCGATTTTAGTCAAATAAAAGCCCAATGAAAGCTAAGCCTTTTCCCTATCTTTTCAAGAAGAATTAAGCCCAATAAAGGACTATTTGCCACGTCAAAAAATCTGCCCAAAAGAGTGTCCATGTTCAATGCACTTGTCAAGATTAATTATAAGGCAACTTGAAAGTCTTCTCTTCATTTCAAGGCATTTTGAAGGTCATGGCCATCTAGTTGGAGGATACTAAGGGTTTTGCAAGATACAATGAACCAAGACACATTCTAGAAGAATCAAGTGGTGAAATGTCAAGAAGACCCTTTTGATAAGTCGTTGTGCTTATTTAATCGCTTATCGTGATAGCTTTTGTTACTTATCTAGGTGGTTGGTTTTCCATATATATTCATCCATAAATAGTGGCCAAAGTTCTCATTTGTAATTGATGTGATCTCACCAGATGAACATGAGATTGATCACGAGTTGCCCGCTCGTTCTATTGGATGTAATTATGAGAAATGGAAAGGACCGCGACCCGTTGCCTATAACGAGGCAAGAACCTTGGTATAGATGGTGAAACCGCGACCCGTTGCCTATAATGAGGCAAGAACATTGGTATAAGAACACGCCACAACCAACCCCACCAAGTTGATTGATAAGTTTCGAACAGCACAAGTATAGAAACTTGATAAGTTCTAGAAGTTCATAATGAACTAAAGAGCTAAAAGCTCACAATTTCATTCAAGTCAAGCATCCTTACAAATGTTTCAATTGGCCTCTATTTATAGATAAAATATAAGGAAAACCACCCATCTAGATAAGTAACAAAAGCTATCACGCTAAGCTATCAAATAAGTAAAACTACTTATCAAAAGGGCCTTCTTGACATTTCACCACTTGAATCTTATAGAATATGTCTTGGTTCATTGTGTCTTGCAAAAACCCTTAGTATCCTCCAAGTAAATGGTCATGATCTTCAAAATGCCTTGAAATGAAGAGAACTTTCAATTTGCCTTGTACTTAATCTTGACAAGTGCATTGAACATGGACACTCTTTTGGGCAGATTTTTGGACGTGGCAAATAGTCTTCTATTGGGCTTTATTCTTCTTGAAAAGATAGGGAAAAGGCTTAGCTTTCATTGGGATTTTATTTGACTCAAATTGGGCTTGAAATGAGTGAGTTATGGACAAAACATGGGCTAATTGTTGGGTTGGCCGAATTTTATTAATTTATGGGCTTTTATAGATAAAAGCAACACAACTTGGCTACAAACACTAAAACCAATCTTGATCCACGATTTGGATTACAATAAGAAACTTGATTGATTATTTTGTGAAGCAACGTGAACATTATTTAGCAAAGCTTTACTTGAATCCACATCTTATTTGCCCATTGTTAGTATCATATCATTCTCCCCCTCTTGAGAGTGATTTGTCCTCAAATCGGCACGTGTATATTGCATAGAACTTTTGAAAATCAAAGAACACAAAAATTAATGAGGATCTTTCTCCACCTTTTTCCGCTTTCTTTTTTTTTTTTCATATTTTTTGTGTTTTCTTATCCTTCTTTTTTCAATAGACTTTTCTCTAATTTTTACTTTAAAGAAATTAAAAATAAGACGAGAAAGAACATAAGATAGAATTGATAAATAAAACAAACCAATAGAAGTGGCTCTGATATCAAATGATGTGATCTCACCAGATGAACATGAGATTGAGCATGAGTTGCTCGATCGTTCTATTGGATGTTATTATGAGAAATGGATAGGATCGTGACCCGTTGCCTATAAACGAGGCAAGAACGTTGGTATAGATGGTGAAACCGCGACAACCAACCGCACCAAGTTGATTGATAAGTTTTGAATGACACAAGTATAGAAACTTGATAAGTTCTAGAAGTTCATAATGAACTAAAGAGCTAAAAGCTCACAATTTCATTCAAGTCAAGCATCCTTACAAATGTTTACATTGGCCTCTATTTATAGATAAAAATATAACGAAAACCACCCATCTAGATAAGTAAAAAAGCTATCACGTTAAGCTATCAAAGAAGTAAAACTACTTATCAAAATGGCCTTCTTGACATTTCACCACTTGAATCTTCTAGAATATGTCTTGGTTCATTGTGTCTTGCAAAAACCCTTAGTATCCTCCAAATAAATGACCATGACCTTCAAAATGCCATGAAATGAAGAGAGGACTTTCAAATTGCCTTGTAATTGATCTTGACAATTGCATTGAACATGGACACTCTTTTGGGCAGCTTTTTGGACGTGGCAAATGGTCCTATATTGAGCTTTTTTTCTTCTTGGAAAGATAGGAAAAGTGCTTTGCTTTCATTGGGCTAGGTGTTGGGTTGGCCGAATTTTATTTATTTATGGGCTTTTATAGACAAAAGCAACACAACTTGGGCTATAACACTAAAACCAATCTTGATCCATGATTTGGATTAAAATAAGAAACTTGATTGATTATTTTGCGAAGCAACGTGAGCATTATTTTGAAAAGCTTTACAAGCCAAGTAAGAGGTTACGATTACACAAGAAGGTGTCGGGTAGTTGGTGATACCTGGTTGATCGGCAAGACTCATGGAAAAGGAGAGACAATAGAAGAGGAAAGCTTAATTATATTTCTTCAGAAAGTGGTGATCAGATTGATCTCCACACAAGATACATAAGATAACTTAGCTTACCCAACAAGGTACGATTACAAATGAAAGACTCAACACCCTTTTATAGACTAAGGAAGCTTATCCATAAGATTACATTGTATAAAGGAAATCTAAAACAACCAATCAAAACCATACAACTCAAAAGGATAAGATAAGATGGAATCTACCACGTAGGCAGACCGATTATTCATCTTTGTGACGTAATAGCTTACATCAATTCCACCGAGAATCCGGATGTGATGGATCATCTTCATATGGATCGTAGTGGGGTCCATCTGAATTATCTTCGTCTTGAAGATTCCATGGAGCGTAATGTACAGTGAAATTTAGCTCTCCATAGTGTGAATCTGAATCTGATCTTTGCTCATCATTTTTTTCTATCCAATTCTCAAATGCTTCAATCCATTTCGACGATACAGGATGATCTAAAGACAAACAGTTTCCTGCAACCATTATGTCCAGCAATATAGATCCTGGGCATACTCCGTTTATTTGCGCCATATATTCTATCATGAATATGTAAACATGGCTTTCGGTGTAGATAGGATTTATAACAAGACCGTCATGGATGACAGACAACCTTCGGTGAATGCGATACCATCGCTTGATCCTGATGTGCTGCTGTTGGTGATGAAAATTTAGCAGGTCTTTTGAAGACAATTGTAGCATATGTTCTCGAGCATTCAGACAGTAATTCTACCGACTATTCCGGTGTTTGAAACCATAGTAACATAGAGAATAAATGCTTTGCACTATCAGGATGATGTCCTTTCTGGCAGTGAAAGATGTAGGCCATCAGTTTGAGCATGTGAAAGGATATTCCTATGGCGTATGTTTCAAAGAGGTACCAAAAGAAACAAAGGCTTCTTTGGGTAGGCTGTATAGGTCATGGATGTAGAAAATATTAAGGAATGGGTAGTCTAGATGAAACATCAATCCTTTTATAACTGCTCCATTGTTTCTTAGTAAAACAGTTAGAAAGGTTTCGTAATTCAGAGTAGCCCTTTCCTTGAGTGTGAGCTCAGCAACGATCTCGGCAATCTGCTCTGGGAGATCAGATATTTGAAGATGATGTAGTTGTGCGTTGATGGTCGATGAAGCTTCTTCTTGTGGCATATCGCAGGGTTGTTCTTTTAGTTCCGCCATTGGCTGGATACTGAATACTGGTATGATACTTTGGGATATCTTTCCAATTTCGTTCAGTCCAGTGCTGTATTTATACTCCTTTGGGGGTCTGGATAGGAAGTCTGCAAGGAAGTTGTCTTTTCCTTTGATGTGCTTAGCAGTAAACTTCCACTGTGGAACCAATTAGACCACCTCAAAAGTTGTGCCTAAGGAAGCATCTTTCTTTTAAATTGGAGCATCTGAGGGAATGATGACATATCCATCTCTACTTGGAATTCGTGCCCAATCTAGTGAAACTAGAACTTTTCTATTCCTCTCTTGACAACAAGAATCTCTTTGAAGGTAGAGTGCTAATTCTTTTCAGAATCCTCGTGCCACTTTTGTAATCACACACTTCTTTGCCATTATCCTCATTGAGGACGATTAAGACAACTGCCCAATGTTTGTCACTTGCGTCTGTCTGAAGGATTCTCGTTTCTGACGAAGTGGGAATCCTCAGAGGGCTTGTCAGCTAGCTGCTTTATAGCCTTGACAGCTAGGGTCTGTTCCGAGGACTATTTAAGGGATTCTTTTTCAACATGGGGAATAAGTGTTTTGTATGATCAGATAATTTTGCTAAAAAAATCTGCCACGTAATTCACTAATCCAAGAAACTGTTGAATTTGTTTTTGGCTCGTTAGTGTGTCTGGGAACTTATGAAGCTCTTGTGAAACATGTGGCTGAGGTTGATATTTGCCATCTGATATTTTCATCCCAAGGAAATCAATGGTGGTGACACCAATTTCCATTTTCTTTTTTGATAGCATTATACCATACTTAATTACCAAAGCATGAAACTTTGATAGCAGGTCCACATGCGAGTCGTTGTCTTTGGAAAACAATAAAATATCATCAATATAAACAAGGACGTTAGATAGAATTGGCTCAAAAATCTTTACCATAGCTTTCTGAAAAGCGGACGGTGCATTTTTTATGCTAAATGACATCACTTTTCATTGGTAATGATGATCAGGAATACAGAAGGCCGTCATTGATATGTCTTCAGGACGAATACGTAACTACCATAATTCGGACTTAAGATCAAACTTAGACAGGACTTTAGCGTGTTTGCCAATGACTGAAACAACGCCTTCTTTTGCGGGAGAGGAAAGTTGTCATCTGCCAAAAAATGATTTAGAGGTTGATAGTTGATGACTAGTCTTAGCTTTCCTTTGACTTGTTCACTACGCTTGTTTACGTAAAATGCTTCACACGCCCATGGGGAGTTTGTGGGCTCAATAATTCTTAAGTCAACGAGTTGATTTTATTCTTCAATTGCAAGCTGATAATGGTCTGGATTCATAGCAGGGTGGCTTGCGTTTATGGGGTTAACATCCTCATTCTGTTTGAATTGTAAGGAAACAAAGAATGACTCGTTAAGCCATAATGGTGAGGAATGCTTTGTTAGGAATTCTGTACGTGTTGAAGCACATGAGGTTTGGACAATCTACGGCTTCAAGGATTTCAGAGTAGGAGTAACCATCATATGAAGTTTGAGAATTGTACACCATGGGTTCATGAAAATTTTGTAGTTTAATCCTTGAGGTGTCCATCTCAGATTTGGTAGCTTTGAAAGCATATTAAATCCGATGACCATATCCATGCCATGAGAGCTTGATCCTAGCAGCTTGTGTTTGATCACACATTTAAGGAAAGGACGGATGTAGGTCTTGTCAATCACAAACTTTTCTTCATTAGCAGCTAAGAATGTTTTCTCATGTGGTCTCCAATAACTCGCAGGTAAGATCTTTGGATCTAAAATGGAGACTGCTGAACCAGTGTGAAAGAGAGCTACAACTGTTATTGGCTTTGCGTATGCTGACGTCAGAAGATGAACCTTGGCAATGGGAACTGGTTGACTTTGTTGCAATGGCTAAACATGGGGTGCATGGCTTACCATAAAAAATTCTGCATCAGAATATCCTGAGGATTCTGAATCCGTAGCTGACTCTTCATCTGATGAACTATAGGAATAACGTAATGTACATAACATTTTATCGTTTGGTTCATCATTAAGAGAGTAGACTGACTCAATATCAGAAATGTCAACTGGCTCTATTTGTTGAGAGTCTGCAACAATGCCATTGATCTTCTTTTATCTGGACAATTTTTGGTGTAATGTCCCTTCTTGTTACATACGTAACATTTATCTGAATTTCTGCCTCGCTTGAACTTCCTTCTCAGAAACTTCCACTTCTTCTTTGGCCTGAAATTCTTCTTCCTGTGAAAGTCTAAAGATTTAAAAAACCTTTTGGAGTGTCATTTCTTCTTTGTGTGAGAACAATCACACGATGACTTGTCTTTGCACTTAATCTGCAGATGTTTGTCATCACATGCTTTTCCTAGTCTTCTTCCAGTTTTCTCAAACTCTACCAAGAATTTCTTCTGGTTGCAAAGTTTGGCTAGAGCATTGAGAATAAGCTGATACAACTCACCAAGAGAGGTTTGTGCGACTGTGGCGTTCGTTGATTCAAGAAATCTATATGTCTCATTTCCAAGGGATTCAGGGAATGAATTCAAGAATACGTGTTTGAGGTTGACATCATCGATTCCTTGAAGGCAATAGAATATTTCAGACATTCTATTGTAGTGTTTTTCAAGATCCTTTTTTAGGAAGGAAGAACACTTCATTTTGAGGAATTCTTCTCTTGCGTGTAAAAAATTCAACGTCTTTTCTACAGCGCTGACTGCATTCGTGACACCAACTGAATTTATGGTTGTCGGGTTTTTATCCTTCCAATCATGTTTTGTTCTTTGTTCTGGATGATCAAAAGAACTTAACCGTGGAAATTCAGCGTTGTATTGTTCTGCCTGTCTGGAAGATGAATGATCTGGCAAAACCATGACGCATCCATCTATCTGTGGAGGTGGGTAGACTTTCTCTTTTTTGTGGATGATGGACAAAGCCTTCTGGTAATATGGGGGGAGATTTGGTGGCGGAGGTTTTTTACATGGGTTGGTGGTGGTTGGAGGTTTGGTTGGTGAATATCCATAAATTACATGATAGTCATATTGACCTGATGGTTCTCCAAGTAATTCAACAGAAGGGTCTCCTTATTCGTATCTTTTCCTTAGTTTCCTTTGAGATGGTTTCTCTTTCTTAGGCATATCTTCATCCATGGAAACTCTGTAATGTTCTTCCAAGCAATCTTTACAGTTGCATACATCGTAGCATATGTGATCTGATGTAGGTAAGGCCGAAGAGACCATATTTACAGTAGGAAATATAGATGCTGTCTCTACTGCTTGTGCAGGTGAAAACTTGACTTCCACTTGTCCGTTTTCATGTCTGATTAAATCAGGAGCCATGATGGTTTGTACCGGTGCTTGATGAATATGTTCGTAATTTGTTATCCATTTTTCAAGTAAAAGTTTTACCAGTTCTTTTCTGGATAACTACCTCGGGACATAGGTACATGTTGGCGTCGCTTTTGAATCTATCTCAAGGAGTAAAGCATCTCCTGAGTTGTTTCTTCCTAGAACCATAATGTCTAGTGAGTGATTCTGTACCCTGTATGCCATTCGGTAGTGAAACGTTGCTTGAAACGTATTCACCTGTTGGGTGCCTCCGATCTGGATCTGAGCCATTAAGGCTGTGAGCAGTGAGGGGTCATTCAAAGGCATATTGAAATTTGGGTAGAAAGTGACAAAGATTTTGCCAGCGTTCAAGGTAGTTTGGATAGTACCAATACAAGCATGTTGGTACTCTACAAATCTTGTATCCACTTGTGACACCCTCTTGTTTTGATAGTATAATTGTAATCACCAGGATCAACAAACAACCCAATGAATATCATGATAATTGAAATTGTATACTTTAATCAGAATTAAGCAAATCCACACTAAAGCAATAGAATACATGTCTACAGTGATTAAGTCTAACTATTACAACATCATAATTGTTTTACAAGTCATAAATCCCAGCCCAAAGCTACAATATCTGTGTACCAATAGCTTCTAAGTCTCTGAGATATTGAATTGATATTTTTAAGTAGAAGGTCCAGCTACACTTTTGCCCTTGCCTGAAAACATTGTGAGTCAACTGTAAGCTAAAGCTTAGTGAGATAACAGATTATGCAAACAACAAATATTTCTTTACAAGCAATGCTTAACCATGGGCAGTGTAAGCCCCATGTATGTGAAATCAGGCAGTGTAAGCCTCAATGTATGTGTAAACCATGCAGTGCAAGCATGGGTTTGGCAGTTCAAATGCTGATCGGGGATGTGCCGAACCTGACGGGATAACGAGTGGGATGATCAGTCCCCGACAGTGGCCTGCTGTCAGCCCCAGTCCAGGTCGCATCAGATTGTGAAGTAATGATCATGCAGTGCAAGCATGATGTAAATAGATGCACTTTCAAATGAACGCTGGCTTACATGTGTGTTACATGTCAAGTACGAGTGTGCATCATAACAACAATTCATGTACGAGTGCCAAATGATGTATATGAACAATGTGAACATGCCATTGAATATATAAACATGAATGCAAAAACAATAAATGTTAGAATGACAATCTGTTACTCACCGTAATTGGTTTTTGTGTATCGTGTCTCTGAATCAATGTGTGTTTTGATAACACCACAATGATCTGTAATGTAAGTGTAATAGTGAATTTGTGTCAGTAATTGCTTAAAACTTGTATTCTGTTATTTAAATGAAATCTCAATTGAATTCGGACCACATCCGAATTCGGATGGTCCGAAATCCGGATGGCCCCTAGGTCCGAATAGGGGGTGGTCCGAAGTAGGTGATGGTCCGAATTAGGGCAAAATCCGAAAATAGGATGTTGATCGGAAATGGTATGGTCCGAAATCATCTATTGGACCGAATTGGGCAGGATCCGGATTAGGTCTGTAACATCCAATTTCCACTAACAGTACACGTCATAATATTTCATTTGATTAAGTAAATATTACTAATTGTTTGATACCACAGGTCCATCAGCATGAATACTTAATTACAACAATATTTTAAAATCAAATGGTGGTCTAACTAGCTTCTAAATCTTCAATCAGAGTGCGGAAGACTGGACAAGCTACCCGAGACCGCAACATCTTTTCAAAATAGGCATCATCAAATTCCATAAGTCTGCTATTCATCAAAATCCAGATTCACTTAGCCTGGGACGAACTACCTGCTATGGTCTTGCCTTTATCAGCTTTTCCTGAAAAAGAGTTGTCATGACAGAGTAAGCTAACATTGCTTACTGAGTTAACAGAGTTCCATTAGTTACCACACACACATAACATACTATCAGATCCTGTCGGCAATACGTCAGAGACGGCAAAAGGTTGGGAGACAACCCAGTCGGTATTCCCATGTGTAAGGCCGAAGCCCTACGGGAAGTGTATGGAAACAAGTCAAATAGGAAAGGAATCTGCAGAATTCCCTCCTGTGAATGGAGATCTCACATTCGGTCATGTCGGATAATGCAATATGCAGCGGCAAATATTTATACAGTCAAGTAAGCAATAAGCATGATACGTATTTACATAAAATGTAAAAGTGAACATGCAATCAAGGCAATTCAAGTGTCTAGCTTCAGTAATGTCAAAGTACGTTTCTATAATACAATATAGTACTAAAGAAACATGCAGCAACAATCAGAAGTTTCCACACAGTCAATACATTCACCAATAAGTATCGAAATATATGCAAGTAATTAATGAAATCTGTCACTCACAGTAGTCCTTAGTCAGATAGTGCTTAACGAATTAAGCTGTTCAGTTTACTCTGTCAAATCGGCGGGTTCCTGCATTTCAGTTTCAAGTCTGGCATTTCAGTTTCAAGTCTGTGACATAATCTATATAACCCTAGTTACATAATTAGGTTATTATCAATTCTGGCTGTCGAGTCTGAGGTAGTTCCTATCGTCCCAATGTGAGTCTGTTCTTATCAGATTAATACGATTCATCTAATTATAGATGTGTATATGGCCTTGAAACAAAGCCAAACGTATTACTTAGCAAGGTGAACAGGACATACAAATTCTAAGGGTTCATACAGAGTCTGTTAATTTATTTGTGCATATTATAGATATGCATCTTGAACTTGTGAGTTTTATCATAATCAAACGATACTTTCAATTTCCTTGGGTTGTTTATTAACTTAATCTAATTAGAAATTAGTCTTAGACTTGGATTAAGAACCAAATTCGAATGTAGGGGAACAGATTCGAACTAATACTATTCGAATCTAATTGATTAGATTCGAGATTCACATTACTATGAAGCCCACACATAGATTCGAAGCATACCCTAGATTCAAGCATACATTCGAAATGAGCTAGACAGATTCGCTATTAAGCCTATTCGAATCTAGTTAATAGATTCGAACTCATACATAATCGAGACTAAGGAAATAGATTCGGAACACACACACCCTCGAGTCTAGGTGATTAGATTCGCGACACACACACAATTCGAGTCTAGATGATTAGATTCGAAACATACACACAATTCGAGTCTAGGTGATTACATTCGAAACATACACACAATTCGAGTCTAGGTGATTAGATTCGAAACATACACACAATTCAAGTCTAGGCATGAATCTCTCGAATTTGTTCATCTTGTTCATCGGTTTTCCAGGTTTTAACAACTAAATATGAGCATAAATGATAGAGAAATGGTTACTAACCTTCGTCCAAGCTATAACCTTCGACTATGGATGATTTCCAAGCAAAAACAGGTCCTAAACGGAAGCAAATCAGCTTCAAATGAAGGGAAAATGAGCAAACTCGAAATTGCTCTTTCAATACCGAACCAAAAGACAGAAAAGGGGTCGATCTTACCTCAAATCCGGACGAAATCAAACATGTAATGGTTGATTCGTGAAGAGCTCGACGATCTCTATCCGATGGCGTATGAATCACGAGAATCCGACGGTTCGATTAGGAGAAATTCTAGAGAGAAGGTGAGAGTGTAGAGAGAGAGAAGGAGAGGATTCTAGCTTTTCCAAACTTAAGAAATGAGGAGGGCTGCCCTATTTATAGGAAAATAGGGAGAAAATCAGATTTTCTACTGAATTATCCGGAATTGACCAACTTTATTTCCCAACAATCCGATTTGCATAAATGTCTTTTAGTCACATTTTTATTCATTTTAGTCCGTTTCGTCATTTTCAGTCTTTAATTTGTCATTTAGCTGAATTTTAATTATTAATTTTATTTCAGCTAATTTTTGGCAACTTTTCATAAATAATTATAACTTAGTATAATTAACTATTTAAGATTCATGTTTTCAGTTAATTTCTAATATTTGGATAAAATTGCTTTATTATCCAAAGTCTGTTGCTGTAATTTGTAATTAATAAATTACGGGCTGTTACAATCTTCCCCCGTTAAATTGATTCCGTCCTCGGAATCGACTAAGACAGAAATAACTTCGGATACTTCTGCCTAATCTCGTCTTCTCGTTCCCAAGTTTGCGCAGATCCCTTATGGTATTTCCATTGAACTAACACCATTGGAATTTCCTTGTTGCGCAATTTCGAAACCTTATGATCGATTATACGCTCGGGCTCTTCTTCGTATCGCAACTGCTCATCAATTTGCACGTCTTTCCAAGGAATCACAGCTTCAGCGTCAGCTAAACACTTTCGAAGATTACTCATATGAAATACATCATGAATCCCAGTCATTTCGGCAGGCAGCTTTAATCTGTAGGCTTGCAATCCTATACGCTCGAGAATTTCAAAAGGACCCACAAATCGAGGGCTCAACTTCCCCCGTTTGCCGATCGTTACTATTCCTTTTCTTGGCGAAACCTTCAGCAACACTTTATCTCCAACTTCAAACGCAATCGGCTTACGTCTTTTATCATGATACTTCTTTTGTCTGTCTTGAGAAATCTGAATCCGTTGCCGAATCAACTGTAGTTGGTCATGGGCTTCTTGCAAAATCGCTGGTCCAGAGATCGGGTGTTCACCTGTTTCCCTCCAACAGGTTGGAGTTCTGCATCGACGTCCGTACAAAAGCTGATATGGAGGCATACCAATAGTCGAGTGATAACTATTGTTATAAGCAAACTCCACAAACGGCAGGTGAGTATCCCAACTTCCACCGAGATCAATCACGCAGGCACGTAACATATCTTCTAAGGTCAAAATCGTTCTCTCACTTTGCCCGTCAGTTTCTGGATGATAAGCGGTGCTCATCTTAAGTTCGGTTCCTAGTCCATTCTGAAAAGCCTTCCAAAAACGAGAAGTAAATCTGCTGTCACGGTCCGATACTATAGACAATGGCACACCATGTCTAGTCACGATTTCCTTTACGTACAATTCAGCTAACTTTTCGAGGCGTTCATCTTCACGTATGGGTAGGAAATGGGCTGACTTAGTAAGTCGATCCACTATTACCCATATAGAGTCATGATTCCGCTTAGTCCTGGGCAGCTTCGTCACAAATTCCATGGTTATGTGGTCCCACTTCCATTCTGGAACTGGCAATGGTTGTAGTTCCCCATACGGCTTCTGATGTTCAGATTTGACTTGTAAACAAGTCATACAATTTTCTACATATCGTCCTACGTCTTTCTTCATTCCAGGCCACCAATAATCCGTCCTCAAGTCTTGGTACATTTTAGTAGAACCAGGATGTACCGAAAATTTTGACATATGAGCCTCCGACAGAATTTGATCACGAATTCCTCCTAATCTGGGAACCCATATTCTATCCATGAATCGTCTAAGACCACGATTATCAAGAGTCAGCTTGGTCACATAAGTAACCGTACGTTCAGATTTCAAGTTCTTATCCCGAATAGCTTCGGTTTGAGCGGCAATAATCGACTCAGGCAAGGCAGGCTCAAAAACAACAGAAGTCAGAGCATAACATCGGGTATAATGGTCTGGTCCGGTTTTGCGGCTTAGGACATCTGCTACAATGTTTGCTTTACCTGGATGGTAAAGGATTTCACAGTCATAGTCTTTAATCAATTCCATAGACCGCCTTTGACGCATATTCAGCTCTTTCTGGTCGAATATATACTTCAGACTTTTGTGATCTGTATATAACTTGCATCTAGTCCCATACAGATAATGCCGCCAAATCTTCAGTGCAAAGGTCACGGCTGCAAGTTCTAAATCATGCGTCGGATAATTCTTTTCATGCGCCTTTAGCTGCCTTGATGCGTAGGCAATTACTTTATCCCTTTGCATCAGCACACAGCCTAATCCCATCTTAGAAGCATCACTATAGACTACAAAATCGTCATTACCCTCAGGTAAGGCCAAAACCGGTGCTTCAATTAGCTTACGCTTCAAAGTCTCAAAGGCTCGATCTTGAGATTCATTCCATTCAAACTTAACTTCTTTCTTCGTCAGACTAGTTAAAGTGTAACATCCGTCATTGAACCAGGTTAGCAACAACGACTTAATTAGTATTTAATGGCCAATTATAACCTAATAGGTGGTCATTAGAAATTAACCAAAGTGATTAACAAGGTTCATGAAGAAATTCAACTCAATTCGAATCAAATTCATCGGTGCGATGAATCGGGAAATCAATTAATCCGATCGAATTACGATATGAAGGATTAATTCAACTAAGTATATAATTAAATTATGATTAGTGACACTAATCATACACTAATACAATTACTTAACATTAATTATGCAAGACTAAAACAATTCATAAAACAATGCATTCAAAAGTATTTTTGAATTTACAAGAAAAGGAAAATACAAGAATACATTCTAAATACATTTATACAACAAAAAAAAATATATAAATACATCAAAAATACACCCCTAGGCCGGCCACCATACAAGGACACAAGGACCAAAAGTTTGTATTATTTTACTCAACATTTCACCATCAAATCCTCCTCTTTCCTTTCATCCAAGATTTTACAACTATTTTTATCATTTCACCACCTTTTCCTCCTCTATAAATAGAACCACCACTTCACTTCATTCTTCACACCTTCACAACACAAAAACCTCTCCTTTCTCTCCCTCTAAAACCGGCCATCAAGCCCTCAAGAACACACAAAGTGTTCTTTCAAGTGTTCTTCATATTTTTGAAGTGTTCTTGGTGAAATTTTTGAAGATCCAACCTTCTACTCATTTGCATTCCTATAATACATCAAAGTAAGTAAATACTAGCTTATATCATCTTATATTTATGTTTATGTAAGTCTTGCATAATATATATAATCACCTACAACAACAAGTTTCATAAAAACTCAAGTTTATAAGTTTCTAGTTGTTATTTTTAAGTTGTTTCTTTAAATATGATTATGAACATGTAAACACATTATAAAAGTGTTAATATTATGACAACATATGATATATATGTGTTTTTATAAGTATTATGGCTTTTATACAAGTAGTCTTTGAATAAACAACAAGAATCATAAGTTGTTGTAAGTTTATAAACTATGGATTTTCGGCAGAAAACTTATATCGACTTTGAAAAATCATAACTAATTCATAGCTCAACGAAATGAGTTGATTCTTGTCTCAAAAGTTAGATCTATGTCTTAACTATAGATCTGCAATTTTTCATAATTTATTTTGAAGTTTAAGACCTCCAGAAACTATTTGAGAAACCGAAAGTTTGACAGCTCAAAAATGGCCAACATAGCGTTTTTAACGAGCTTTTTCACCAACCTGAACAACTCGAAAAAGGGACGTTCTTGATTCTAAAAATCCTTTGTATATAGTAGTTTAATGACCTAGAAAACCAAAGTCTAAAACATTTTGGAGCTTGGTCAAAAACAGCCGCAAAGTAGGCCGAAAAACCTCCGAAAAAGCTGGAAAATTTTATATATATAAACTTGACGTTTTAAGCAAATCTTATTTCTAAACTTGTAATGTTGGGTGATTTAAGACCTAAAACTACACAAATATACATATTATCATATATTAAGTCTTTATTATAATTTAGGACTCGGTTAAACATCTCCGGTTTCATCACCCATCAACCAACGCACGTCTGCATTTTTGCGCGTAGTTTTGCCATCACAAGTTCGGTGAGTTCTCATAGCCCCTATTTTTCACTATCTATTGGGGTGGAAATGCATGCACTGTTTTTATATGGACATCAAAACTGTTTATTTCTTATATGTATTACATGTTCGGATTCCATCAGCCCTTATATCATGAACCGTTAATTGCATTTATTTGTAAGCACGAGTATATTGTGGATAGATCTATTGGGAGTCATGTCCCCCATTCGTGTTAGCTCGGTTCGGCTAACAGCGAGTGCATATATATTCAACACACGGTATTACGTATGGGAATACTGCACAGGGCAAACTCATTCTAATTAAGCTTCGGTTGCATGATGGTTTATGTAATACATACACGGAATTTATGATTTTGTAAATTCAACTCATCTGATAATGTCCATACAACTGCTCTTTTCGCGTAAACCTATGAGCTCACCAACAATTTTTGTTGACGTATTTTAGCATGTATTTTCAGGTAATTAAGGCAAGTGTGCCTTCGGATACACCAACTTTCAAGCTTCCGCATTTCATGGAGTCGCATGCATATTTCGAAACTAACGGAGATTTGACTGCATTATTTTTGGACGCATTAATTATGTATTAGAATCTCTGTATTTACGCGAACTTCATTCCTTTCATTTTGTAAAACATTAATACATTTTTAAATTTTAATGATGTAATATTTCGAAAACGTCCATATAGTGGTCGTTCGTTATAATTATGGTTACGCTTCCGCACTCGTCACGTCTCGCTGCCAACCAAGGTAGCAGGGTGTGACAGATTGGTATCAGAGCCATAGTTATAGTGAACTAGGTTGCATTAGTACCTAGACTATAACTGTTACAAAAACTAAACTTTCTTCAAGAACTGTGAACACATATATGGACCCTGATGACAATAACATATCGAAATTCACCCCTAGGGAAAGGGTGTGACTAGCACAACGGGAGTCTATCCCGGTACCTGCCCATCAGCCAAGCCCGCCGCAGTAGTAACGGGCAAGCATAGGAAAGTGGGGATGGATGCCTCACACTCTCCAAGAGTGCATAAACGAGGAAGTGATCCAAAACCAGTTTGAAGTCGGAACACCATCTTCCTCTCAAGTGCCGACACTTACCCAGAAACCTAGGTAACAAACGATGCCTCTATTGGTGGCAAGGGCCGCCAGACACGTTCTCCAATTTCGACAAAATCCACCAAGAGGTCGGTGAGATCTTTGAAAGGATTAAGTAGGAGGCAATACAAACCCTCAATATACCTTGGGACAACCAGAACACCCAAGCGATTCAACAAGACGGAATAGACAAATTGTGACAGCGCCTAGCAGAGCGCAAAGCCCGTAATGTAGAACTAACCCAACAACTTAACACTTGGAGTACGAGGAAACCCCAGAAGCATCTCATACTTAGTACCATTCTACCATTTTATAGTATTTATCTAGACTATACTATCTGATATATCTTAGGGTATATAAGGCTTAAGAATTTATCAGAAAATTCTGACCATATCATATACAAAGATTAAGTATCAAGAACTTTTATGAGGAATTAAGTTTTAACTACAACTCTGCGTAGGAGAAGATAAAGCTGTGACTATCTGCCTAAGAAATTTCAAACCCGTAGACTTATCCTCTTAGATACCACTTATGCATTTCTACTATTTGATACTCGTGCTGATAGGAGCTTTATATCCACTAAGTTCACTAAGCAGATAAATTCCATTAAGTGCTACTTATGCTATTGAGGTTGATGACAGTGAGACGCTTAAGACAAATAATATAAGTCGAGGATGCTCCTTAGAATTAGTAGGATGACTCTTTGAAATAGACTTAATACCCATCAAACTGGGAAGTGTTTACGTGGTCATAGGCATAGACTGGCTACCGAAAAATCGTGTGGAAATAGAATGCAACAAGAAAACCGTTCATATACCTTTAGCCAATAAGAAGTTCCTTACTGTCCAATGCAAAGCAAGAAATACCAAATTAAGCATCATCTCTAGCATTAGGACCCTGAAGTGTTAATAGAGAGGGAGCCAAAGGGAAAGCGGCTCGAAAATATTCTTATTATTTATGGTTACGCTAAAGTTTTTCCAGAACACTTACCTGAACTCCCAACATCGAGGCAAGTCAGATAAAAAAAAAAAAAATCGGCCTAGTATCAGGTGCGGTACCAGTGGCTCGAGCACCATGCCGATTAGCCCCATCATAGTGTAAGAATAGTCCAACCAACTGTAGTAGCTCTTAGATAAAAGGTTTATCAAACCGAGTTCCTCGCTTTAGAGGAGCTCCAGTTTTGTTCATAAAGAAGAAGAATAGAACCTGCAGAATGTGCATCAACTACTAAGAGTTAGATAAACTAAAAGAACCGACACCCGCTCACAAGGATCAATGACTTGTTTGACCAAACTACAAGAATTAAGCTTCTATTAGAAGATCGACCTAAGGTCTGGTTATCATCAGGTTAGAGTTCGAAAGAAAGATGTTCCAAAGACAGCCTTCAGATTCCGTTTCGGTCATCATAAATTCCTATTAATGTCGTTGGGATTAACCAGTGCCCCAACGATACTCATGGACCTCATCGGGTGTGCAAACCTTATCTAGAAAAATTCGTGATTGTATTCTTGAATGACTTCTTAATCTACTCACGAAACAAGGAGGAGCACGAGCAAACATTTAAGACTGATTCTAGAGTTGTTGAAAAAAAAAAGAATAACTACATGCCAAGCTTTCTAAGTTTGACTTTTGACTAAGATAGGTAAGATTTCTCGGTCACGTGATCAATAGTAAAGGAATCCAAGTTAACCCCGCCAAGATCGAGACTATCAGAAATTGGTTAACTCTTAGAACCCCTATAAAGATTCGACGGTCCTTAAGACTTGCCACTTATTATAAGCAATTATCAGAAATTTCTCAAAGTTCACCAGAGCTCTAACAAAACTGACCTGAAAAGACATTAAGTATGATTGGGGCGAGGATCATGAGACATCATATCAGTTATTAAAGCACAACCTGTGTAGCGCGCTTATTTTATCCAAGAGAAGCAAGAAATTTGTAGATTACTGTGATGCTTCACACAATGAGTTGATATAGAAAGATAGGGTCATAACTTATACTTTATGAAAAACTTAAGGTTCTCTAGGTGATTTACACAACGCATGATCTGGATCTTGAAGCAGTATTCTTTATCCTTGGAGACATTAGTTGTACGGTATGAAGTGTATTGTATTCACGGACCATAAGAGCCTCCAACACATCTTGAACCAGAAAGAGTCAAATATGAAGTTGTACCGTTGGATGGAACTAATATGTAATGGCAACCGTGAAAATTCGTTATCACCTGAGGAAAACTAAGGAGCTAAGCCGTTAAGAGTACAAGTGGATAAATAGTTTAGAATAAGGGCTAATAAAAATCGATAATTCGTGAATAGAATCTGATTACTCTGTTTGGTGGAATAAGAAAGCTGGCTATGGATGAAGGACACAAATTATGATATGTCGTTCACCCCGGATCCAATAAAATGTATCATGACCTTAAGAAACTATACGGGTGGCCTATCATGAAGAATGACTTGCCAAATCGGTCAGAAAATTCCTAACACGCTCCAAAGTTAAGATAAACCATCAGAAACCATTTGGGTAATAGTCGACAACCTAACAAAATCCGCGCGTTCCTACCAATCAAGAAGAACATCAGGATGAATAAGCTAGTCCAAACATACCTCAAGGAAGTCGTCTCCGGACACGGAGTGCCTATTATAATCATTTTGATATGGATAGCAGATCTACAGCTAAGCTTTTGGCAATTATTATAGCCAACTGTGGATAAAAACCTGAACCTGAGTACCACATATCACTCTCAGACCAATGGTCAGAATAATAGAACGATCCAAACCCTAGAACGTACATTAAGAGCCTGTGTAATGGATACTTATTTGCCTTAGTGGAATTATCGTACTACAATAGCTATCACTCAAGTACTAAAGCTGCTCCGTTTGAGGCCCTCTACGGGCAAAAGTGTCGATCACCGATTTATTGGGAAGAAGTGCGAAACGGCCAAATCATTGGCGTTAAGATCATTCACAAAATTACCGAAAGGATAGTACGATTGCGGAACTGACTGAAAGTTGCCCGCAATTGTCAGAAAGTTATGCAGATGTAGGAAGAAAATCCCTTGAATTCTAATTAGGAGAACGAGTACCAATGAAACTCTCGCCATGGAAGGGTGTGATACGATTAGGAAAATAAGGAAAAACTAAACCCTCGATACATTGGCAATGCAAAGTCTTAAGGGGAATTGGACTCGTAGCTTATCGTTTAGAGTTACCACCAGAGCTTAGTAGCATGCACAATACCTTCCATGTATCAATTATGAAGAAGTGTTTGTTAGAGGAGACACTTGTTACCCCCTTGGAAGAGATCCAGCTAACTGATAAACTTCGCTTCACCAAAAGGCCGGTTGAAATCATGGACCGTAAGGTCAAAGGATTGAAGCACAGTTGTGTACCCATCCTCAAGGTCAGATGGAATTCTAGACATGGACCACAATCCACTTAGGCATGCAAAGGCTAGTTTAAAGCAAAGATACTCTCATCTACTCTTAAGTAAAAATACCCCTGAGGAAACAGGATAAAATTTCGGGACGAAATTCCCTTAACAGGGGGAGACTGTAACATCCGGCATTGAACCAGGTTAGCAACAACGACTTAATTAGTATTTAGTGGCCAATTATAACCTAATAGGTGGTCATTAGAAATTAACCAAAGTGATTAACAAGGTTCATGAAGAAATTCAACTCAATTCGAATCAAATTCATCGGTGCGATGAATCGGGAAATCAATTAATCCGATCGAATTACGATATGAGGGATTAATTCAACTAAGTATATAATTAAATTATGATTAGTGACACTAATCATACACTAATACAATTACTTAACATTAATTATGCAAGACTAAAACAATTCATAAAACAATGCATTCAAAAGTATTTTTGAATTTACAAGAAAAGGAAAATACAAGAATACATTCTAAATACATTTATACAACAAAAAAAAATATAAATACATCAAAAATACACCCCTAGGCCGGCCACCATACAAGGACACAAGGACCAAAAGTTTGTATTATTTTACTCAACATTTCACCATCAAATCCTCCTCTTTCCTTTCATCCAAGATTTTACAACTATTTTCATCATTTCACCACCTTTTTCTCCTCTATAAATAGAACCACCACTTCACTTCATTCTTCACACATTCACAACACAAAAACCTCTCCTTTCTCTCCCTCTAAAACCGGCCATCAAGCCCTCAAGAACACACAAAGTGTTCTTTCAAGTGTTCTTCATATTTTTGAAGTGTTCTTGGTGAAATTTTTGAAGATCCAACCTTCTACTCATTTGCATTCCTATAATACATCAAAGTAAGTAAATACTAGCTTATATCATCTTATATTTATGTTTATATAAGTCTTGCATAATATATATAATCACCTACAACAACAAGTTTCATAAAAACTCAAGTTTATAATTTTCTAGTTGTTATTTTTAAGTTGTTTCTTTAAATATGATTATGAACATGTAAACACATTATAAAAGTGTTAATATTATGAAAACATATGATATATATGTGTTTTTATAAGTATTATGGCTTTTATACAAGTAGTCTTTGAATAAACAACAAGAATCATAAGTTGTTGTAAGTTTATAAACTACGGATTTTCGGCAGAAAACTTATATCGAATTTGAAAAATCATAACTAATTCATAACTCAACGAAATGAGTTGATTCTTGTCTCAAAAGTTAGATCTATGTCTTAACTATAGATCTGCAATTTTTCATAATTTATTTTGAAGTTTAAGACCTCCAGAAACTATTTGAGAAACCGAAAGTTTGACAGCTCAAAAATGGCCAACATAGCGTTTTTAACGAGCTTTTTCACCAACCTAAACATCTCGAAAAAGGGACGTTCTTGATTCTAAAAATCCTTTGTATATAGTAGTTTAATGACCTAGAAAACCAAAGTCTAAAACATTTTGGAGCTTGGTCAAAAACAGCCGCAAAGTAGGCCGAAAAACCTCCGAAAAAGCTGGAAAATTTTATATATATAAACTTGACGTTTTAAGCAAATCTTATTTCTAAACTTGTAATGTTAGGTGATTTAAGACCTAAAACTACGCAAATATACATATTATCATATATTAAGTCTTTATTATCATTTAGGACTCGGTTAAACATCTCCGGTTTCATCACCCATCAACCAACGCACGTTTGCATTTTTGCGCGTAGTTTTGCCATCACAAGTTCGGTGAGTTCTCATAGCCCCTATTTTTCACTATCTATTGGGGTGGAAATGCATGCACTGTTTTTATATGGACATCAAAACTGTTTATTTCTTATATGTAATACATGTTCGGATTCCATCAGCCCTTATATCATGAACCGTTAATTGCATTTATTTGTAAGCGCGAGTATATTGTGGATAGATCTATTGGGAGTCATGTCCCCCATTCGTGTTAGCCCAGTTCGGCTAACAGCGAGTGCATATATATTCAACACACGGTATTACGTATGGGAATACTGCTCAGGGCAAACTCATTCTAATTAAGCTTCGGTTGCATGATGGTTTATGTAATACATACACGGAATTTATGATTTTGTAAATTCAACTCATCTGATAATGTCCATACAACTGGTCATTTCGCGTAAACCTATGAGCTCACCAACAATTTTTGTTGACGTATTTTAGCATGTATTTTCAGGTAATTAAGGCAAGTGTGCCTTCGGATACACCAACTTTCAAGCTTCCGCATTTCATGGAGTCGCATGCATATTTCGAAACTAACGGAGATTTGACTGCATTATTTTTGGACGCATTAATTATGTATTAGAATCTCTGTATTACGCGGACTTCATTTCTTTCATTTTATAAACATTATTACGTTCTTAAATTTTAATGATGTATTATTTCGAAAACGTCCATTTAGTGGTCGTTCGTTATAATTATGGTTACGCTTCCGCGACGTCACGCTTCGTTGCCAACCGGGGTAACGGGGTGTGACATGAAATACATGCTACGTTTTCATATGGACACAAAAACAACTTCATTTCTATTATGTATTACACATGTGGTTCCATCAACCCTTATATCATGAACCGTTAATTGCATTTATTTGTAATCGCGAATATATTGTGGATAGATCTATCGGGAGTCATGTCCCCCATGCGGGTTAGTTCGTTTCGGCTAACAGCGAGTGCATATATATTAAACACACGGTATTACGTATGGGAATACTGCACAAGGCAAACTCATCTTTAATTAACCTTCGGTTGCATGATGGTTTATATGTAATACATAACATGGAATTTATGATTTTATAAATTCAAACTTAACTGTTGTTGTCCATACAAGTCAGATTTACGTGTAAACCTATGAGCTCACCAACAATTTTTGTTGACGTATTTTAGCGTGTATTTTCAGGAAATTAAGGCAAGTATGCCACATTAGACATATTTTTCAAGCTTCCGCACCTAAGGAGTCGCATGCATTTTCAAAACTACCAGAGATTTAGCTGCATTATTTTGAATATTTAATTTATGTACTTAAATCTCTGTATTGTGCGAACTTCTTTTCTTCATATCAGTCTATGTATAACATTGCTATATTTTTAAAGTTTTGTCGATATAGTTTGAAAACGTCCATATAGTGGTCGTTCGTTATGATTATGGTTATGCTTCCGCGACTTCGCGCTTCGTTGCCAACTGGGGTAACGGGGTGTGACAGATTGGTATCAGAGCCATAGTTATAGTGCACTAGGTTGCGTTAGTACCCAAGACTATAACTGCACTTAAGTATTACTGATTATGAAAATATTTTGTAACTAACTAAAAGACTATGCATGGACCTTGATAGCAGAAAACATGTCCAACCAAGAGATAATCATTTTGTCTGACTCGGAAGAGTATACCCCCACCAGCCAATACAACCCGGAGGTGTTTTCTGAGGAGGACCCAATTGAGGAGGAAGACCCCTCGGAAGACGAGGAACCCATGGAAGAGTCAGACGAGGAGGAACCAATGGAAGAGGACGACGCCGGAGTAAATCCACCACCCCCGGTGATCCCAGCCTACACCCCATACCATACTGAGGTTCCGTCGTTCAAGCCATACCGTCCCTAACCCAACGGCTCGAAGATGATTTTTACACCCCGAAAGAGGGTGATCACACCAAGGCAGGAGTCTATTCACATCCTAACTCCTCAACTAAGTCCCCCACCCCAGCAACGACGGGCAAACGCCCATAGATGGAACTGGATACCCGAGACTCTCCGTGAGTGGAGACAAGAGGAAGGAATCCCTTCCCAGTTTGAGGACGGAGGACCATCCTCCGCACCGATCCCACCGCTCACTCAGGAGCCGGCCGACCAGACTGTACCACTTTTAGTAGCAAGGTCTAGACGACACGATCTCCAAATCCGGTTACTTAACCAGGATTTGGAGAATTGACTGCCCGTTTAGAGCGGGAGGAGTTACAGAACTCCAACTTGTACTGGGTTAACCAGCACTCCCTCGCCATCCAGTAGGACAGCCTAGACGAGCTTCGGCAGCGATTAGCCGAAAGCGAGGCTCGAAACGAGGAGCTGACTCAGCGCCTTAACGATTTGGAGAAGGGAGAGACCCCTGATCACTCCCACACCTAGTACCCCTTATCTATCTTTATAATGTTAGGAAAATTATTATGTAATAGTATAGGACAAAATTTTCGGGTAATAACCCGCCCCATTGTAAGAAAGTTATGAATGATTAATGAATATTTCAAGTTATTTATGAATTGTGTTTGATGATTATAGTGTTGTGCCTTAATGAAAATTTAAATCTTTAAGATTCAACTTCTTACATTATGCTCTTTTTTTTAAACTTTAAGATAATGCCGCCAAGAAGGGCCATGAATGCATCAGAAATCGAGCAATTAGTCGCACAAAGAGCGGCCACCGCTATAGCCACTTATGAGACCAACCGAAGTAGTTCTGCCAACGGAGATGGTGGTGCTAGCCGCACCACGGGAGGTACTGAAACCAACCAAAAGGTTGCGGAATTAAGGGGTTCTTGAGTTGCAAGCCCCGATACTTTAACAGGACTGAGGGAGCCGTCAGATTGGTACGATGGTTTGAGAAATTGGAGTCTGTTTTCCGTGTTAGCGGATGTGTTCAAGGAGACAAAGTAAAGTTTCCACCCACACTCAACAGGATAGCACACTGACATGGTGGAATTCCTACGTCCAGTCATTGGGAATCGATGAAGCCTATCAACTCACCTGGTCCGTGTTGAAGCAAATGATGACGGATGAGTACTGTCCGAGGAACAAACTCCAGAAGATGGAATCGGAGTTCTAGAATCTATCAATGAAGGGAACGGACATTACAGGGTATACTAACCTTTTTTCACGAGCTAAGCATTCTGTGCCCACATATGGTGACCCCTGAATAGAAGAAAATTGAGCGTTACATCTGGGGACTTGCCCTCAAATTCAAGGCAATGTCACTGCCTCCAACCCAACCACCATTCAGGATGCCATCAAAATGGCCAACAACCTTATGGACCAAGTGTCCCGGAGAAACGAGGCCAAAGCCGGGGATAACAAGAGAAAATGGGAGGACAAGTCTGGGAAGAATTCGGGCTCTCAATCCAAGAAGCCCGAAACCATCAAGGCTTATGTAGCGGGATTCGAGACCAGGAAAGGCTACACAGGTACAAAGCCTTTCTGCACCCAATGCACCTACCATCACAACAAGGGTCCCTGCCCAACCCCTTGTGGAAAGTGCAAACGTCTTGGTCATTTGGCCAAGGACTGTAAATTTGGTACCCCGGGTAACAACGGCGGCAATAAGAGAGGCTGCTATGAGTGTGGAGCTGCCGGGCACTTCAGGAGTGAGTGCCTGAGGTTGAAAAATGGTGGAGGAGCTCAGGGGAGAGCTTTTGTATTAGGAGCAAGTGACGCTCGTCAGGATCTCCATTTGGTATCAGGTACGTTTCTTTTAAATGACATTTACGCTTACGTACTCTTTGATACTGGGGCTGATAGGAGCTTTATATCTGATAAGTTTAGTAAGCAATTGAATGCCACTCCTTTTCCCTTAGACAACTCTTATACTATAGTGCCAGCTGACGGCAAAATAATAAAGAGAAGTAGTATTATTAAGGAATGCACACTGAAGCTGGCAGATCATCCCTTTAAGATAGACTTAATGCCTATAGAACTCGAAAGTTTTGATGTGGTTGTTGGTATGGATTGGTTGTCACGCAATCATGCCGAGATTTTGTGCGGTAAGAAAGTGGTACGGATACCACTCCACAAGAAGAAGGTCCTAACAGTCCAAGGGGAAAGAAAGAACCGTCAGCTGAATGTTATATCCGGCCTAAGGACATTAAAGTGCCTTAGAAAAGGTTGCCATGCAGTATTAGTACAGGTTGCAGAAAAAGAGTCGAAGGAGATGCAACTCAAGGATATTGCAGTGGTTTGTAACTATCCGAAGGTCTTCCCGGAAGATTTGCCTGGGCTTCCGCCAGCTAGGCAAGTGGACTTCCAAATCGACTTGGTGCCGGGAGCTGCACCAGTCGCAAGAGCCCCATACAGACTCGCTCCTTCTGAAATGCAAGAGTTATCCAATCAACTACAAGAGTTGATGGATAAGGGATTCATTCGACCAAGTTCCTCACCTTGGGGGAGCTCCAGTCTTATTTGTGAAAAAGAAAGACGGATCCTTCAGAATGTGCGTAGAGTACCGAGAGCTAATTAAGTTAACGGTAAAGAACCGCTACCCCCTTCCCAGAGTTGATGATCTATTTGACCAACTACAGGGATCTAGCTTCTACTCTATGATTGATCTGCGATCCGGTTATCATCAAGTAAAGGTTCGGGAAGAGGACATTCCCAAGACAGCGTTCAGTACTCGTTATGGACATTACGAATTTCAGGTGATGTCATTCGGTTTGACCAACGCACCAGCCGTATTGATGGACCTCATGAATCGAGTATGTAAACCGTTTTTGGACAAATTTTTAATTGTGTTCATAGACGATATCCTTATTTATTTCAGAAATAAGGAGGAGCACGAACAACATCTTAAGCTGATCTTGGAGGTGTTAGAGAAGGAACAGTTATACGCCAAATTTTCAAAGTGTGAATTTTGGTTGCGAGAAGTTAAATTCCTTCGGGCATGTGATCAACAGCCAGGGAATCCAAGTTGACTCATCAAAAATCAAGGCCATAAAGAACTGGGCAACTCCTAGAACTCCCACGAAAATCCACCAATTTTTAGGACTTGCTAGTTATTATAGGTGATTTATTGAAAACTTCTCAAAGATAGCAGGTTCCCTAACGGAGCTGACTCAGAAAGATGTGAAGTATAACTGGGGTGAAGAGCAGGAAAAGGTGTTTCAACAGTTAAAACAAAGATTGTGTAGTGCACCAATTCTGTGCTTACCTGAAGGGACATAAAATTTTGTGGTCTACTGTGATGCCTAACACAATGGATTAGGTCATCGCTTACACAAACAAAGATGGTTGTGTGCTCATGCAAAAGGAAAGTCATCGCTTACGCATCACGACAACTCAAAATCCACGAGGTGAACTATACGACTCATGACTTGGAGCTCGGAGCAGTGCTGTTTGCTCTCAAGATATGGAGGCACTACCTGTACGTAACTAAGTGCACGGTGTTTACAGACCATAAAAGCTTTCAGCATATTCTGAATCAGAAAGTGTTAAATATGAGGCAACATCATTGGGTGGAGCTGCTTAGCGATTACGACTGCGAGATTCGTTATCATCCGGGGAAGGCGAATGTTGTAGCTGATGCCCTGAGCCGAAAGGAACGGGTTAAACCTTTGAGAGTCCGAGCCTTGGTCATAACTATACAGTCAAATCTAAAC